>JALJCO010003968.1:1800000-2270000 GCA_023101725.1 Atherinomorus stipes | reverse complement strand
GACCAGTCCTTTTTTACTCTTGCCCAGCTAAGGCGCTTCTGTCGTTACTTGCTGTTGAGGAGCGGCTTGACAACAGGAATTCGACATTTGAAGCCCATGTCCAGCATCTGCCTGCACGTTGTTTCTTTTGAAGCAGTAACTCCAGCCTCAGTCCATTCCTTATGAAGTTCCCCCACACTTTTGAAAGGCCCTTTCCTGACCAATCTTCTCCAGGCTGCTGTCAGCCCTCTGGCTTGTACATCGTTTTCTTCCACACTTCTTCCTTCCACTTAACTGTCCATTAATGTGCTTTGAGACAGCATTTTTAGAAAATCCAGCTTCTTTTGCTATCACTTTTTGTGTCTTTCCCACCTTGTGCTGGGAGTCAATGATGGTTTTCTGCACAATGGTCAGATCAGCGGTCTTCCCCATGGTTGTAAATTCTTCTTAACCAACACAGAGACTTTTTAAAGGCTCAGGGCACTTTTGCAGATGTTTTGAATTACTTATCTGATTAGACTGTGACACTCTGAGCCTACAATACTGGAGCTTTTCACAGTATTCTAATTTTTTGAGTTTTTGATTTAGAGGTTTTCTTAAGCTGCAACTTCTAATCAGCAACATCCAAACAAATGAAAGCTTGAAATATATTGATTCACATATTATTTGTCTAAACAATATGTAAATTGCACCTTTTAAGTTGAATTTTTAAAGGTATATATACACCCCCCACACCCCCCCATATATATATATATATATATATATATATATATATATATATATATACAGCATATACAGTATATGAATTTTGGAGGACTGGATCTTTCATTTAACAGTGCTGTTGCTTCATCCAAAATGTTTATAGACTTCAAACCTGAATATTTAAGGAATTGAAAGTGAAGATTTGGCTTTTGTACAAGAACATCTATGTTTGCGCAATTATTAGGCAATTATTGATGTGCAGAATTATTACACAACTCAATGAAAATTTTTTTTTCCCATCCTACTTGTTTATTGTCATTTATAAATG
Organism: Atherinomorus stipes; assembly: GCA_023101725.1. Lineage (NCBI taxonomy): Eukaryota > Metazoa > Chordata > Actinopteri > Atheriniformes > Atherinidae > Atherinomorus > Atherinomorus stipes. Next base: position 2,268,991 of record JALJCO010003968.1, on the reverse strand, counting down.
CAAGAATAATCAAGAACTCAAACTTTAAAGAAACATTTTCTAATATTCCAAAAGTAAAATAGAATAAAATAAACGAGCTACCAATATAGTCACCCGTCTCTTTATTAAAACTCAAAAGGTCTTCCATCCATGGAGTCTGTCAGTTTCTTGATTTCATGTCAGCAACTTTTTGTGGAACAGCAACGCAACCACACCCATCCCAGACTCTGTTCAGATAGTTGTACTGTTTTTCTCCACTGTAAATCTCATGTAACTCTGTATGTAACTGTAACTCTCAATAAGGTTCAGGTAAGGTGAAGAAGGAGGCCGTGTCATTATTCTTTCATCTTAAAGGCCTTTAATGATCACAGTTCTTCAATGCATAAGATGGAGCACTGCCCTGCGTAGAAATCATGGTCCTGTACTACTGTATAAAGAGGTTGTCTTCTAGAAATTGGCTGTAGGTTTTGGAGCTCAGTTTAACTCCATCTTTTACCCAACAAGGCCTAACAAGCTTGTTTTCACTAGTTCCAGGCAGTTCTTACCGGAACCCCACCAGCACCTTGCTGGCGTCTGAGTTTAAAGGTGCCATGACATCAAATTTCACTTTTCTGGGGTTTTGGGTGTATAATATGATCTGTTGTGCACTGATGAGGCCATGTGAATGTCCAGAGTGAGAATCAAAGTTCCTGTTTATGGTCTGTCAGCTTTGTCTCTCTGCTCAGAAACGGTTGAATCAGACAGCAGGCTATCATTCTACGTAGTTCTATCATTCTACGTAATTTAATTGCTCCAATAAGAGCACACTATCAAGTAAACAGCGCCCCCCCCCCCCCCGCCCCCTCTCTCTCCTAACGGTTTATGCACCGTCCGCTCCCCCCCTTCCCTCCCTGTCTGATTCAGCTTCGTGTATGGAGCTAGTAGTAACTTCTGTGCAGTCAGGTCTGGGTTTTCAAACAAATGGATTTAAAAGAAAACTTCTGCAGCAACACTGAGGGAGGGGGCCACAACCTTGTCATTACCTGTAAGTTTATTTAATTTCTAAATGCTGTCTTGTCTGATAAACGTAGCTCACACTGTTGGAAGTGCCCATGTTGCTAGCAGTTAGCCTTTAGCAAACTCCGACCGCAGCTTGACCTAGATTCTCCAAATAAGGTCATAGCCAAATAAGGTGTAGCCAATCAAAATGAAGTCAACGTGGTCTCCGGGTAAAGCTCCATATCATCACCGGACCCAACTGTATTACTGAGGAAGTGAGGTCTGGCGTTTCAAAACAATACTCCGCTGTAAAAAATGCCATTTTTTTCTTTGGAGTATTTACATATGCAGTAATGCCAACAACATAAACTAGTTTTTAACTGCTATGTCATCACTCCTTTAAGTGGAGCTCTATGCCCATTAATGTTGCATCCGTAGGCCTATGCATCTGGTCAAGAGTCACCCTCATCTCTTCAGTCCATACTGTAAAAACTTTGTAAAATCAGTCTTTAGATGTTTCATGGCCCAGTCTTGGCATCTTGTTCAATGATGGTTGGGTTTTAGCTTTTCTTACCTTGGCCATGTCTCTGAGCACTACACACCTTGTACTTTGGGATATTCCAGGCTGGTTACAGTGTTGGAACAGGACAACACTGGAGGATAGTGACATCCTGTTAGCTTTTCGCTTGATTCTTCTCAAATGTTTGGCAGTTAATGTGTGTCTTTGTCTTTCAACACCTTTCTTGTGACTCTTTTGGGGATTTGCAACAAAATGTTTGATGGTGTGGTCATGTCTTCATATCTTGGAAATTTCAAGAGTGCTGCATCTTTCTGAAAGATTTTTGATCAATTTTGACTTGTCGAAGTATGCTACATTACTGTTACTGTATATAAATCTATCGATCGATCATAAGGAAAAAATTCAGAAAATAAAACCAAATTTTCAAGGTAATACTAACTCACAAAGCAAGATGAATAATATTCATAGAACATGATATAAAAAGGAAACATTGAAGAAATGTCACCAAGAACTGAAAATTATTTTTTCGTCATTACAGAAAGCATGACATTACTTAAAATGTTTTCTGAACAGTTTTAAATGCTGCAATACTTCCTTTATTTTTCTAAAGTGTTTATGTTCTGTGTGTTGTTAGGCAAGTGTCAGGAAGAAATCCTAATTTTTTTATATTCAATTGGCATTTCTCATCATAAGAAATTTTTGCATCCGCCTTTTTTTTTTTTTTTTTTTGCAGTTGCACGGTATCTATTAGTGTCACCTGTTGACACACCTTTAATTTTACAAAAGGTAAAAAAAAGGTAATGTCTGCGTAGTTTGTAACAGGACAAATGCCCAAGAGTATTGAGAGTATTTAATATAAACACATTTCAATTAAATAAACCTACCTTTAAATGTCTTTTATTAACCAGACCAGTTGACTCACTATTATTTTTAGTCCTGTCCCAAAGGAATGTTTACTGTGAGAGGGTGTGTCCAGCTGCAAAATAGTAGATCTGTTTAACTCAGTGTTTTATGAAGTCATTTAAGCTAAAATTATAAAAACTTGCTTTAAAAGTGTACAAAACTTTGTTAGCATACACAACACACACACACACACACACAGACATGCAGTCTCTTGCAGGTACAGGATAAGCCCATAATTCTCTATGTGAATTGTTGTTACGTAATGAAAAGATGTTCCTATAGCTTGTCTTAACCTGTCTGACCAGATTCTACCCCCGTCGGCATGATACACATGTGTGTCTAAGTGTGTAAGCTGTAGATGTATCCAAAAAGGTTACAAAGGTCTGTGGGTGGACAACTGCAGCCCCTCTCATTACCCCTCCTCCCCCTTCTTACTTCCGATGTGATAAAAGATTATCCCATTATATGATGAGGGCCTCTTTCATGCCTAAATCCCCCTGCTGTAGCCTAAATATCCCCTAACACCTACACACGGCCTCTGAACATATGGCTCAGGAACACACACACATGCACACACAGTGCAGAGAAGCTGAAAATCACACAGCTTCCACCTCTCAGCCCCCTCCTATCCTCCTTTTCACTTCTTTTTCTTCTTTGGCAGCCGTGCGTCATTTCAAGTATTTTCTATGAAACCTGGTATTCATAAGTGTTGCTCATGATTCCACCCTGGAGTCCTACTAACATCATAATGGTTTAATCTGTACGGTCTTGACCCTATTCTGTTGTTTAAATGTGACCTGAGTGGGAGAAAAGAGGCTCCCTCTGCACACACACATTTGCACTCACACACAGAAATGCACTACAGCTGGGTGCCATTGTTTCAATGAGAAAGCGTCTATCTATAAAAATGAACTTGCAAAAAGAAGACATGGTGAGTCATAAGGGAGCAAGCAGGAAATATGACAGCTAAGTGTGAGATCCCCTCACACACACTCATGCCACCTGACTGGAAAACGACTACATGCAGCCAGCAGAGAGTTTCTCAACACCTTTGTGTAAAGAAGAACATTATTAGAAAGGCCTAATTAGCCTGTGTCAAAAGTCCACGAACAGCCTTATCTGCTCAGGCCTCTCTTTAAGCCCAATGACTTTGTTGGTGATATCATAATTCATGTCAAAATAAGTGGTTGGCATTTTTTTTAAACAATTTCCCTCCAGGCACATGTAGCAGTGTTGCAACAGGCAGGGCGTAAAAAAAAAGAAAAGAAAAACTATCTGGTTAATCATTCTATATCACCTAGGATCAGCTCCTTTTATTTGAAAAATAAATATGTAACCAACTGCCCCCGCCCCCCTAAAAAAAAAGACTCATTGATTGCAGTGATTTTGTGATTTCACTCTTTCCAAAAATGGATGTTTCCGCACAGTGGTACATCTATTTACAGGTGACGCCTTATGACACGACACCAACCTCCGGAGGCAAGATATCAAAAGAAAACCATAAATATGATCATTACGCCACTGATTACAACATAATGACATACAGTAGAGGTGTGTGTGTGAGTGTGCAGGGCTAAGAACTTGATTAAAAGAGTGTGGGCTGAGAATGTCATAACCTTGCACACATAGGATGGGTGGAGACTCCAGACATTGTGGAGACAGAGGTTATAAACTTGGCAAAGTGTTTTCTCACGAAACACCATTGTAAGTCCACTTTTATATCTCAAATGACTAACGTTTTACGATATGCCGTTGGTGTTTAATTGTTGAATGTACTGTTAACGTGTTTGGATTGGCTGAATTCTTTCATAATCAATATGTTCAACTTTAGAAATTGGTGTGTTTTATAATGTGTTTATAATTTTCAGTTACTCAAGCAAATTGCACATTTAGGCTAATGTATAAAAGTACAACTGTCAAATATATGGCAAGTTTAAAAAGATAACACTTCCTCCACCATAACAATCCCTGAATCTGGTACAAGTTCTTCTTGGCATGCAGCATATGAATATTAACCACTGGATCTTTTGTCTCTGTTAGATTCACCATATACCCTTATGAGGAGTAAGGTAAGAAATTCTCTGCATGCAGTCCTTTTCATGGCAGACATTTTGACTAGAAATAGTAGGGTAAGCTCAAGTGTATCAATGAAAGCTGTGCTGCACTTCTGCACCTGCACATTAGTGGTAGGGAATTCAAAAAATACATCCAAGTAGAATGCAGCCCTCAGTAATACATCTGTGTTTCAAGTCAGAATCTCTACTGTGAAAAATACCATTCATAGTTAAAGTTTCTGTTTGGATCCAATGTGCAGGATTTCTATGAAGAAAATAAAAACTTCCAGTCTTACAAGGCTGAACTGGATTATGGTTGCAGTTGGTTACACAATATTTACAGTTGCTGGCTACACACATTACTATACAAGTGAGTTTAAGGAGCCCATAAATCAGTACAATAGTATTGTTTTGTCCCCAGTGAATCACTACTTACTTTTTAAAAAAAAATCATTTTGGTACACAGCAGCATTTAGTCTTACAAACTTATTAACTGACCCCCCCCCCCCAAAAAAAGGCAACTTTTTAAATATTTTAATATTGTGCTTCAAATGATGCCAAAATGTTTGGCTCTTTTAGTGTAAATTATTTTTCTGAGAACACAAGCAAATGCTGAAACAAGTTAAATGTTTCATATTCGGGCTGGCATTTGGGAAATAAGTGAATCAAATTTCTGACCCTTTCAAATAGCTTTAAACAACTGTTCTTGAAATGTCAAGTCTTTAAAAAACTGAGCAAAAGTTTATAATACTGCAACTGAGTGTAAAAACACATTCAGCTAGTAATCTTGTTTTTGACTAAGCTGTTTTTGCAAGTCTTCATGCTGACTTGGGAGACGGCCCCAAGCTAAAACGCACAATTCAAAGTAGTGTCAAGTTTCTTTTTAGTTATTGCTATGATTGGCTTGTTCAAAGAAAAATAAAATACAAGGCTGTTTAGACAAGTTGCAAAATGATCTTTCCAACATCCTAATTGGAAAGAGAGTGGTAGTGTAATTGACGCTATAAAAAGGAGTGGAAACAAGAACAAGAGCTTTGGATAATCAGTTTAGTGGAAACAGGTGTGCTGATTAGCAACAAGAAGCAGGTGAGCTGAGTGTCAAATTGAAAAGAAAATGGAAAGAAATGTGAATCCCTAATGAATGAAAAAAAGAAGCCCCAAACAGAACAGAAACCAAAAATATTATCGGGGGGGGGGGGGGGGCATGTACGTAATATATAAAGGACCTTGGAAGTTGTTGATTATTTACAGAGTCCTTACAATGGATTTTTGTGAAGTTGTAAAAGAATACCTTATTTCATCCTGCAACAAAAATATACCTACCCCAAGTCAAGAAGAACACGTACTTTTTTAAATCAGCAAATGCATTTTTATTTCTTTTTATATTCTTTTATTTAACCGTGTAGATAATAATGTTATTTTAACTTTTCTTTTCTTTGTAACAATAAAGTTGATTGAGACAAAATATTTTGCTCTAGGCGCTTTCTTTAGTTTCAGGACAATTCAAAGTAAAAATTAAAAAAAAAAAAAAAAACTTTATGGCACCTGTCTACCGTTTTACAGTGTGGTGTCTCTCAGGGCTCTGTTCTTTGACTCCTGTAGGTCATATTTTTCTGCCTTTGACATGAGGTAGTTTTGATATGATAATCAGCTAGCTTTCTGTAGTTGCTCAAATATGGTGAGACAAATAAGCTATCTTAGTTCCCAAACTGACAGAATGCTGTCATGGACTGGATGGTGAAATTTCTCATGGCACAATATTGATAACACTCTAAAAATCAAGTCTAAAAGTTACGTCTTCATTATCAGGTGCAGTCATGGGTCTTTGTCCCGTGCTGCTTCTGCACCACAGCACACATCTTTTAAAGGTGTCATAACCTAGTGTTTTACAAATACAATCCTTCTTAAATTATCTGCAAATGAATTTCTAATTATAGTTGGGTGGGAGGAAAATTTAATGAGCTCATTTTCACCTCTTGTTATCCCCAACTTTTGTTTGTGGCAAGAATACGTACAAGAATTATACCTGTATAGCTGCTTTCCCACTGAAATTAGCGCATTCACACAGGTTTTTAAACGTGCATCGACCCACTCATAATCGGCATTTTTCTCCTTTCCCATTGATATAAAAAAGCCGGGTCTGATCACCTGCTGGGCTGGCAAGCTGCGTGGCCTCTGTCCCACCGCTGCGTGTTGTGCGCTGATGATGTCAGCTGTGTGACATAAATCAGGAAAGTAAACAACGGAGAGCGAGTCAGGCTGTAGTCAACGTGCTTTCTGGTTGCTGGTTGTCATCCTCAAATGGAGGAAAACCAGCAGATGATTTTCTTGTGCAGATGGAATGCAGGCGACGTGAATTTGTGGCTGAAGGAGAGTTGTTTTGGTACTTTGTACGAGACGCGACTGGCGTGATGTCACAATGTTACCACGTACAGCCTAACGTCATCACGTAAATTCATGGGTCAACCTGGGTCTGGTGTTCCCACCGCATGCCGATCGGAGCTGAGCCACTTGAAGGCAGTTTTAACCCACATCACTTGCTGAGTCGATTGACGCGGGTTGACACAGGTTGGTGAGCCTTTCCCACTGCCACTAAAAGCCGATTGTTCACAGGTTTAAACGGGTTTTTTGGCCAGTGGGAAAGGGGTACAGTATATGTAAGCGCGTTCACGAGGCAAGCGTCAAAGCCAAAACAAAGTTTTTTCAGCACAGACCAAATGAATGAAATTAAGTCCCCACAGAGAAAAAACGTGATAAAAACGTAATGGTACGGTTGATAGAGAGGATCCGCAGAGTAAATGGGCTGGACTCTGATGAATATAAGGAGCGGACGTCTGACGTTAAAGGGACTTGAGGCAGGAATTTGGAAAAAAACAAACATGCATGTCCCTTCTCTTCATACTAATGGGTGATGAAGCGCTAAATACCATAACGTTTCCATCCATGTTTCTCTCCGTTGCCTTAAGGCTGTGTGCTGCAAAATGCGCTGCAATTTGGTGTCCGAATTTCCCGCGCTGAGGACGTGACGTCAAATGACCTACATCCGCAGTTCTGATGCAGGAAAAAGACGGTCACGTTAAATAAAAACACTGTAAGCGATAGTAATGAATTATTCTGCCGTCAGAATACGATCTAGATCAACTGAAAGACCACTAAAAATTGCAACTATGAAGAAAAAGCTTAGTAAACAACATTATAGTTTTCCAGCTCTGCCATGCGGACGTGACGTCACATGACGCTACATCCGCTGTTTTGATACAGGACGAAGCCAGTCGCGGTAAATTCAAACACTGTAAGCGATTGTTATGGATTATTCTGCCGTCAGCAAACGATCCAGATCAACTGAAAGACACTAAAAAAGTGTAACTACGGAGAAAAAGGTGAGTAAACAACATTATAGCTTCAGTTTGTGCACGCTCCCGTGACGGCTTGGCTCGTGGCTGCAGTTACCTGAAGCGCCAGTTGCGGCAGTCGCGAGTTTCGTTTCTTAATCTTGCCTCAAGTCCCTTTAAGTTAACCAAACAGTGTTAGCTTTTGTACTGTAGCTACATTAGCAGCTTGTCACCGTTTGTCTACCATCGTTTACTGGTCTCTTACACAAAAGATAATATGTTACACAAGCAGCAACACTTACCGACTGCACATCTTCACTGAATAAATATAATCCACTGGTCTCTGGTAGTGCTGTGCCTCCTGTTACAGCACTGAAAACTGCTGAATTTCTGCCGAAGCAGCTCAGCACCGCAGATTTTTTTTCCCTCCTCACCTCGTCATCCTCCTTTTGACAAAGCTGGTCATTAATTGCTACTCCGTGGCAGGTAATCAGCTGATTTCAGGTGGTGCTAAAGAGGCTAGCTTAGCAGATAGGAGCTTCTGTAGATCACGTCATTCGGAGAAAAAAAAAACCCAAAATCGCGTACTGTGGAAAGTGCGTTCTTGTGGCCGATTCTGGTGAGAAGAGAGAGCCCGCACTCAAAGACGAAGCCACTTTCACTCTCCGGAGTTTCTGGCACGTTTTAACTGAGGTCCTGTTCTAATACACGTTTAACGTGAAAAAGTGGGATTGCCGGGTGATGACTCCTTTAAGATTCTGTTGTCACACCTCAAAATATCCCGAAAGTCGTGAACCTACACTTTCAAATTAGGAACTGGAACTCACAAGTGCTGTACAGTGGTGTGGTGGTTACCACCATAGATATTTATAGACTGCTACAGTAGATCTCATATGGTGGATTTCCAGACCACATCACCACATGCAGGCTCTCTCTCGGGACTTATAGCCCCGTTTCCACCCGCAGGTCTGGGTCGGGTCGGGCCGGGTCGGTCCATGTTTTTTTGCATCTCCACAGATAAAAACTGGGATGGGTACCCTTATATATAACCCGACCCATCGCTCTTTTTTGGTACCCCTCCCTAGGGGTACTGATCTAACAATCTAGACTTAAAAGGTGGAGCTTAACACAATACAAGCCATTGATTGATTGAAAAAATATGTCACTTCCCGCACGATCTGGCATAAAAACAAAACAGGGATGACCCCTTTGTTTCTGTCATGTGTGGTGTGGTGTGGTGCTTTGGCTAAAAGACGTTGCCCGTCTCAACCCGACCCAGACCCGCGGGTAGAAACGGGGTTAATGGTTTCCGAAAGAAGGCTAGTGATCCATGCAAACGCAGATCATCTTATTTCGCTGAAATCTTGACGGATTTACAAATAATTTGGTTTCTTACAAACATTATTAACGTGGATATAATTCTTGAACATGTTGAAATTGCAGTATTTTATATGGAAAAAATACTTAAAAGTTATCAAGGCTGAGACTACAATTAGATCTTTAATTAAATAGCAATGTTTTACAAACAACAATGACGATTTTATGATCAATTCTTTTGTTAAAATTAACATCTTTGGTTGTAGTGGGATTGTAGTTATTAACTGGGGTGAGTTTCCCAAAACCATAGTTGCTAACGTAATGTAATTTCCCAAACTATATTGCTACAGGTAACAGTTTAGCAACTATGCTTTGGTATACACGCCTAAATGCTTTCTAAAGCCTTACACCCTACGGACGTAGCTTTAGTCCGGTCCTCCTGTCCTCCTTCTTTTGTCCACTGACTAAAAAGATTACGTTTGAATGAACCTATGTGCCCCAAAAGTAGGTGTAATTCAGGCAAGGTGGAAATCTGTGTGTGAAACCTGGTAGTAAAGTTTACTCCAAAATTTTATGATTTAATAAAATTTTAGTGAATGTATTGTCCCTATTTTAAAGAAGTCAAACTCAGTCAAGTGAGCCAGCTGACTGTGGTAAGATGGCTGCCAAGAGCAGATGTTCAACTCCATTGGCCAGCAGCGCGGGTAAGTCATCTAGCCATTATATAGATATCTATGGCTATCACTGTTATCTCAGAGTGGAGGCCTTATGTGTTCACAGGTATTGAGTGATCAGGTAATCAAAATTTTTAAACATGGAACTGAATCTAATCTGTAAAATGCCTTGCAAACATAAGGCTAGCAGGTTTTGTTTTAATATATTGTTTCATGATGTATTTCTGGTGCACTTTAAATTATTTAATTGCGTTCTAAATGATTTTGCTTACTCTGAAGTTTATGTTCATTCATTTGTATGGTTTTGATTACTGTTTTGTTGTTATTATTAAAACTTTCTTTAAAAGCAAATATTTTACAAGTTTAAATCACTACATAGATTAATATACATTAAGCTACTTGCCAGTATTTGTAATCTCTGTAATCTTGAGTGATTACAGGATAATGCAACCATAGTTAAAGTCCATTATTAGGACACTGTAGTGCATTTCACATCACAAGGAAATTCAAAGTGCATTGATATAAGGAAGGATACAATTAGGATGATGATGATGATAATAATAATAATAATAATAATAATAATGATTGTTATCATTATTGTCATTATTATTATTTTGAAATTAAAAATTGATATTAAAGGATTTAAAGTGTAAAGATAGATTATTATGAACAAGAGCTACAATATAAGATAATCATGGTTACATACAGGATTAGTATTTTCTCTTCTCTGAGATTTTTGGGTATTTTGTCAAATCTCTGACTCATGTAATTAGTACAAGCTTAATTAGGCAAGTGTTACTGAGAAGTCTAACGTTCCCCCTTTTCCTTCAGATTTTGATAATATTTATTTAAAATTTCAGGACTCAGCCTCAGATTTGCTTCACTTTGGTAAAGATTTTTCAGGGTATAATTTCATACTCCCATCTTTCCTTGTTTTCTCATTGGTCTAATTGTTCCTGTTATAAAAACAAAACAAAACCAAAATGTATAACTAAATAAACTTAAAATTGCTCTGTCACCAGGAATGGTATTCATTAAGTGAATATCAGTACTGTCGACCACAACCCCCATACAGAGTTGAGGGCAAATTTATCTTACAAACACTGATGTCCTGAAATAGGTGATTTTAACTTTTGCATTGTTTTATGAGAACGTGATTACGTTCTTTAAATTCTGAATACAATCTGCTCAACAAGAAGTGAGCATACCTGCTCAGTGGTTTGCTTACTATCATCATTTTCGGAGGAGGATGAGATGATAAAGTCAGTTCCTATTTGTAGATTTAAACTTACTTGTTGTAACACGTCTTGGCGGTACCACTAACACTTTCCCTGAAGTGTGACCTTCCATCTGTCTGCACCCCCACTAATTACACGTCTTCTGTTTATCAGCCCCTGGGAGCTGTTGGTGGTTGCGTGAACTATAGAGACAAGCTGTCTCCCAGTGCTTGCTTCTATTGACGTATCAATTGTGCAAGTTCTCCACAAGCTCCTCAGCCCTGTATAAATCATTATGATTCTTGCTTTCAGACATGGGAGAAAGTCAGAACTGCTTCATTCTCCATCACTTGCTGCACACACATGCACTTATGCTTCTCCACACACAGTCGGAGGCCGAAATAATATTTTCCTTGAAAGCTTCTAGATCTCTGCAGATGGGAAAACATGCCGCTATTTTTGCCAAACCACTTCTTCCTGGAGGTTCAGTTACTTCCAGTTTTAGGAGGTCAGCCAGACAGTCTGTTATGGAGCATGTCATCAATAAGAGGCAAAAATAAATTTGATTACAGAGTCTCATATTGGTGCTCAGGCCAGTTATAATCTATTTATCTTCGGTGGTGATCAATAGGCTGATGGTAACAGCAAAGGGGGAAATTGTGTTTTGCTGCCCTCTACTGGATTGGCATTGTATTACATCTAGTTTTATAGGGCCATCAGTTCCTTATATATATTTAAAAAAAATAAAAAATAAAAACATGTTCATAAGTTGTCAATAAAAATGAATAAGTTATGGGTTTGTTTGTTTGTTTGTTTTTTGCTCTTAAAGAACACTGCATTTATTATCCTAACACACACTTGGTGGTGGTAGTTTAAGTTGTTTTATTTAACTATATGCTTTTTGAAACATGTAAAAGTAAAAGTTCTGTGCTCTGTTTGTGGGATTACATATAGCAAACATTTTAAATACCGTATAGCTAATGTGGGGAAGATATTCTTTTATTAGCACCCAAGGAGAAACTTCTCATAGCCTACTTGCTTCTATTCCTGTCTCCACTCTGTCATTGTCAATCAAATCAAGACAGTGTTTAACATGAAGTTTTGCTGCCAGGAATTCGTGACACCAAACCTCTCTGAGCAATTTATGAAATTTCTTGGAAAAGCTCTGGCGAGCTCCACTCATAGGCTCCACTGCAGGGGTGCCCAAGTCCAGTCCTCGAGAGCTATTATCCTGCAATTCTTAGAGCACACCCCTTCCGAAACACCTGAATCAAATGCTTAATTTCCTCATGCACGTCATTCAGCTCTGCAGAGGCCTGGTAACGAGCCATTCATTTGATTCAGGTGTGTTGTAGAAGAGATGCAGCCAAAATGTGCAGGATAGTAGCTCTCCAGGACTGGACTTGCGCACCATTGCTTCTTTTTATTTTGGATGAGTTTGCCAACACAAAAGAGTGGTAATGGATTTGTCTGGCAGGCAATTTAAATGGTTTTAATGAAATGCTAAAAAAAAAAAAAAACTTGTAAAAAATGCTAATATGCTAAAAACTGTTATTAAAGGAGTGATGACAGCAGTAAAAACTAGTTCATGTAGTTCACATTATTGCATAATACTTCAAAGAAAAAAATGGCACTTTTTACAGCAGGGTATTGTTTTGAAACGCCAGACCTCTCTTCCTCAGTAAAAGAGTTGGGTGCGGTAATGATATGCAGCTTTACCCGGAGACCAAGTTGACTTCATTTTGATTGGCTACACCTAATTTGGCTATAACCTTATTTAGAGGAAGTAGGTCAAGATGCGGTTGGAGTTTGCTAAAGGCCATCTGCTGGCAACATGGGCACTTCAGACAGTGAGCTATGTTTATCAGACAAGACAGCATTTAGAAAATAAATAAACTTACAGGTAATGACAAGGTCGTGGTCGCCTTCCTCAGTGTTGCTTGAGAAGTTTTCTTTTAAAACCATTTGTCTGAAAACCCAGACCTGACTGCTCAGCAGTTAGCCTACTCAGCTCCACTCATGCAGTTGAATCAACGAGGTGGGGGGAGCAGCGGAGGGTGGAAGAAGAGAGGAGGGGGAGGCTGTTTGCTTGATGGTATGCTCTGATTGGAGCAATTAAATTACGTAGAATGCTAAAACTACGTAGAATGATAAGCTGCTGTCTGATTCAACCGTTTTTGAACAAAGAAACAAAGCTGACAGACCATAAACAGGAACTTTGATTCTCACTCTGGACATTCACATGGCCTCATCAGTGCACAACAGATCATATTATACACCCAAAACCCCAGAAAAGTGAAATTTGATGTCATGGCACCTTTAAATATTAAGATAAAGACCGAGTGAATCCCATCAAAACCCCAATTCCAAAAAGTGATGATGTGTGAAATGCTAAGAAACAACAATTATTTACAAAAATATACCAGATCTTAAAAGTGAGAAATTTTTAAAATATTAGCTCATCTTAAAGGTAATGGAAGCAATATGTCTAAAAGAAAGAAAAGTGCCATATTTACCACTGCAGCTTCTCCTTTAAACAAGAAATCTGTTAACATCCAAGATCTCAGGAAACTGGAAGCTGAACTTCTGTTAATGTTCCATTTTTGTCTGATGTATGATTCTGGTTGGGTCCGGTTTGTGGTATTTTGTAGTTCATATTGCCAAATGTCTGGATTTTAAGTAAAGGTTTGGAGTGCAAGAAGGCCAGTCCAGCACCTGGACTCTTCTGCTATGAATCTATGCCGTTAAAATAGATACAGTGAGGAGTTTAGTATTGTCTTGCAGAAATATACAAGGCCTTCCCTGAAAAAGATGAAATCTGAAAGAGTGTGTTACCAAAATCTATACCTTTCAGCATTGATGCTGCCTTTTCAGATGTCCAATACCATCAGAGATGCAAGCTTTTGCAGGCATTGATAACGAGCCAAGAAGTTGCTGTCCTCTGTGATCAGGTAGACATGTTTAGATTTTAGATACAGTCTCATTTCATCCGACCCAACACAACTTTGCCTTAGTCCATTTGAAATAAGGCCAGAAAAGACTTTAGCTTTTCCTGCTCATATTCACATAAGAATCCTCTTTGCTTGGTAGTTTAAATCTGTATCTGTGGATAATACAGTGAAATGTTTTTAACACACTACCACCAAAGATTATGGGTAACTAATAATGATTTTTACTTGTCTCTGTGCACAGAGATGCCCTCAGATTCTATGAATCTCTTGATGACATGATGTACATTAGATGTGGAAAATCCAAAGTCTTTGCAATTTTATATTGAGAAACATTATTCTGAAATTCCTCCACAATTTCTGCCCATCTTTTCATTTGAGACTCGGCCTCTCCAAGGTGCTCTTGTATGTCTATATTTATGTTACTGCCTATTGCCATTTAACCTGATTTGTTGCAACATATTCTCCCAGCTGTTTCTTTTTTTAGCACCTCTTACTTTTTCAGTCTCCTACTACCTGTCTTGACTTGATCAAATTCAAGATGAGTGAATATTTTCATGAAATGAAAAAATTGCTTACTTTCAATGTTTGCATTATGTTGTTAACATTTTACACAACATCTCAACTGAATTGGATTTGCAGTTATGCTTTGTTTATGTTTGTGATTAAGTCAAGCTGAGTCTTTCATGGGAATCAGTAAAATCTTCCCATTTGTTTCTCTAGACAGTAAAAGCTCAGCAAATGAAATGCCACCCATTAACATAGTAAGTCTCTCAACAGGGAAGGTTTTCCAAATTAGCAACATTTATTAGATTCTGTTGTGTAAAATGGTCAGAAATGTACAAAGCTTTAATTAGAGGGGAATGAAAGCAAAGATGGAGCCCTGTGATACGACCATTTGAAACAATGCCTACTTTGCAAACCAAAAGCAAAATACACACAGGAAAGAACAGAGTCTGCACACATAATGAACAATAAAATCAGTCCTTGGCAGGTTGAGAGAAGCTGGGTCTGTGCACAAGAGACAGAGGGAGTCATATACAGCTGAGTCAGGCAGCTCACACAGTGGTTAAAAAAAAGCTGAGAAATGGTATGCGGCCCAATGCCATTACATCTCAGCAATAAGTTTTCAGTGGAGCTAGTCTAACTTACAGGTTTGGTTACTTTAGGGCTAGGGGCAAAAAACCAGCACAATCAGAGACCTGGGAAAACATTTACTATTTAAGATCTTATTTTCATGTTTTAAAAAAAATGAAGCAAAAAACAACAACAAAAATCTTAACAATGCAGATCAGCTTTATAACACAAATAGCTGAGAGATTTATACTTATTTTTCCTTTGTTGAGCAACAACTGAGAATAGAAAACGAATTTGCCATTGTTGCTTTCAACATTCATGTAACCAAGAAGATACATTACTATTTAGCAAGGGACAGTAATGAAATGACCCAAAGTGACCTAAAGTCAGAAAGGCCAGATTCCTCATATTTGTCTTTTCCCCTTCATTTGTATCATTTTTACCCCTGTAATTTGTTAAATTCAGAACAAAAATATTTAACTTGATGGATCATGCAGGTGTTTGTTGCCACATGCAGAGGGCAATTTTTTTTACAGATCTTAAGGGGGAACTGTCAAAAGGAGTGACCAAGATTGGATTTAATATCCAGTTTCACACTTTCAATGAACTCATACAGTAATTAGAATATTAAAGACACCCTCTGTTCCTCAATTACAAATAGAAATATCTAAATATCCATAATAAATAAGTCACGTTATTTTGCAATTTCAACTCATTTGCTACTCAGTAATAAACATCTCCAACTCTAAAATGGGACACCAACAAGTGCTAAATTTTAATGATTTCACATTTACACAACAACCTTTTTCAATTAGTCACCACACACAGTTATTTGGTCCAATATTTCAACAGACTTTAACAATTCATGCACATACACACACCCCTCTGTGAAGCTAGATTAGACACGAGTCCACAGTTATTCCACACTTCAATGCCACTGTTGTTGTTCAGAATAACAAATGTTGCCACTATTTGATGCCTGACAATTTCAGCTGGTAACACTTGATGACATTTCTAGTTTTACAATTCTTACTGACAAATTCTCAACTCCTAAAACAATAGCAAATCTAATTCAACACTTCTGTATACAGTGGTGTGAGAGCACCTGACAAGGTCATAGAAATTATACATTTTAAAATATGTTATTTTCATGAATCAGTTTGCAGTACAGCAGATGTGTGTGAAGCCCTGAGGTCAAACATTTTAACTCATCCAAAGCCAGTTATTGACATTTATAAGACAACTGTCTCACTCATGATGATGTATTTGTTAAGCACGACACACACGTCACACCAAAAACATGGATATTATCATTTTCACAATTACATTTCAGTTGAGTCTGATTGGCATCACTTTCTAGTTAGCAGATATATCTGGATTTAAGTGAAACATATCTCTGTTCTGCCCCACAAACAATTGAGCATAAATGGAGTTAATACACTTATTATTAAACTGAGACTCATTCAAGTAATATTTCTACTCTCATTTTATTATTCTACTCTCAATTCTACTCATTTTGCATTCAAATTTAGAGTTTTGTGGCATTAACTTGTGATGTATCTGGCAGTGGGTTATTGAACTTTCTGACTTCTACACGGTAGTCTACCCATGAATACTGAAATGAAACAACAGTTGGATCGTGTACAATTAAGTCTACTGAGGCCTTTTAGAGTTTTTATAGACTCCAAGAATCATGTTTCTCAAGCTGATTCAGTACAGCAATGGAAAGAGGAAATATGGTAGCAAAAAACATTCCAAGTGTCTAAATCTCCTTTGCAGAAGTAATGATTCATTTCTCAAATCTATTGTTCAAAACATGCATGACAAAGTTTTCATGTACACCTGCTCCCTAAAAAAAAAAAAAAAAAAAAAAAACGGAAAAAAATGCCTGTTCGGTTCAAGTTATTCACATAAACTCAGTGTCAGGACATAAATTGTACTGAACCACTGCAAAGACAGGAATAACTGAGATAAAAGGCACTGTAGAAATAAAATTTGATATATTTGATCAATAGAGAGGGCTGAACTGTGTGGCTGAAAGAGATTTTTGTCTGTAATCCCATCCTACTGTCGATCAACCTGAGAATTTAAAATGCCGTATGATCTGCATGGGCTCCAATACAAAATATCCTCTTAATTAACTAAATAGCAAAAGCATAAAAAGGAAGTTATCACTGCTAAAAGGTGATGAATAGGAGACATGAAAATGATGAACACATATTACTGCTTCATTTGTCTCTCTGCAGCCGGAATGATTTTTTTTTTACTGCGGACTGAAAAACTTCAAAAGACTGCTCCTTTTCCTGCCTCTTATACTGGTGTATATATAATTTGTTGCCAAGCAACCACGGCTTTGCAGTCTCCTGTGAATAATATTTCCTCTTTTGTGTTCTGAGCAGAGTGATAGAGGCTCTACAGAAATCTACCTCTGCAGATGTCTCACATCTTTGGTCAACTACAGACTTGGTGCGCAGTCTGCTGCTACCATAGAGCCTGATTTTTATATGCTTCATCTTGGAGATAAAATGTTTGCTTTAGGATAAAAGTTAAATGTACTTCACCACTTTGTGATGCAGACCTTAATTAGATTTTTTACTGCTTGATTCTCTCTCATGCCTCTTCCAGTGCTGCTTCACTGAGATTACATCCATAGCTCTCCCTCTAACTGCAACATGCCTCTTAAACATGATTACATTAAGGTCAAATGAGGTGAATCTCAGAGGAGAAATTGGTTCCTCTGACTTTAACATGATGGATTCTTGCACGTACAAACATAGTCTGACAGTTATGATGAATGAAATAGTGAAAGGGAAGGAAACTCCTGAATATGCTGTCGGCAATAACATCCATGTGCTCCAAAGCCAAATTTAATCAAATTAAGATGACTGGTGGAGTATTAATCTAAAAAAAAAAGGGAGGTAAAATTAGGCTTTATGTAAACTGACAGTAGTATTAGTATTTTTTTTTATTTGGGAACTATTCATTGATATTTTTAAAATTAAAAGTGTGGTTGAAACACTATTATATGTTAATTTATCGCATTATTTATGGAAATAAGAAACATTATTTAAAAACGAAATGCATGGTCATTAACTACGACTCAATTAGAGACCACCCACATAGTAGAGAATATTTATGATACCTAGTTGCAGACATTGAACATAGTCTTGTGTGCAAGTAATAACAAAAGCATGAACTTCCTCTCAGGTAAGTTACCTGAATCCCAAATATCTTTCAGGAAGACTTAAGTTTGCTTCCACATGTCAACAGGAAAATCTGATCAAGGTTTCATGGTTCAACAATTTGAAGAATCTTCAGGTTTCTTTACAAATTTAATGCATTTTCAAATAATCATATAAAAACTGAGAAGGTGCATTAAAATATGCTTAATGGTTCAGTTTGTTGTTTTTTATGCACTTTTCATTTTTTCAAGTCAATATGCTGCAGACAGCTACAGACCAACTCTCATGACAAATGTGTGTTGTACTCAAATATTAAATATTGTATTAAAATCATGAGTTGACAAACATGTGACATGACATGAACTGCCTCCAAGGATAAACAGTGTTAGCTGGAAGTAAGTAGCGATTAAACATGACAACATTCAGTGGTTCACACACACAAGAGTAACAACAGAGACAACAGTGCTTTGGATTAGTGAGAAGATAAAAAAAAAAAAAAAGAAATCACAATCTTTAGTCTTGGTAACAGAGTGATTATGATCATATATTCACTGTGATTTGTAAACAAAACACACAGGCATATTTTCACTCTAAACCTATTGTGTAAGTCTTTCTGTTTTGGTTATAGTCATTAATTTTTTTTATCAGTCTTAGTTCATCAGTGTAATTTTACATATATTATCCATCTCATTTATCTACTTATATTTACAGATCTGATCTATAAGAGCAGTATGTATCATTCTATTTCTAGTTGAAACTAAAAGGATTATCTGATATATGTGTCGCTAACTTTACAGCTCTCAAAGTGCAAGACTGTGATGGGGGGGGGTCAAAAAGTGCATGAGTTCTGCCAGAAAATCACTCAACAAATGCGGTCATATTGGAATATGTTCTCACATACCAAACCATGCCGATGGAGCGAACACGCGACACAACTTTTCACAAAAAATCTTCATTGCATGATACCAGCTTGACAACAATATGCTGACTGCGTACCATGTTCAGCAAAACAAAGGAGCCATTCTTAAAGCCACAGACAGCAGTGTGCTGCAGTTACGGACTGGAAAAGGAGATTTTCCAAAAGATTTTACTGATGGATGATATGCTCACACATATACACACACACGCACACACACAGGTAATATTACAGTAAAATACTCTTAGTTATATAAAAAAAGGCATTCTCTTCTTTAAATAAATAATTCATTTTGTGTCAGTGTTAAGACAGGTCTCAGATCGTTTCATCTACTTTACATCATGATCTGTTTCCACCCTGCTCACCACACGATTACTATCCAAACCTCATCCAACTGGCCTTGATTATATTTGTTGCCTAGCAACACTGGAGAGGTTGGATATGATGCATAGAGAAGTATAGTTAACTGTAATGAAACCGGAAAATTTGCTAAGTTTTACTGCCAATAGTAGATGACCTAATTTTCTGTTGTGATCCTAAAAAGGCATGACTTTTTTTCTTTCTGCCCTAGTTGGAACAAAGTTGCACCAGTACTGTTCTGATTAAATAGGTTTCATGAGTTAAACTCAAAATCAAACTTGAAACTGTGTTTTTCCACCATAAACACTCGTAGTTGCCTTTTAATTTTCATTTGATGTCATAGAGAGTTCATGAAAAAAATTAATGAAAAAAATGATCAGGGGCTTTAAACTTTCTTTTTTGGTCTTTTTTGATGTGGGAAGCTGCAACTGGTGACACACTGCAGTGTGTGGCTTTATACCAACTCAAGTCTTCTTCTTGCAAAGGCAATATGCAGCAACACAACACATTTATATCACAGGCGCCAGACATTTACATCCTCAACGTCCCACACACAAATGGCAGTTCAACCGACTAAACACATACAAGCACACACAAATTTTCAAGGCTCTCCTGGAGCAGAAATCATTTTCACACCGAACAAGAGAACATCACAATCCAGATTCTTGATGCATGCAGAGTGTCCTGTTTACTAAGATTTTGTTACAGGGTCACAGGAGCTTTTGCAGAGTGTTAATATTGAGCTACATGTAGCCTTTTTCGCCTTTGCAGATATTATGTTCGGGCTCATTTTGAATTATTTCACTCTTTGATCCAAAGTAAAATTGAACCTGACATCATTTAAGAGTGAAGCCTTCCTGGTTTTGTCATTCCTTCCTCTGTCTCTGCTTGTAAAAAAAGCTCCTGCTGACAAATCTTTTGTAAATCTGCCTGGTTAATAGTTGCAGTTGAGGCAGGTGACTTGTCCCATGGCTCATAATTATTGTGTAGTGTGTAGTTGTGTTAGTGAATATTTACAGGCCCACCTAAGAGAGAGAAAAAAACAGGATAATAAAACAACTACAGGTGGCGAGACAAGGGCTTGGCACTGCTTCAGTGTTATCACATAGACACAGATTCGAGGAGTCTGTACAACCCAGTGCAAATGAATGTGTGGGGATTGTGTTTGTGTGTTTTTTGCTGTGTGCTCCTCCTCCTCTTCCTCCTCCTCACTGTGTGGGGGAGCAGTCGTCCAGATCGAGCAGCTCTCTGACCAGTCTCTCTCCAAACTGCGCTCGGCTGTAGCGTTTGACCGTGTAGGCGTCAGACATCTTGTAGAGGATGTACGCGTTGTTGATGGCGATGCTGATGCTCAACCAGAACACCTGCTGCCAGGTCTTGTTGGGTTTATGGAAGATAAAGTACCTGTGTGAGAGAAATGGAAGTTTATTCTATTTAAAGAGTTTAAGTTACTGGTACTTTTGAAAATTTACATCAGCTCTTCTTTCAACAACACTCTGCAAGGTATGGAAAGGAGACCAAAACTCTGGTTTTAAGAGCAAATCTAGGAATTTCTTTTTGTTTGAGCAAGAGTGAAAAAGGAGACCATTATAAATGGATAATATCGAGCCGGAGGGTTAGGATTTTTTTGATTGAATTATCGAAATATTCGTTAATCAAATATAATCTCAGCTCTTCTGTATATGGCAGAGGGTGGGAACCGTTCTGACTTGTCTGCAGATGTCTAAACAGTGGACCTGCAAGGACACACATAATCCCCCATTTTCTTTTGATTTCTTTTATTGTTCCTCTATTAAAAACAAGCTCCAGAGCTCCTTTATTTGATACGTGAAATACGCATTTCCTTCAAGATTCCAGGAATGCTTAAACAAATCTGTCCGAACTAAAATTTGATGAAGAATACAACAATTTGACATACTTAAAAGTCAAATTGGTTCATCCAAATGGAAGCAAAAACTATCAGTTTTATTTTAAATCACATTTCTTATTTTAGAAATGATTCAGGCTTCCAACAACTGCATTATATGGAATCAAATGTTTGTCAGTGTTGCACATACTTGCTGTACTTGTCATCATATTTGCAGATGTAGCTCAGGTGTGCCGCAAACGCCTCAACAGCCAAAGGGCACGGGATCTCCCCACTTTTCCTCTTAATGATTATTCCTGGCACAAACACACAAATACAAACAGAGTGAGAGACATAATAAATCCCTACTGAGGTGATTTCTTTTATCAGGTCTCTGTGATAACCTGGATTGCTGCAGGAAGAATCATTAGTTTGGTCAATTTTACTTGCTGCAGCAGGAAACCATGGTTTCCTGTTTTGATTTCTTTTTGTACAAATCTAGTCATCAAGGGCCATTGCCCTCTAGGTTTTGGATGTTGGGCATCCCCAGATTTTACCACTCAAATTAATGTGAAACTTGTGTTTATACTGTAGTGTACAAGTAAAAGAATCATTCTCTCTTTTTGCATTGAAGCAAAAAGTTGGGTGTTTTTCTGCAACTTTAAAGGTGCAGGCCGGCCAAGGCCGCCGAAGCCGGACACACCTCCAATATATATTTTCATTTTTCGTCCCAGCCGGCCTCCCCGACCGCCTCCCCCCCCCCCCCCCCCTCCCCCACCGCCGCCACCGAGCCGACCAAAGCAACCCAACAGAAGATGAACAACTAATCATATTTTACTTTTATTCTCTTTAATTTTCTTCCCCGTTCAGCGGCCACACCACCCGACCAGAGATGTCCTACTATCGTGCCCCCCCATAGACCACCCCAAAAGACCCCTCCTTCAACTTTACCCCCATCCCCACCCCCCTTCTCCGACGCCTCAACACTCTTTTTCCCTCTTCATCTCCATCCCCTTTATCTACTTCTTTTTTGCTACCGAAAATTAAAAATAATAGGAAACTCCTCCTGATGTTCAACCTGAATCCCCTGGAACCCTCTCTCCCCTCCCCCTCCACCACCCCCCCCCCCGGGGACACCCCCCCCCCCCCCCACCCCTCCACCTCTATATCACTGCATTTTCCCCATATTTTCTTCCACTCCCAGATCATTTTAATGGATTTTTTGGATTTGACCCCGGGTTTTGGTCTTGCCGATCATGTTAATATTAAAATAACAATTATCATCAGTATTTTTTTTCTTTTCCTTTCCCCTCTCCCCCTTCCCCCCTTTTTCCTCCCCTTTCCCCTCTCCCTCCCCTTTTTTTTTCTTTCTACCACCCACCCACCCCCCCACTCTCTCCTGTCTCTTTCTCTACCTCTGCCTCTGCCTTCCCTTTCCTTTTCTTTTATTTCGTTTCCGACCCCTCTCCTTTCCATTCTTTTTTTTATTTTTTTTATTAAAATTTATATAATTAATATTTTTTATATCATTTTTTACATGTGATATCTTTAATTACTCTAAATATACATAATGTGCTGGCCGCCACCCCCCCCCTCTCCCTCTCCCCTTCTATCATTATTTATTTTTTTTGTTTGTTTTTAATAATTTATTTTAATGTGTTTTGTGGAGAAAATAAAAAATAATTTGTTAATATTTTTCACATTTTCTCCCCCCCTCCACCAACCAAACTACCTCGAGCTGTTTAATTCTATCTACCGGACGGATCACGCTAAGTATGATATTCTTCCTTTTCTCTCTTAACATAAATCAAAAAAACCATCCCACCTCCCAACGCATATTATACTCTTATTATTTTTTTTTCTTTTCTTCTTTTTTTTTTTTTTTTTATATTTTATTATTTTTATATTATATTGATATTTTATTGTGTTATATATAATTATTAATTCTATTTTTTTTTTTCCCTAAGAAACCACTCCCCCCCCTTATTAAATAAATAAAAAATTTTTTTTATTTTTCTTCTTTCCTTTTTTTTCCCCCCCTATTATTATCACCCCCCCAACCCCCCCCCCTCCCCTCTCTTCTTTCTCTGAGGGGGCCGGAACAACAACAAACCCCTCTCCCAAAATCCCCCTGCGCCCCCCTTAATTAACCATTCCGATTTATCTTTGACTTCAGTCACTTAATGGCCGACCAAACCGCCCGGGAATCTCTCCCCCCTTTGGACCCTCCCTTCTTTCTCCCCCCCCC
Organism: Atherinomorus stipes; assembly: GCA_023101725.1. Taxonomy (NCBI): domain Eukaryota; kingdom Metazoa; phylum Chordata; class Actinopteri; order Atheriniformes; family Atherinidae; genus Atherinomorus; species Atherinomorus stipes. The sequence goes on along the minus strand of JALJCO010003968.1, from coordinate 2,245,440 downwards.
CCGCGTCCCCTCTCTCTTTTCTTCTCTTTGGTCTGAACGTACAGTAAGGCTGCAAACACAAAGCGTGTTACGAAGCAATACAAAAGAGTAATGCTGACAAAAACAAGACAAATTTTGCCACATGAAATTAAAGGGACTAGAAGCAGGAATTTAAAAAAAAACAAACAGGCATATCAAATTTTTTAATGCTAATGGGTGATGAGGCGCTAAATACCAAAAAGAACAAGCCCACCCACGTCTCTCTTCGTTGCCTTGAACAGGCTGTGTGCAGCAAAATGCGCTGCAATTCGGTGGCCGAATTTCCCGTGCTGCCCTACGGATGTGACGTCAAATGGCGCTGCATCCGCATCCCAGACAGTTTTGATACAGGAAGAAGGCGGTTGCGGTAAATTCAAACACTGTAAGCGATAGTTATGGATTCTTCTGCCGCCAGCAAATGATCCAGATCAACTGAAAGACACTGAAAAGTGTAACTACGAAGAAAAAGCATAGTGAACAACATTATAGCTTCAGTTTGTGCACGCTCCCGTGACAGCTTGGCTCGTGGATGCAGTTACCTGAAGAGCCAATCACGGCAGTCGCCAGTTTAATTTTTTAATCTTGCCTCAAGTCCCTTTCAGAATTTTTGAGGTTCCTCAACTCAGTTATAGCTATACTCTAGCAACAATCCTAATGACACTACTCCATTCAAGTCTAAAAAAACAAAGAAAAGCATGCGAGTTGTCCTGGAAATGAATTCGTCCCTGACTGTAAACCAAAATCATTAACAGTATTATACTTATTACTGCATTCAGAGCACCTAAATAATAGCTGCATACAAGGTCCAGAGTGGTCTGTGCTACATAGATCTGAACAAGCATCAGTGGATGTCTTTAAACTTTAGTCTTTTCTGTGTAGGTGAGAGTTTGGAAAAAGTGAAATTTTTCAAAGTTTGTGTTCAGAAAAAGGAATCAAATTACAACATAATTCTAAGTAATGTATGCTATAATATGCTTTATGCTCATTTGTAACTGTAGCTGCCTTTTTAAATTAATAGCTCACAAAATTATTATCTAGATATTTTTTTCTAATACAGTTTTACTTTAAGCTTTTTTTTTTTTTTAAGTAAGTGATACTGATAGTAGTTTGTTTTTCATCCACAGAAAAACACATCTGCACAATGTTATACTCACAGGGCAAAAAAAAAAAAAAAAAGAAAATCAATTCTGGGTGATAGTTTAACTAATCTTGGACCTTACTTCCACACTCATCTGACACAGAGCACACACTTACACTGCAGCCCTTAACTAGGTTTAAATCCTAACAAAACATTTTCTTCCAGAGTGGATTATGCTGCATAAGGTGGAGTATATCATTATCCTGTCCCCTCCTGAAAATGGATTATCATGGATTAGAAGGTCTCATTGATTTTCCCTGACAGGAATCTTAACAATGTGTCAGTTTCTCCTAATTGTAACTTGCATCTAGAATGCAGAGCTGCTTTTGGCAATGTAACCCTTTTATGCACCTTGTTTTGTTGGTGAGTAAGCGTTGGTGAGGAACCTGAAATGTCCCTTGTTGTACCAGCTGATCAGGGACATGCCGCCTTTCATCATCACTCGGGACTGACCGCGCTGTGCTGGTGTGGAGCCACAGACCAACATGTTTTGGGGTAACCCTGTGCAGTCACTCTTCCTGGTGCTCAGCAAACCACAGCAAAAGATATCTGGAAAAGATAGTAAGACATGTTCTTAATTGTAGAAATGTGGAACATTTTATCGTACCTGCATACACAGCAGGTACTGTATGACTTTTCACTGCAGAAATAATACCAAATGTCTGAAATGATCAATGGAAAAACTGATCTGCTGATTGACAGACAGTGAAAGAGACGTGAGGACTGTTTTTCATGTTATTTTTAAACTGGTTTCATACTTTAAATTGGATTCAAAGACAGCACTGCATATTAGCTCAACTTTTGTAAATCTGCAATGGCTGTTTTTTACATTCAAAACTATTATTTACCAAGTACAAATATATTAATTGAGAAAATAATCAGCCAATTAAAAGCAGATGATTACTCTGGTTTTCATGCAGGCATCCACAACTGTTTAAATTGTTCATCCCTTGCACAGCTGGAACTGCGCCATCTTTTGTTTCTTCCCCCAAATGAGCAGAAACAAAGCAATAATGTGGCTGAATGCTGCTGCTATGTTAACGCTCCCAATTTAGAAAAAGATTTCCATCTATGTAGTTCATGTGTGCACTGCAAGTGCAGCAGAATAATGCAAAGCAATTAACTCTACTAATTAATTCTGTAAGATAAAATTTAAAAAATGCCTTCTCCTAGTTTTTCTTTTTTTTTTTTTTTTTTTAAAACCTCTTTTGGTTGTCTCACCTAATTAGAATGACAAAGCATTGATTGCATCTCTTCTTGTTTTGCCCTTTTTTCCCTTTTCTTGGCCTAGTGTCTGTCGCTTTCCCTGATTAAGTTTCTGGCCCTGTTTAGTTCAAAACCCTACATAAAAGGGGGATGTAAAAACTGTAATTTGCAGTTAAGTCTAGAGAGAAGCTGTTCTTCACCAGTTTTAGCCATTTCATTATCAAACCCTCCACTTTTGCATAAAATTCCCTCCCTTTCTTTAGGTGCCCGTCTAGAGCGCTTGAGTGCATCCAGGTTTGAGGGAATTCAGACATTTTTTAAACAGTTCTTGTCACGTATTTCCCGGATGATCTTGATAATTCATCTAGACCTGACTCCCACCTCCATGTCTCTTCAAGATTAATTAGAAGAAATCCTCACCAAGTCAGCTCAGTGTTAAGGAAGAAGAGGTGGGGGCTCAGAATGCAGCCTTCTTAAAATCATCCAAGCTATCAAGAGAAAAATCTTAAAATAATGACGATTTCAACATGTCACTGTAATAATCTGTATTTTCTCCTGACACACTGATGATGCTACCATCAAACTATCTTTAAAATAATAGAAAAGGGGGGTGTGGTAGCCTGCTAGTTAAAGATGTGGGCTTTGGACAGGGCAACCCCAGTCCCCCAAGTCCCCTGCTTGACAAGGTTAAACCACTGTGGGGGGACACCTGAACAAGGTCCTTCACCCCCACCAACTGCTACCTGGACGCCAAAAAGGCAGTCCCCTGCTCTCTGGTCAATCCAGGGATGGGATAAATGCAGGGCCTGGATGTCCCAACTGGGATCAATAAAGTATAATAAAAAAAGAGAAGGGGATGAGATGAGGAGTGATTACAGTTATAATCTGTGCTTCAATGCAGTAACTGAGAGAAAAGGCTTTTGTTTAAAAGGCATCATGACAGCGATTGATCAATGACTGCACTGTTTGTTAACCTTGTTTGCTGAATTCGGTGAAGAGGCTGAGGCTTGTGATAGATGGCCCTGTGAAGATGATGGTGTTCTTCCCAGAGATGTTCTGACAAAGCTGCTTGGCCACGAGGCTGTGAAGCTGAGGTTTGTTCTTCAAGGTGGCCAGGCCATCTGTGCCCTGGCCTTCCTTCAGATGGACCGAGATCTACAGAGTGGGTGGAACCAGACAAGAAATTTACATAACATGGATGCAGAATGAGCAAATACCACTGCAGTTCTCATTCATGTCCCATTTTATCATGTTCAGTGGTTGAAAATCCTGAAGTCGCAACCTTAAAGAAAATCCCCCCGTCAGAAGTAAGGAAATGTTTGAAAAAAATAAATACATAAAGAACTTACTGAGATCATAAATCTATTTGGACTTATGAAGACAAGGATTTTATAATAGTATGCAAATTGGAGGGTGAAATAGCTGGTGTATGCATAAAACTCTCAATGGAGCTCACCTGGCCTGTTTCAAACAACATACAGTATCAACCACTCGTGACCACTGTGATTCTGTTGCTGTACCCTTTTCCTCTCTTTTTAAGATTAATCAAAATGACGGGATCAGAATGCAGCAAATTTCCATCACTGCTTTTTCCATCAGGTGGGCTTAGTGGCAACAGTTTCAAGCAATTCAAGTTAAATAAGTGCTGGAGAGCTGAACCATGAGCAAGCATAGCTGTTTTGTGCCATTTGTCTGTGTAGGACCTGTGATGGACAGGTGTCCAGGGTGAACCTGTGTGGGAGACTACAGCCCCTCTCGGCCTGGAGAAAGGTACAGAAAATGAGAGAATGGCGAAGAAGCCTTGTGTGAGTCCCTGCAACAATGATTGCAGAAGCAAAAGTAGTGTAATACAGTATATGGAATTAAAATGATCATATCTATGGTTGATGCAAAGGCTTTGGCTAATTTAGACTTTGCTTTGGTTTTAAGGCTTTACGGTCCTGTCCTACCATTTGTTAGAGCAATTTTTTCAGTAACTATCATATATTCTTTAAAGATTTTGGAAATCCTCTGAATAATTTCTATCACTTAATATGGGTATGTTGTGCCAAAAATAAGTGTTGTTATCCATTACCATTTCAAGATTTGATCAATTCGCTATTGTTACTACATCCTCTTTCTCAAAATGCCTCCTGGGTGAGTCTGACCTACAGTCTGGTCAGGAGGTTGCGGCACACACACTCGTGGTCATAGAAATACAGAGTTGCAACATGCGTTGACTTCAATGTAAAAGCGGTCACGTGACGGAGAACGCCACGCGAACCCTGTGCTGTCAAATCTTAATGCAGAACACACTGCAGCAATCAGATTACTGACTGTAAACACTTAAACATCAGTGCTGCACAGACATGCTGGTCACTGAATGTTCTCGGTTACAGAGCAGATTATGATTTGAATCTTTAGTGTTTTATCTTACGGTTTTTAATGTTTTGATGACAACGATGACGGGAACTAATTGCATGATGGGAAAAAAATGGCAAAAAATGCTGGAAGAATCTAGTTACAGTCTTGTGAATAGTGGTCCTGCAAGATTCCCAGTCTGTAAAATCTCAGTCTGTGACTAGGCTGAGACTAAAAACTGTCTTTAGATGTGAGCTAGTGTAAGATGGTCGTCTTCCAAGAGTCTTTTCCAAATCTTTAAAAAGTCCTCTGATGTAAGGCTGGCTTAAGAGGCAGTTGGTGGGTATCCTCTCAATTAAAGGCATTGTTACGTCCCAGCTCTGCTAGGGGCGCAAACAAAAAGACTGGTTTTAAGATGTTGAAAGGTGGAGTGAAGATGTTTTATTGTTCAGGGGTGAATTAAGGCATAGACAAAAACCTGGAAAACTGTAACTGAAAAGGAGATGGGGTTAGCGATGCTGCTCAAAGGAACAAATAAAAAGACAGACAAAGCCTAACACTGAAAGGGAAACAAAAATGGGGAAAAATACAAACCTAGGCTAGGATCCAAAAAAGGGAACGAGCAGCACCATAAACTAAGACCTGTAACCAAACCCAAACTACAACAAAAGACCTAGCTATCCCAACTCCAAACTATCAGTGAAAATGAAAGAAAAGGGAATCTAACAACTAAACCAACTAACCAAACTAAAACACCTGGAAATCAAAACCTAAAGACAAAGTTACTCAAACTAAAGACACCAAAAACATAAACTAAGGACAACTGTTGCCAGGCCAAGCAGTTGCCAAGGGCTGAATGACTCCAAGGTTCTTTTATAGTTGCCAGCTGCTCCAGGTGAGACTGATCAGCAATCAGGAGGTGAGGGGAGGAGATGGTGGTGGGGAGCCAGGCCAATGGGAACAGAGGGATTGAGCAGGAGGATTGCATGTAAAATGAAAAACAGAGGGGTTAGAAAACCAGGCGGCCGTAACAGGCATATAGTTTAAAAAAAAAAAAAAAAAGTTTTCCTGACTTAGAAGGTTATTATGAGAGAAAACAAAAGTGTCTTGATGAAAAAATGTTTTAACTAGTGTGGATAAGATTTTTTTCTCTTTCACTCCACTGACATCAGTCACATTTACTGGATTACTTGTCAAATTTTTTTGGGGGAGTAAACAATCCAAGGAAAGATTCAACGTAATGTATATATGTAGAAAAGTCATAGCAAATGTTGCACCACTTAGCAGGTTGTTTTTGTGCTTGGAGTGAACATTATTACTATTATTATCATCATTATTATAATAATTTTTCATTTGAATTTATTTTTACAGTTATGCAAGATTAATAACATGTTCAAGTTGAGTACCCCCCCTCCCCCATTATAACAGTTTATAGAGGGATTGTGCTTTATAGCAATCCGACAAATTACATAATTTTGCCCCTGAAGCTAATGCAAGAAAGTGTCTCTTTGAGAAAAAAACAATGCACTCAACAAAATTTATGGCAATCTGACCAATATATTTTAATATTTTAAGTTACCTCTGAACTTTAGGATCAAAAGTTCCTTCAAAGTATTCACGTCTCTGTACTTGTCAGAAGTTTTTTTTAACGAGCATCTACTGAGTTGTGAATTAGGCTCGTGCAAAGACGTCATCGCCACATGAATCACATGGTATGACACGTCACTTTTCCGCACCAGTCTGCCACGTTTGAGGGCAAGCTATGGGTGTCCATGATAACTTAGCCAGAATAAACTGGGGTTAGACACATGAGGCGAACTATGGCAGATATTTTCATTTATTTTATCTCAGAAGCTTTCTTATGGAACAATGCAAGGAGGAAGAGCTGGTACCTGCAGGGACAAGCTGGTCGCAAACACCAGGGAGAGATATTTATATATCAATCCACACCTGCTGCCCCAGGCAAGACAGAGCAATGACTTGGATACACTCCCACCGTGTACTCACATGGATATATATATGGAGTTATTTGACAAACTACTACTAAATGCAGCAATTCAGGAGCCACGAATTTGCAGAGTTGTAAGCAATTTTGCTGCACATCTTCCGCAAAATAAACAGCGACATCACCGTTGCGCTTCCAAAGGTAAGTTTCCATGCGTATTTTATACGCCATTGTTACACTAGGTCTTACATGAATGCTTATATGAACGTAAAACGTAAAAAAGAAATCTTTTTTTTTTTTTTTTTTTTTTTTAAATGAAAGAAACGGGCAGCCTCTCCTCAACCGGCCAGTGTAGGAGACCAGCCTTCTAACTAAGATGCTGCTGGTTAATGTTAAGCGGCAAATGAGTCCCCTGATGTAATTAGGTCTATAAGTTAATATTTAATTCATGATATGATCCAAAATCGGGATGTGGAGTGAAAAGTAGTGTACTTTCTTCTGAGTGTAGCCAGCCAAGCAGCACCGCCCGGTTACACTAGAGACCAGTGAACTCTGGTGATTTCATTTTGAAATACAAAAAAGAAAAATAAACAATGCCGTTAACTCCTGCACTGTTGGCTGCCGATCCGCTTGACTGTAACATGTTTGGTCTGGTATCATAAAACAAAGTGATAATAAACCCTTGACACTTACCTTATATTAGTTAACAACTTTCCAGCCTCTCCAGCCCTCAAACATGACGGCTGGGGGGGGGGGACTCGGGGAGGAGTTACGCAGCGAAACGTCACATTCTCGAGCTTAATATACATTACAAATGACCTGATAAATCTGTCCGTTTTGTTTGGATGTGGGAGGGGTGAGTTGTGCTTCTTCACACAACACAAATGAAACATGTGGCACTTTACTTCCAAAGAAAGCCGTTATCAAGTATGAATAAACAGAAATGAGAAAGCAGCAAGTAAGTTGATTACATAGAATCTGCTTTAGACCTGCAGTTATTAGACTAAGTGGCTAATCTATGCATCTGTTGCTGTGTGTGTGTGTTTGTGTATTCCTGTGTGGTGCACTAGCTAATGGGATCTCATTGATTCGCTCCACTAACTCATTTTATTTCTTTGATTTTTCTTTTTTCCCTGTCCCTTGACACAACTCATTTAGACAGAGATGATCTCAGTATGTCAGCGTAGAACAGACTGGTAATATATCTCACTGCCAAATGGCTGCCGTCTCTGTGAATGCTAAAGCTTATTCGTTAAATGGATGACATAATAGAAAGTGGCTTTAAATGACAGGCTGTGATGCTTTTTTTTTTTTTTTAAAGCAACCCTTTTTTTTTTTACAGAGTGGGATTATGTGGGATTGGAATAAATATTGTGTAAATGAATCTATTTATTTTCATAAAACATTGTAACTATAATTAAAAAAAAAAAAAAAAAAAAACAGGAAATGGGCAAATTAACATTCTGTCCGCCTTTGCTACTCTCTCCACTAATGCGATCCTGGCGCGCATCCAGGCTCAAGAACGAAACACCCTGCCGAGTATGTAGTCATATGCCTGATATAAATCTATTTATGGGTCCCTGCAGTAAAACACCTTCAATTTAAAATGTGCTTCTGCAGTATTTCAGACGTCTGTTTAAGTTTGTACTTGTGCAGACTGGTTTTAAGTGTTCATATTCAGAAATGTGCACTCGGTTTGAGCACCATGAATAAAAATTATGCTAAAGTGCTGTAACAACAGTTTTCAAGGTCTCAGTAACAGGTTGCCAGCCATGAAGCTGTGAATTCTGTCTCCTTCTGCCTTTGTCTCTCATATCCACTGATGTTATTTCTTCTTCTATGTGAGTTTCCATCTTCTGGATGGTCTGCTTGAGAATTCTCTTTCATATGTGTCCCTTCTTGATTAAAAAATAAATAAATGTAAGTAGTCTTTTTTCCCATCATGGTACATTTCTACATGGTGACACCTTAAAGTTGTTTCACACTCTCACAGAAAACATTTCACATCTTTTCCTAAATTTTACAACCAATAAGTTCATCACCTTGACTGTACATAAATACAATATGTTGTTTTTATTAAAAAAATAGGAATGATCTGTGTGATGAAGGTGGCTATCCTGTGGGGCTTCCTTTGCATGCAGATGTTTTGTACCCACTTTAAGTGTAGGTCAAAGATACCTGAGGTTTTAATGATATGAATGTGAGGTGTGAATACTGGTGCTCAGAGAGCACCTGCAGGAGGCACATAAGCTTCAAAACTAAACCACAAATAGCAGAAAATAGCCTGTATTAATGAAACATTTTGGTCTGCATTGTGTGCATGGGCAACTAGGTGTGCTGCTGGGAAATAATAGTTTTTTGCTGTGCACCAAGCACAGGCCTACTGTCAACACCTTGGTGCCAGATACCACCAGAGACCTTTGGAGGTCTTGTTGAGCAACACAATGGAATCTAGATGCCAGGTGGTGATTATGCTAGCTCATTGGTGCATTTGTTTTAAAGGTGCCATGACATAAAATTTTACTTTTCTGGGGTTTTGGGTGTATAATATGATCTGTTGTGCACTGATGAGGCCATGTGAATGTCCAGAGTGAGAATCAAAGTTCCTGTTTATGGTCTGTCAGCTTTGTCTCTCTGCTTAGAAACAGTTGAATCAGACAGCAGGCTATCATTCTACGTAGTTCTATCATTCTACGTAATTTAATTGCTCCAATAAGAGCACACTATCAAGTAAACAGCGCCCCCCCTCTCTCTCTCTCCTAACGGTTTATGCACCGTCCGCACCCCCCTCCCCTCCCTGTCTGATTCAGCTTCGCGTATGGAGCTAGTAGTAACTTCTCTGCAGTCAGGTCTGGGTTTTCAAACTAATGGATTTAAAAGCAAACTTCTGCAGCAACACTGAGGAGGGGGCCACAACCTTGTCATTACCTGTAAGTTTATTTATTTTCTAAATGCTGTCTTGTCTGATAAACGTTGCTCACTATCTGAACTGCCCATGTTGCTAGCAGTTAGCCTTTAGCAAACTCCGATCGCAGCTTGACCTAGATTCTCCAAATAAGGTCATAGCGAAATAAGGTGTAGCCAATCAAAATGAAGTCAACGTGGTCTCCGGGTAAAGCTCCATATCATCACCAGACCCAACTGTATTACTGAGGAAGTGAGGTCTGGCGTTTCAAAACAATACGCCGCTGTAAAAAATGCCATTTTTTTCTTTGGAGTATTTACATATACAGTAATACCAACAACATAAACTAGTTTTTAACTGTTATGTCATCACTCCTTTAAAGTTCTTCTTTATCAGTTTAAATCCAGTTCTCAACAATGTATGGTTAAAACCTTAAAGATTAGGCTTAGAGAAAAGGTTGGAGCACCCACTGTACATCAGGATGCATTGTTAGTAGGTATGTACAGATTCATCAGCTCGATTGCAAGATCACACTGAGAAATCAGATTGATTTTTGTCCAAGTAATGGTATTGAACATATAACAGGCAAAACTCATGTTTTCTATTTTAAAAACACAAATTTTACCATCTAAAGCATCTCAAGTGGAGGTTCTGAAACTGACATTATTCTGTAGATGAAAAAGAGTGAGGACTGATCAACTTTCATCTGTCTCTATGACAGCTGACGGCTCACTCTCAGTCCTGCTGTGGGGGGCTGAGTCCTGTGATCTAGTCAAAAATAAACTAGCCTAGTTATCTCAGAAAGTTATGCTTATTAAATTTGTGGCCCAACACAGCCTGCAAAATACAGAGCAGTGCCACCCCTAATGATGTCATAGCTTAGAGGAAAAAGACATGGCAAATGGAGAAAACAATATATACAGTGGGTACAGAAAGTATTTAGACCCCTTCAAAAATTTCACTCTTTTTTGATTTTAGCAAATGTCTGCAATGAAACAAAGTTAATTTCATTTCTCATTAATATACACTCAGCACTCCATCTAGACAGAAAAAAAAACAGAAATTTTTGCAAATTTTTTAAAAATGGTCACAAGTATTCAGACCCTTTGCAGTGACACTTATATTTAACCCATATGCTGTCCATTTCTTCTGATCCTCCTTAAGATGGTTCTACTCCTTCCCTGGAGTCCAACTGTGTTTAATTAAACTGATTGGACTTGATTAGGAAAGGCACACAACTGTCTGTGTAAGACCTTATAGCTCACAGTGCATGTCAGAGCAAATGAGAATCATGAGGTCGAAGGAACTATCCAAGGAGCTCAGAGACAGAATTGTGGCAAGACACAGATCTGGACAAGGTTACAAAATAATTTTTGCAGCACTCAAGGTTCCTAAGAGCACTGTGGCCTCCATAGTCCTTAAATGGAAGAAGTTTGGGACGACCAGAACTCTTCCTAGACCCGGCCGTCCAGCCAAACTGAGCAATCATGGGAGAATAGCCGTGGTGAGAGAGGTAAAGAAGAACCCAAAGATTACTGTGGCTGAACTCCAGAGATGCAGTAGGGAGAAAGTTCCACAAAGTCAATAATCAATGCAGCCTCCACCAGTTGGGGCTTTATGGCAGAGTGGCCCGACAGAAGCTTCTCCTCAGTGCAAGACATATGAAAGCCCAAAAAACACATGAAGGACTCCCAGACTGTGAGAAATAAGATTCTCTGGTCTGATGAGACCGAGATTGAACTTTTTGGCGTTAATTCTAAGCAATATGTGTGGAGAAAACCAGGTACTGCTCATCACCTGCCCAATACAATCCCAACCGTGAAACATGATGGTGGCAGCATCATGCTATGGGGGTGTTTTTCAGCTGCAGGGACAGGACGACTGGTTGCAATTGAAGGAAAGATGAATGCGACCAATTACAGAGAGATCCTGGAGGAAAACCTCTTCCAGAGTGCTGAGGACCTCAGACTGGGTCGAAGGTTCACCTTCCAACAAGACAATGACTCAGCTAAAATAACAAAGGAGTGGCTTCGGAACAACATTCTTTACTGGCCCAGCCAGAGCTCTGACTTAAACCCAATTGACCCTTCGCCAGCCCCGCCCTAGAACCGCCGCTGACCAATCATATGTTAGCAACGGTAACTAAGGAAAGGACTTTCTGGCAAACTTCACTTCCATAGACGGGGCAAAGATCTGATTTTCAAGTCTGATGACAGATATCCAGAGCGTTTGGGTGATGTTGTATTTTTTGCCTTCTCAAAACCAAAAAAAACGCAAGAGGAGAGATGTGGAATATGGATTAAATGGCATGGAATATGGATCAGACAGTGTGGGATATGGATTTAACAGTGTGGAATAGGGATTAAACGGCATGAAATATAGATTAAACAGTGTGAAAGACCTCACTCGCAACTGCATTAGGCTGAACACTGAGCTGAACAAACTTTTTGTTCCAAGGTAAGATGCTAACGCCAAGCACAGTTGTTAGCTACAAGACAGCGGTATAATATTAAGTGAAAGCTACTGTTCTAACATGGAGTAAGGTAGCTGTGTATCGCTAGAGGCTAAACAAATATACCAGAGAAACACTAGTAAATCACGTTGGTTGCCAAACAGAGACGAATAGAACACGGTGGTCCTCTCTGCAAGTTTCTCAGTCCAGTAGCTGCTATCCCGATCAGATCCAACAGCCACTACCCTGATGAGATCCAATGTATTGATCAAACCCACAATGTGGGAGCAACATCCTGGTCCGCTAGAACCCACAGGAAAAACATCCAGCAACAGGCTAAAACACACCAGATACCTGAAACTTTCTGGAGTCATAATTGACAGTTAGCTAAAAATAAAACAATATGCGATGCTTTGCGATGCAAGAACATTTTTGTTCCTTTATACGTTTTTTCTGGACATGAATCATCAAGACATGGAGTTTGAGTCTTTCAGTATGAAGGCTGAGCCTCACTTCAATTTTAACATCCTCTTCATGCTTTTTGTATGATGTCAGAAGGAATCTAAAATCCACTACAACCTTTCCAGGGGAACTGAATGAAACTTTCTCTCAACTTTTCAATGCACATGTACATTGTTCAATGGTTAGATATTTATTCTGCATCATTCTGTTCTCCAAAAAAATATCTTAAAAACAAACAAGTAGAAAAAAAGGCATTTGTTTTCATTTTGATTGGAGCCATTCCCAACCAACATTTTCCCTCTGGCACAATGATACGACTGGGTAACTCGGACACAATTTTGCTAGAGGACATGTTAATATGAAACAAGCTTGTTACCTCTAAAGATAAATGCATTGTGTCGAGTATACTGGTGCAAGTATCAAATGTGTGCCGGTGCAAGGCTGCAAGTGTGTGGGTGGAGGAATGGACCTGCACAACATTCAAATCCTGTTTAAAGGAGCCCTATCATGAAAAATGGACTTTTAAGAGCTTTTCAGCATGTCAGTGTGTTATTTCCTCATCAAGAAATGATTTAAATCGTTATTTTTTCTTCATTCATGCATATTTGAGAAATCTACATGAATATTTAAACCAAGCGCTACCTCCCTGCAAACGGCTGACTACTCACCGCGTTACGTATGAACGTGGCACCAATCACGAAAGTCCAAATGCGCATGCTCAGTATCGTAGCAAGACGCCCTCTGTTGAACAGAAACTCAGAGAATCCTATCCACATTCTCTGGGGAAGAAACTAACACCTGCAGGAAGATTTCCTCAGAGACAAGCAGCCATCAGCTAACAGACGTTTGATCCAGAGTTCAGGAGAATTTTCTTCCTTTTTTTTTTTTAAGCTCTAGAGGACAGCAAGTTGGGGAAAATGCAGTTACGTTCAGCGTGGTTATGTTCAGCGTGGGAGTTTATTTGTTGTACTGGATGAATCGACTTGCCAGAAGTGGTTGGATTATAACTTCAGGAGCAGGGGAAAAAAAACTCAACTTTGTGTGTGAACTTCACTCCTGACAACTTCATGAATCTCGGGCAGTAAAGTGTTTTTTTCTCTGGGATTACTTCTGAAACCTGACGCAGTTCCTGCTATAAAAACGCGCATGGACAGACAACAACACTGGTGAGTCAACACATCTCTCAGCTCAATGCTAACTGTTAGCCTATGATTTGTTCGCTAATTTACTTACTTGTCAGGGGTCTCTGTGGTACTGCGTGTACTTCAAACTCCATATCAGACTCTGGGTCGAGCGCATACAGCTCCATAACAGGCTGCTCCGTTTGATCTCGTCGATCGGAGTCTGATTATCCATCAATGTTTACAAGATCCATGTGAGTGCTGCTTAGCTCAGCGCTAACTGTTAGCCTATGATTTGTTCGCTAAATTACTTGCTTGTCAGGGGATCTCTGTGGTACTTCTGTGGTACTGCGTGTACTTCAAACTCCATATCAGACTCTGGGTCGAGCGCATACAGCTCCATAACAGGCTGGTCTGTTTTATCCCGTCGATCGGAGGAATTATCCATCAATGTTTACTACTAACATCCACATGAGAGCTGCCGGTGCCGGTGCTACAGACAATTCTGCAATTCTGTGACCCTTCAGAATAAGTGTCTCTTCCGGGGCGACGTCATGAAATGGGCGTAAAACATGCTGCAATTGGTCGAGAGCTCCGCGGTTCAGTACAGTCAGCCATCTTACTTCCGTGTTGGAAATTAGATGCGTCGAAAAACTAATATTTAACACCAAATTAGTTTCTATAGTAACGATGGGAACATATCTAGCTTATAAATGCCTGTATTTGACTTTTGGAACATTTGAAAAGCATGATACAGCTCCTTTAAAGACAAATGCTTTAACAACCTGCAGTCTTGAAGAGAAATGATGCTGGACAATGTGTGAGACAAATAATGACACATTATGGGCGCATTCACAAAGCTTTTTCAATTTGAATCAGAGTCCGTTTGCTCGGAAAGTCCGCTTCATTTGGGGGAGTGTATGTCTGATCCGGAATAAACAAGTGGGCTCGGTCCGCCTACAAACGCAGGTCTCGGTCCGATTCAAGTGGACCAAATACAGAAGTGGACTACGGAACTGCATTGGCAATGTGGGTAAAACGTAACGTGGGTAAACGCTACGACAACAAACGCACGTGGGACAGCAGTACTTACAAAGATGGCTCGTGGTCAGACGTGGAGTGAAAAGAAAGTAAAAGCTTTAATTGATATTTGGTCTGACGAAAGCATATCCCAGCTCCTCGTAAGTAGCCTACGCACAAAAATAATGTTTTGTGGAGGAAACAGAGGTTGTGAGAACCTTCTTGTTCTTGTTTGTTGTATGTCTTGTGAATCTGAATCGAATGCAGCGCCACCTGAGATTCTTGGCCCATTTGGCCCTGGTGCAGTGTGAACCCGTCCCGATCTCGGTTCGGAAGACCACCCCCACCCCCAGCCGCACCGAGTCCCCAAATGGACCGAGTCTTCTGGACTATGCTTTCTGAATGCACCCTAATAGTCTGGGAAATCTGACTCTTTATCCTGTGGAATGACAACTGCATCCGTCTGTCTGTCAATCCTCTTCAGTGTCTGGTCTCAGTTAATCAGTGGTGTTACATAAGCAACAAGTGTACGAGTGGAAGGTTACATTGAGGGCAAGGTTGTTAGTCTGCAGAGCTGCTCTGCCTGCCTGTGATGTGACAACACGGATCTGATCCAGAGCTGCAAGATTTCCCAATCTCAAGCAACATCAGTGAGAAAATCTGACAGTATTTTCATCCATCACACAGTCTCCTGTACAGACCAGTTCAACTCATTTCTGAAACTGAATATTTGTGATTTTCTGCAGATAAAATTACACTTGAATATTTTATGGAAAGTGATTTTCTTTTTTTTTTTTTTTTTTTTAGCAAGCACAAGTAAATGGTTTAATTCAAAATGATGCAACATCAAAAACCTGAGAGTGAAATTTGAAAGTTGTTGTAGATCAAAGCCTCCAATGTTTTTATGAAAACCTTTGTTCCTCAAACAAGCAGAATGGAAACTTCTGTCTCGCGTATTTGATATGACCTACATCCATTTTCTGCCAGGAAATTTCAAAGCAGCATATAAATAGAGTCACTGTGAAGTGGACTTTTGCCATCCCTCCACTTCCTATTGAAAGTATTTGATTGCTAGAACAACTGTTTGTTTCGCCCTTCTTTCACTCCACGCATTTACCTGACAAATGAATCCGGTGGAGGTGCACTGTCTAACCCAGAGGCTAAACTTCCTCTTCTTCCTCTTCCTTAGCTCTCGTTCTGTGCAGGTGGTGATAAAAACGGGGTCCTCATCTATCAAGGGCTCATGCAGAACCTGGAAAGGGAGAGACAATGCCGGACATATCAGCGTGTTTTTGAAGGGTTCAATCCAAGTACAACACGAGTACGGAAGGTGTTGTCAGAGCAATAGCTGACCTTAACAAGGCTCTTTTTGTAACGGACGAGAGTGAGATTGTGCATGGGTGACATTAAAGAAAAAGGTTTAAGAGAAAACACAGCCCACTGAAGATCAACGATTTTGTATGTTTGAGAGGGATGCTGAGAAGAAAAAAAAACCCCAAAACACTGCTTTCAGCAGAAGAACATAACCATGAAGCTCTGTATGCGAAGGGCTTCTGAAAATGTCTTTTACTCTTTTTCTGTTGCTTTGGGATTTAGTTTGTCCTTAGCAATTATGGGTTAACCTTGCAGAGTTTGCCTGTTCATGCAGTATATATCCCTTTTCTCATAATCACGTCAAAAGTCACAAAAACAGTGCACAGACAGTATTTCAGTCTGCACTAGGTATTTTATGTTCCGACAAAGACATAAAATACACATCTAAGGGAATAGTGTTTACTACTTAAATAATAAATACATACAATGTTGCCTGAGGTAAATGCAGAGTGAGATAGATTTTAACTAAAAGAATAATACTAAAAGAATAATAAAGTAACACAAAAACAGATATTTTAAACTGTAAGAGTTACCAAACTTTAAAAGATATGATATTGATAGACAATTTTGACTATTTTGACAATGAACTCAACATACATTTTGAACTGTTGTCCCGACATAAGTAAACATGACCATATGAAATGCTGAGGTAGACTAAACAGTCCCTGCAGCACTTCCAGGCTGTTTAAAGGCCTCAGTCTTACTTAAATGGCTACCTCAGTGAAGATTTTAATAATGAGTTAATGCCCCAATCACGAGATCAGAGGCCTCAATAGATAATTAAGATGGTATATCACTTTACGTTAAGGCTATAATCTTTAATAAAGAGTCTACAATCGCAGGATCAATTCCTCAGTAGTGGTTTGAGCATTTAAAAGCTGGCACACATTCACTGATCTAAAGACATACAAGCAAAGGTATAAAAACAACACCAAAATTTGCATTTCAAATTTCTCTGCACTCTTCCTTCCTCTGGTATCTAAACTCAAGTGAGAGAGTGAAAGCCAGCAGCTCAGACATGCTGTAGCACCAATAGCAGCAACACATTTCCAAGTCAAATTTAGAGTTATGGATTAATGAAAAATAATGAGGCTATCAAGTCTATGGATGGATCACATCACCCAAACCGCAACTACCCTTTAAAAAAATATCGGATTGTGCTGGTGTTTCATGTTACAGCAGCAAATCCTGCAGCTTTCCTCATTCTTTGGTGCATCTTCAGTTCTGAAAGCAAAATCTCAACAAAAAATCATTCACATGGGTTAATCAACCCTGCACTGGATAAAGAAGGGGAAGACAAAGGGTTTATCTACTCACTGTCAGTCAACAGTCTGTCACAACTCCAATATCTTAAAGATAATACACAATTCAGTATAGCAATGCCACCAGTTTAGATGGTCATTGCAACAATACCAAACTAGAGATGCACCGATCCGATACCCAGATCGGATATCGGCTCTGATACTGACAAATTAGCTGGATCGAATATCAGATGAATGCAGCCGATCCAGCATTTAGATCCAGTAATTACATTTTTCAATTAATATTATAATAAATGTACATTTTATTTGTTAATAATTAACATTAAGTACATTTACATCTGTGTTTTTTAACAAGGCTACATGTTTATGTCAAGCTTGATGCCTTCACTCACATGGTAAGCTATACAGTTAATATATTCTACAATATTATCAGATCAGTATCAGCCGATATGCTAAGCCCAGGTATCGTGTTGGACTGGATCGGTGCATCTCTATAGCAAACTGACACAACAAAACATAGCATTAATGTTGACAGGGGCTTATGTAAAGTGTTAATATTCAGCTGGATTGACATTCTCAAGTTTGTGCTCATATTCACACTTTGCTACACAAACAAAACCCAGCAAGAGTGCATGGAAAGCCCCTCCTCTGCCAAGAAACAAAGTGATCCTGATCAGCACTAAAATTTAAACATTTCTTTCTTTGCCCAGACTCCTTACCAACTTAAATTCAGTTCAGCAAATTTGGCCCAAGTTTGTTGAAGAAAAGGCTGCAACAATCCCATACCTCTGCCTCAGGAAAGAACAAGTGATGTATGAATTCAGGTCATAAACATACAGTATGTAGAAGAATACCTTGTCTTAAAAACATGTAACCCAAGATCCCACTTCCTGCCTTGTTCATCTTTGACACTTAAAAATACATCTTTTTCAGAAACGAATCAGCCACTGGCTGGCCAATCATAAGAGTGCTAGTCTTCCTCAAGAATATCAAAGAAGAAATGTTATACATGAGTTTCCTTTAGTGTTATTCTGCATATAACGCAGAGAACAAAGACTGAAGAAATTATATATCTCTCATGCGTTACATTTAAATCCCAAAGCCTTTAAAACTTGAAAAGCTCAAACACAGAAGTGCTCTCTCCCAGAGAAAATTGCTCTCTAAAACAGTCTGATCCACCTTGTTCAGACCAGTCTTATTTTCCTGTGTTGAACAACACCACTGTGTAACATTTGTATGCCTGGTTACTGGTTAGTTTAGTGCTTGAAACAAGCGAAGAGGAGCAGCAATTTTTGGTGAATTGACTGACCAATCAGGACAGACAGGGTCTTTTGGTGGGGTGGTAAACAGCCAGGAAAAGCTAAAAGAACATTTCAGGGTGAACAACGCATCCTACATAAATCTAAAATATATATTTAAAAAAAAAAAACTAGAAACAAAACCACGATTAACAATTGTACAGTACTAACTTGACTGTCAAAACAGAATGATGAATCACACTGCTCATGAACACGTACTACATTTGTGTGTATATGTGTGATTCACCCAACTTACAGTAAATAATTAGGCCAGAAATTAAACAACAGGACAAATAATGGCCAAAATCCCTTCCTTGTGTAAATTTGCCAGTAAATGATTGAAAAACTGTTCCTCAAAGCTACCGTTTCAGTCTGTGCCACTCTCAGTATCTGGACCCACTCTGCCCCTGGCACAGACAACCAACAGATAAAACAAACTGGCCTGAATACACACATACACTGCAACTACAAACATACACACACACACTTTGTGGCAGTCAGTCTGCCCTCATTATTTCAAATTTGCCATTTTCAGATAGAGGAGGATTGAAAGCTTTAGCATGAAAGCAAATTTCACTTTACCACCAATTACCCTGTAATATAATCAGCCCTAAAATACTACTACTTGAGCCATTTTACTGTAAAATTTAATGCCAAACTAGATGTTTGTGTGATATAATGGAGTGTCTATATTCCCAAATGCATTTACTGCATTTACTCCTCTTACATTATCTTTCACAATAAGGACGTTACGACTATTACACTGTACAAACAAGAAGCAAACAAATAGACTTATTTCCATCTTTTAGAGCTTTAAAGTGGCTACGACACAAGCAGCTAGAATATGACTAATCACCTTCTGGGACTTCCTGACCAGGCAAGTTACTGTTATAGAATAACCTTCACACAAATGAGCTCACAGATAAAAACGAAGCCATATGCATCCCTTAAAAACAAACAAAGCAGTTTCTGTGGACAACCACCTACCTTAAAAATAAGGAAAAAGTTTGTTTTTTTTTTTTAAATGCTGTGTCTGCCTTGTAGTTGTAATATTATTGGTCACCAGAAGTTACTTGTGGCTGAATCTTTGATTGAAGTTACACATTTCACTTAAAAATACTGCACAAGAGCAAATCTGATATAATAGTGTAGTTATTTGTAGGCACAGCCACAGCATGGTGTTATTCCACAGAAGAAAACGAATGTTTAAAAAAAGAGAAGGAAAAAAGCCCTAACTACCCAAAATAGAGAAACAAGGCTGGTGCTCCACTGCCCTAGTTGCATAAATGAGAGTCTAAAACAAACTGAGTGCAACAGAAAACAAATGATGCAAAGGAAATTTGTAAAAAAAAAATAAGAGCGTTCCCACACACTCAGTCTCAATGTGTGCACGACTTTCAGACTGATTCACATTACTTAAACTAAAGCTGTTTTTATAAAGGGACTAGGGCGTTTCTAGGCTATTGCATAAAAAGGTGCTTACATGGACACATATAGGAAAGTGAAACGGTATCTAATCTGCTTAAACTGAGATTGAACTAATTCTTACTGTAGGTGTTAAATCCAAGAGGGCTGTTAACATCCAGCACACCTAAATGGCCTCTAAACATCCTTGGAAACGTGTCAATTTCTTAAAATGCTACTATTTTAACAAGGCTATTTCAGATGATTACAGCCGTTCTGTAAAATGTGCTGACACCTAAAATCAAGACAGCTCCAACAAAAAAAATCTAACTTTCAAACACCAACACCCCTGATGCTGCTGCCTCTACACCAGTTTGGTAATATCAGCAGGGAATCAGTGTGAAAATGAAATTTGAATATGTAATTTGCTGCACATCCGAGGATGCTTTGAAAATCACTGACGCTCTGGAGTCCCGTACGCACCTGTGTCTGCGAGGGTCTGAAGGTGCAGCCGAATGACTGCTGCAGCGAGTCCAGGAAAGGCTGGATCTTGTAAAGGCCCTGGTTGCTACCTTGTGATGGGCGGAAAGCAACAATGTGGAAGTACTTGAGGATCTTTTCGAAACGCGACTGGCTCATCTTCAAGGCGATGCTTCGGTTGCTGAAGAAGCCCGAACTCCAGATGCTGAGCACCGACTCGCAGTGGTGAACGCTGGTTGAGGTGACGAAGCCCAGGAAAGCTTTCATCTCCTGAGCTGTGACGGGAAACCAGCCTTCGTCTGAGCCGAAGCGCTCCTGGAACTTCTTGGCGTACATGTTAGTCTGAGTGACCATGTTTTGGATGCAGTTGTCTGGAACAAAGAGCTGGAAGAAGTCCAAGGCTGTGGCGGTGGCTGGCATCTTCTGAGCAGGGCCTGGATCAGGAGAGAAAAGGAATATTATGGCAATGGAAACTGCAGCGACAGGCAGAGTCCCAAATGGACTTTCTCACAGATACAACTGCCACTTAATCCCAGTTCTTAAACTCTGGTTAGATGCCATCAGTCAGACTGACTTTGCTGAATCAAAGGTTCCCCTTTTGACACTTTCAGACATGATAAACTTACATTGTGTTGAACTGTCACAAGACTGAGTGAGACAACCTTTCTCTCGCTTACAAAAACTACTCTGTCATCTCAAAAGTAGAACAGTATCACAATAACCACTTGGCTTTTTCATGAATCAGCCCGGGCAGCTTTTAGTATGAATGTCAGAAGCCCAGGGCAGTAGTTGGAAAGTTTACACGACCTGACAGCCACCACACTGTGACGCTTGTCACTGTGTGGCATTTCTCTGCTTGCAGAAGCTTTCAGTGTCTCGTTGCTTAAGTATTATGGCAGGCAGTGAGTCAAAATCCTGAAGTTGAATGAGAATGAGAACAGACTCATGGCTGAGAGACATCTGATGTCTGTCAATAAATCCTCAGCTGATAAAAGATGGAGTTTGAACAGCAGCAATTACTTTTGTCAAAATAGTTGATGCATCTAAGCCCAGTGGATTTGCAAAAACACACAACCAGCAGACAAACCTGCCCTTTCCTCAAGCCATTTCCAAACAGGTGTTGATTTAACCCCTACGGCGTAAATCTGCTGTCTCTTGCAGGCACTTGTTAAATGGCCTGTTTGCAAAAGGTGATGGATAAGTGGTTGAAATAGACGTCTATAGGTGTGGTTAAACAGTTCAAACTGTTAGCTTAATGGATTCACACACTTAGCTATTAAGCCTAAGTAAAGAGCAGTTTAAAATACCTTAACTGAAACAACAATAACTGCTTCTTTAACTTAACTGGAGCCCATCTGGTTTTTCCCCCAATGGCATTTTTCGGTGCCTAAAGAGCAGCAAATCCCATCAGTTGAAAATTTCCTACATCTAACTGCTAAACTGACTAATTAGGGATGACGGATGTTGGTCAGATAGGAAAACAACAAGCCAGTCGTGACAATGATGACATCAATCTAACAACCTTTATGATCTGTATGGTTTTGTGACCAAAAAGCAGCTAAAACTAAGAACAGAGAAGCTCCCTAAAGTTTGACAAAAGGTACTTATTTGTCTATGAACTGTACTTGACTTTGCACACAACTCCTAAAACTTTGTGTTCAGAAAAAAAAAAAAAGCGCATGACCCCGTTTATTGTATCCCTACAGTCAAATGTTGTGATGATTACAGTAGATGACAGAGAACAAGTATATGACAATGTTTTTTTGTGACCCAGTCAGTCTGGTTTGAACCCAGTAGAGCATCTCTGGGAGACAGAAAATGGTTGAGCACTGAAACGTCACATCCAGCCAGGATGATTTGAAAGAAAGTTCCAAAATTGAAACAAGCTGATAGGATTATTTTCAAGAAGACTTGAGACTGCCGCTGCTGTGCCAGGTGCTTGAACAGAGTATTAAGAGAGGAAGCTAAATACTTATGGTACATAAATAAGATATTTTGTTTTTTTTCTAACCTTTTCAATAAAAATAACCCCCCAAAACTTCCCCTTCAAAATTGGTTTTTCCTTTGCCATAGTGTTGTACTGCATTTAGATTGATGAGGAAAAACAAAAAATTATTATTAACAGCTTTATAACAAATTTAATGACATTTAAATTGATTGCTAAAGAGCTAAAATAAGCTGTTTGGAAAGTCTTTTCGAATTCAGGATCAGAAACTGGCTGAATTTAAGTTTCTTTTTACGCATGCTTGCAGACAACACATTGCAGTGTGTGAGACATACTTTAATGTCTCGAAATACCTCTGAATATAGTCTGTGTGGGGCATGCAGGTAGCAGGTCATGATGCAAAAAGTAAACGGTGATAATCACTTTTTTTGTTTGTTTTTATAGTACAGGTGGAAGGTGGATGAGACCGACAATGAGGCCACATAACTATAACTGCCTTTGCATATCAATGCTATTATTTGACAAAGCCACATATAAAAGAATCACAGACTAACCTAATCAAACATGTATATATATATATATATATATATATATATATATATATATATATATATATATATATATATATATATATATATATATATGTATATTTATATATATAAGTTTGCACAAAGTCCAATCTGTCTGATATGGACATTTGTGCTCTTACATAAAGCTTGCACAGGTTGTGTCAGGGCTGTAATGTGGGTGCAAAAACAGATAATCCATTCAACCATTTCTTTTTATCAAACCTGGACAGGTCAGTCTCTCACAGGGAAAAAATATAAAATTTGGTAAAATGTATAAACAGCAGCATTCAAAGATACCCGAGTCCATCTAAGAGAGGTGGAGAGGGAAACTAACAGAGACGGTTGAAAAGATCAAGAATTTTCCATTGTTGGTTCAAGGGAGTCTGACATTTACCTCCAATTTAAAAGGATCCTGTCTGCAACCTTTTAGGTGTTGTACTGAAGTTATGCTGTCAATACATGACACAGCAGTTGGTTTGTGTGTGCTTTCATAAATTAGAGATTTTCTCTGTGCTTGTTGTTGAGGGAATTTAGATACTGAGTAGAACAACTTCAAGCTCAATTGAACAGCGCAATCTCATTATTCCCCGAACGCCAAAGAGCAACATCTTTATTCTCTCCCCATGTCCTTTCTCTGATTCTGACTGGCTTGCTGCAGCTTAATAACAAAGGACTGTTTCAGCATCTTAATGCTGAGTTAAAGATAACACACACAAAGCTTTACCCTTAATGGTAGGCTGCCGAAGTTTGGAGGAGGACAAGATGTGAAAAACGCCCACATAGCTGATGCTTGCGGCCAAGACAGCCCAAGCACCGCTTGAAATCCACTCATTTACACATTACACTCCAAAGGTGAATGTAAAATTCAGCATGACTTACAGGAAAATGCTTGATAAAAACATGCTGATTTTCAGACTGAATGTCGTCTGAGGCAAAATGATTCACCTCTGAGATGGAAGCCAAAAATACAACCTGAGGAAGGGCTTGTCATTTATACAGATAATAAAACTGCTGCATCTCCTGCTAAACAAATTTACTCTGCCTCTAGATTTTCCCTCATAAAGCCCAGCCTGCTCGTCTTCAGTCTCACCCTCATGATTTTAATTTATCAATAGTCCCTCTGTCTATTGAGTCTGATATTAGTCTACAATATGGAAGCTTGAAACATTCAATTCCCAAATGACTCAATACAAAAGCCCACCTATGTTGCGAACAGAAAGAAAATCCTCATGATCATCAGCTGTTCTTGCATTTCTATTGTTGAGGGACAACCATCTGCCTCAGTGAGGTTTGCTATCCAGGGATTAAAGCATGAAAGATTACTGCGTATTTGCAGCAGATAAACCCCTGGCATAGCTACTGTAAAGTCAGCATGCTTTAAGCTCAGTTTTTAATGGGAATTCTGACATAAAAAACAAGACATGAGTGCAATTTTGGACCATCTTTGCTAAGAGGGTTTTCTGAGATGAACTTTCTGATTTGGACATAAAGAAAGCCATGGAAAGAATGTAGGACAAGTACCATATACGCAGTGTGATGCATTACATCAGACAAACCTCGGCATGTGTGAGATTCCATCTCAATCTGTTACATAAGAGTTTGCGCTTTCAGTTAAACAGCTAAAACCTTGAAATATTCTGCCAATAACAAATAAATAACTGAAAAAAATAAAGAAAGATTCCTGTCTTTGTCTTATAAGTCTGGGGAAGGGGACATGATATGTTATTAAGTAATAAATGTATGTGTAGCAACAAGTAGACGGGATAGTTTGAAATACAGAGTCAAACAGATAACCAAGCATATGGTGGATAGCAGTAATCTTACAGATGTGCTTTGCAAAGTGAATAAATAAATAGCTCTCTAATTCCCTTTGGCATCGTGATAAGGTGATTATATAAACATAAGATTTGGATATGTGCTCATAATCCTGGTTCTTTGCCACCTGCCTCACCCTGCAGAGAAAACCATCTCACACTGAGATGAGACAACACTTCACCTCTGAGCTCGACCTTGTGTCCACCACATTTTTATGCAAGCCAAAAGCCCAGCGTGGTTTCCCAGCTCTGCACCTGTTTCTATCGCAAATCAACACAAAGCAGTGAGAGTTTGCATGAAGCTAACTTGATGCTTTCTGACAGGGGCTGATGATTTATGAAAAAGGTGCACAGTGTGCAAAGAGTGGAGCTGTCACATCCACCTGTGTCTGCATCAGCACAATCCTACAGACAGAAAAGCAAGTGACGAAAAGAGACAGACAGAGAGACATTTGAGCAAATAGATGGACAGAGAAGTCCAGAAATATTACAGTAAGTCTATCACAGTGCAGCTTGGGCTGACAAGTGAGAATCACTTTTAGCTTAAGCAGCTTCCCATGCCATTAAACTCTTAAGAGAGGCATAGTTATGCTGATGTTCAGTCTTCAGGCTGATTAAAGCTGATAGCGACCTTGTCAAGTTGAGGTCTGAGCTGTGATTGTGCTTTCTGACAGTAATTTCAAGGCGTGGTTGCTGTGTTTCAGCAAACAGACTGTATTTTAACAAATCCACCTCGCATATACAAAGCAGTCACACCTGCTGCCACCCTCGATTAAGTCAACAGAGCAGGAAGTACAGGATGTGAGAGAACGGAACATCCTGCAACTTTCTGTCTCACCAAAGGACCTCATGTGGCACCCCAGATTATTTTGGATAATGAACAATAAAAAGCTCCTCTCCATATCCAGGGCATGAATTTAACAAAGCAGGATTAGTGAAGTGAGATAGGTAATTGGGCTTGGAAAAATACTCAATTTCAGAGGTAAATATACAGTAGCTATCCTGTAGGCTACACTTAAAATTGCAGTTTACTTCCAATGAAACATAAACAGCTTCAACAACAGAAATGCTCAAATGTGGTCTTATCTTTGCATTTTACTGACACTCCAGTGGCTTCCTGACACTTTATATTACAACCAATCTTTTGCTTGTGCTATTCATTTTTCAAAGTATAATGGGGTTGCTGTGTGTAAGCACAGTGAGGTAGGAGCCATATCTGCTACAGCCATATGCTGGTTCGCCTTGTAAGGCTACAACAGTGTCACTGTGGATCTACATGGCATGAAAACTTTTCATGTGACAGACTCAAGGCAGAGTATATTTGCATGTGCATGATTCATGTATAAATCTGTTTGTACACACACAAAGCATAAACATACAGCTAAAATTGAGAGCCATCTCTTTTATGAATAAATGAATGGAGTTCGATTAATTAAGGCCAATATGTCTGTATTACTTGTACATGCATACATCAGATTGTATGTGTAGAGCAACGAGAGGCATCATGCAGTTTCTCTAAATTATCCAGCATGCCCCCCTGCACTGCTCTGAAACATGAACACACACACACACACACAAGACACCATGTGTACCAAAGCACCAAGGGGTGAAGTATCAAAGGCTAAGCGTTTGCCATTAACTTCATACAGCTCTTAACGGTGCAATGTCATCCTCCTCTCCCTCACACACAACACACATGCACGCGGATGAAGATGGACTCACACACCGGTGGAAACAAGCACCCAGCTGCACCACTGCTATGGCTGGAGTGTGCTTTTATGATACCATAGAGAGCCTCAGAAACGGCCTGCCTGACCTGAAAAGCGTGACCTGGACTATTTCTGTGTCTAATCACAGCTCCGGGCTTTTTTTCTTCCCCTAAAGCAGAAATGACCTTATCCGTGTCGTCGTGCATCATGTCTCACCATATGTCTCTTTGTACGGCGGTACTGTGACATCCTGCAGCGTCTCCGTCCAGCCATCCTCCTCCGCTTGACTTCGGGACAGAGAGCCCGGAGGACCCGCTCCGCTGCCCCCGCTGGTGCCGCCACCTGCGCCCCCGCTGTGTCCGCTTTCCTTGTCACTCCGTTTCTGATGGTGGTGGTGGTGCTGCGGCTGCTCCTCCTCGCCTACCTCGGGTATGTAGTTATCGGAGTCGGAGTCTCCGGAGGTACTATAGAAAGGATTGTCGCTGCTGTCATCCCCGGACTCACCGAACACATCGTCGGATATCTGCAGGCTCTCATACCGGGAGCGGGCCGCTTCCAGGAGAGACAGCGCCTTCCGCCCGCACTCCGCCATCTCTCTCTGTAGTGATGCTGCTCTCCCCCCGTTTTCCCTCTTTCTCACCCTGTCACTACAGCTTCAGTGGCGTGAAAGTGGTCACGATCTTGCAGGTACAGAGATGTGTGGCTTCAACGTGAAGAAACACCCTCCCCTGTCTTTCATATAAATTTTGATTCACCTGCTCTCCCGGGTGCTCAGATGCAGGGTCCGACGGTGAGGCGCGTGGGGAACCGGGGAAGGCTGCGTTTCAAGGGTACGGAAATGATTCCACCCCTTGCTGTGCCTACAGCGCTGCGCACTGGGCAAATCTATCAATAGTTATTAAGACATAGCATCCGGGTTGAGAGAGCAGCGATTTCTCCTCACGGAGAGCTAAAGAGAGTAGTGGCTGGCTGCCTCTGCATCACCTGATACCGAAATCACGCACCATCATCCAATAGGATGGCGCTTTCTGACCCAAACCACCAGGAGCGGCTATGGAGTCGCAAAAGTGCCATCAAAATAAATAAATAAATAAATAAATAAATAAAAATTCTATGATTAGATTCTTTTGTTAATTTTGACCTCATCTATAGGCTATTTTAAACATTTTCTTATTGATGCCATCACTCATTTATTTATTTATTGAGTTTCACTCTATTGTAAAGAAGACATGTTCTAAATGTGTCAATAACCTCTGTTAACTTATATATATATATATATATATATATATACGTATATGTGTGTGTGTGTGTGTGTGTGTATATATATATATATATATATATATATATATATATATATATATATATATATGTATGTATGTATGTATGTATGTATATACAGGTACTACCAAAAAGATTAGAATATCCGGAAAAAGTTCTTGTATTTCTGTAATTCAACTTAAAAGTTATAATTTACATATTGCATAGATAAATAATATGCAAAACAATATATTTCAAGCTTTTATTTGTGTGGACGTTACCGATTAGGACTTGCAGACTTAAAAAATTAGAATATTGCATGAAATCAATCAAAAGGATTTTAAAAGCAAAAAAGTCAGGCCTTCTAAAATACAATCTTTCATCTGTACTTAATAATTGGTTTGGGCCCTTTTGCTTGAATGACTGCCTTAACCCGGTGTGGCATGGATGTTACCAGCTTGTGGCATATCTCAGGTGTTATGGAAGAAAAAATATGCTTCAGTCACAGCCTTGAGCTCTTCTTTATTGTTTGGTCTCTTCCCGTTCAGCTTTCTCTTGACAATGCCTCACAGATTTTCAATGGGGTTCAGGTCAGGTGGGTTTGCGGGCCAATCAAGCATGGTGATCCCATGGTTGTTGAACCAGGATTTTGTAGTTTTGGCAGTGTGGGTAGGTGCCAAGTCCTGCTGGAAGATGAAGTCTGCATCTCTACAGCTGGTCCACTAAAGCAAGCATGAAGTGCTCCAAAATGTCCTGGTAGATGGCTGCGTTTATGCTGGACTTAATGAAGCACAGAGGACCAACATCAGCAGCTGACATGGATCCCCAGGTCATCACAAACTGGGAAACCTAACACTGATCATCTTCTCCAGGCTGCTGTCAGCCCTGCAGCTTGTACACTGTTTTCTTCCACACTTCTTCCTTCCACTTAACTGTTCATTAATGTGCTTTGAAACAGCACTCTGAGAACATCCAGTTTCTTTTGCTATCACTTCTTTGCTCTTTCCCACCTTGTGCAGGGAGTTGATGGTGGTTTTCTGCACAGCTGTCAGATCAGCAGTCTTCCCCATGATTTTGAATTCTTCTTAACCAAGACAGGGACTTTTCAAAAGGCTCCGGGCACTTTAGCAGATGTTTTTGATTACTTACGTCGGACCCCCACCCCGTGAGCTTGAAGCAGCTTTTTTGTGGTGATTCGTCCTTATTTACAGACATTTACTTGTTATGGTGTTGCATAATAGTGACGTGATTAAAGCTGCTGCAATAAAAAAAAAGTCTGTAAGTAAGGAAGCATCACCACCAGAAAAAGCCACTTCGAGTTCACGGGGGGCCGACTAATGTTTCGTAACAAAACATTGGTGAAATGAAGGAGTTTGCGGCAGATAATGCCTTATTTAGAGGCTGCACACGGTTGCCTCATAACTTCCATTATATCGGACATACGCTAATCTCGAGTGGATCTACATATCTTCCAAAGGAATTCAAGTTGCACCAAAACTGTCTGGGTGAGTAAATGAACATATTTAATGCTAGCAAATAGGTCCAGATTGAAAAAAACCGAAGTTCCCCTTTAAGGCCCTGTCTTAACATGAAAACAGGAAAACAGCAAAATTGGGACAGAGAGGGTTCCACCATCGACTTCTAGTGAAGATACATCATTTTCCAACAGTAGGTTACCTAACTGCAGTTACAATGACCGACAAGGGCGCCGCCATATATCCAGTCCAAACAGGAAGTCTCAAGCAGAAGTTAGTCAAACATTGCCAAGAGTATCTATCTGCGGCTTGCAAACAGATGTGTATGGTAGTCGGGTGGTTAGGGTTAGGGGGGTTAGATTTTAGTAAGTTACATGAAGAAGCAACTTCCGATTGGGACTTCCGGCGTGGATTGGATCTATGGCGACGTATCATTACTGCAGTTGGGTCCCTCTCTCATTTTCACTCCTAAAATTATTACAGTTGAGTCATTTCATTCGTTCTTGTAAAATATATGTTATAAAATCCATGCATTTTTAAAGAATAAATAAATGAATTACTGAACCAATTTTAAGGTGGCTGTATAATTTCAACTGTATAGGGATAAATTACTGTTTTTTTGTTGTTTGTTTTTACATTTTAAATTAATGGAGACTGCCTGACCAACTTAAAAGTTGTCGCCTGGATTTCACTAAGTAAATAGGTATGAGCCTACTATTGCATAATTACTGCATGGGTGATAATCTTTCAGCTTGGAACAAGTTATTTAACCCCAACTGGTGCAATGAGTTGCTTGTCATTTCCTAAACAACAATGTGGAAAGACACATCCCGTGGTCGTGGAAAAGATGTTCGTCTGTCTGACAAGGGTCCAATCATTGCCATGCATCAAGTCGAGAAAACATCAAGGTCAGTGTTTCTCAATCTTGATCCTCAAGTACCACTGCTCTGCATGTGTTTGAGCTGTCCATACTTCACACCTGACTCAAATAAATAGGTCATTAGCAGGCTTGCAAAGAACATGATGGGTGGTTCAGTTGATTTGCATCATGTGTACCGGAGTTGGTAAGAACCAAAACATGCAGGGCAGTGGTACTTGAGGACCAGGATTGAGAAACACTGATATAGGGACATTGCAGAAACTACTAAAATTGAGTTAAGATATGTCCAACACATTATTAAAAACTGGAAGGATAATGGGGACCCATCGTCTTTGAGAAAGAAACGTGGCTGGAAAGGCAGACGAAGTGATGCAGCCATCATACCTAGTGCCTACTGTATAAGCCTGTGGGGGCAGTGATGATCTGGGGTTGCTGCAGTTGCTCAGGTCTAGGTTCAGCAACAGTATGTGCTCAAAGAATAAGGTCAGCTGATACCTGAATATACTAAATGACCAGGTTTTTCCATCAATGGATTTTTTCTTCCCTGATGGCACGGGCATATTCCAAGATGACAATGCCAGAATTCATCAGGCTCAAATTGTGGAAAGACTGGTTCAGGGAGCATGAGACATCATTTTCACACATGGATTGGCCACCACAGAGTCCAGACCTTAACCCTCCCCCCCCCTCCCTCCCGGGCCCCAACCCCCCCCCTCCCCCCCCTTTCCCTCCCCCCCCCCCCCCTCCCCACCCAACCCAATCCCCCCCCCCCCTCTTTCCCTTCCACCAACAAACCATCCCTTCAATTCAATTAGGTGTATTGTAGAAAAATTTTAAAAACAACAAGGGTGGGGCCCCCAGGGCCCCGGGTGGGAAACCCTGCCTTAACCCCATTGGGATGTGCTGGAGAACGCTGTGTGCAGTGGCCAGACTCTTTTTTGCTGAAAAATTAATGCAACACTGGATGGAAATAAATCCTGTGACATTGCAGAAGCTTATTGAAACAATGCCACAGCGAATGCCTACTGTAATTAAAGCTAAAGGCTGTCCAACAAAATAGAGTCCGCGACCTTATTTTTGGTGGTGACTTTTTTTTTTTTTGGCCAAGGAGTGTATGTAATGATTAAATATGGCTGCTCCGTGACTGTAATTGTTAGCATAGAATGTCCACAAATGTTCACATGTCCATAAAAACATACATGTTATGTAAACAGGTCTCACTTGCAAAAGACATTGTGTCTCAGTGGAACTTACTTCTGTAAATAAAGTTTGAATAAAAAACAAATATAGCTACTTTTATCAGTTAACCATTCAGAAAGTGGCTTCCTCATCCCTTGAACAAGTTTAAACAAAATGGGAGAGGGTGTTGGAGTTAGACATACTGTAATGCAGAGTGGGAACAGGCAGTTGATCCAATACATTCTCCTTCTGTATGTGTTTGACATTGATTAATTTAAAGTGCTGCACAGACTTCAATTTACTATAATCCCATGTTTATGATACATTCATAGAGGGGAAAAGAGGGAAAAAAGACAGAAAGAAAAAACATAACAAGGAAAGAAAAAAACAAATGAAGGGGGAAAAACACACACACACACACACATAAAAATGACAGTTCTAGAATAATGTTTCAATGTTATGAAGCCTGTACATGTCTCATTACCAAGCATAGGATATGCGCACAGTCTTAGCACAAATAAAGTAAATAACACAACAGAAATAAAATGACATTACAAGGTCATCTAGTAATGACCTTGTAAAAAAAAACCATGCAAAAGAGTGAATTACAGGCATGGGGAGAGAGAGTTGCATTCAAACGCACCACGGCACGGGAGCTGAGTCCCAAAGGCGGAGTTTGGGACGGATTTCACTTGCTCAAGTCTAACGTTTATTTATTACGGGGGGAACTTCGGACTATACCCTTAAGATACTTCAGAAAAGGAAAAAGAAAGGGGAAAAAAAACTAAAAGTGGGGACAACAGTTCTGAGAACAATATTACAATGAATCACCTGTAACTGTACTGTTACAGTTTTGTTTGTAGTTTAGACTTGTATTTGTTATGCATGTTACAGTACAGTACAAGTCTTGTATCAATGTTTGTACTGCACATGTGCTGTCTACAAATCAACAATCAACACTTAACCGAGGTGTTGATTGAAGGCGCAAAGGGGGCGAGGTGAACATTCACTCTGGAGAGCTGGGACACACTAGGCACTTGAACCCTTCAATGGAAACATGCATTCTAGAGGCGAAGGGGTGAAATGTGGGTATTGGGACAGGGCCTAACAAAAGAAAGTCTGTATGTTAGGCGTACCCATGTCCAGTCTTCAAGAGCTAGCTGCACTTTTTAGTTGCATCCCTACTACAACACACCTGAATCAAATTAACTGCTCGTTACGAGGTCTCTGCAGTGCTAACATCTGCATGAGGGATTTGCCATTTGATTCAGGTGTGTTGGAGAAGGTATGCTCTAAAAATGGCAGAAGGACTGGACTTGGGCGCCCCTGCTGTATGTGTTTACTTTGAACCTGAATTAGGCATCATAGCTGCAAAGGTCTTGAAAAATAATGACCATTCAGTACTTGGCACTGATGTCTTAGGTTTTGTTTGGTCTCTCATGTCTCATTTGGACCACATGCAGAATTACGCGTCTCTATCCATGAAAGATGTAACCCATAATGCTACAGGTCATGTCTTTTACTAAAATGTTCATGCCACCCATTACAATAAACAAAGAATGATTTGTTCATTTTGACAAAATTGAATTTAAAAAAATGGACTATAAAATACATTTTCAACATGTTTCAAAGAACAAAACTAAACAGAACTACAAATCAAAGCTTTATCAGTCTGTCTAAGATAGACAGATTAGACAGTTACGTGTAACAATTTTCTTTTAACCTAGCTGGGTCACCTTGATAACTTATGCTCAATACAAACCTATTCAGGACCACTTTACATTCCGAGAATCAAATCACTCAGAAGGGCCGCATTTATTAACCTTCTCTAACATCAGAAAAAAAATGTAAGGCAGAAAGAAGAGTTGAATCTACTTTGATGTTTGACATAGTTAAAAAACAAACGAACAACCAAAAAAAACAAGATGCACTTCATTAATATTGAACAAACATTGAATTGTCAACCTTACAGTAGATTAATAATTACCATTCTAAAATGGTGGTCAATGCACTGCAGTTCGTCAATCAATACAATTTAACTTTAAATTCTTTATAACTTCCAAGGATTTTTTCAACTGAACCAGAAATCCACGCGACCATAACCATGATTACTTAAGAACTAGCAATGTAGGTT
Source organism: Atherinomorus stipes (assembly GCA_023101725.1). NCBI lineage: Eukaryota > Metazoa > Chordata > Actinopteri > Atheriniformes > Atherinidae > Atherinomorus > Atherinomorus stipes. The sequence continues at coordinate 2,212,053 of JALJCO010003968.1, read as the reverse complement.
CTTGCATGTAGAAAACATCTCATACTCAACTCTGTTCAGCCATACATTGTACCACCAAAGACGCTTTGCAATAATGCAAGCTGTAGGCTTTCCAAGTCTGTTCTACACAGAACAGAAGTAAAGAAACTTTCACTGCAAAGGCCAAACCAAAAAAGTTTTGAGGTGAATAGTGTAGGATAAACTTGTTATACACTTTGTATGCATACCTCTTGTTTAAAGTGACAGTCTCAGGAAAATTGAAGCAACAGTAAGCAGACTTAACTGAATGTAGATCAAAAGCCTTATAGAGAAAATATGAAAAAATATGTTGGCTTACTGCCAATGAGAGAGTCCAATGTTTTCATTAGTAGCCCAATATATTTGCTAAAATCACAAACCATAAGTTTTACTCCTTGAGGAGCAAAACTATTATACTATCCAAGAAGGAGAGCTTGTGCGGTTTTCAATTACAGTAGCTACCTAATATTTTGGTACTACAATAGTGCAATAATTGTAATATGAACTGTAACGTTCTAGAGAGGGAGCCAGAACCTAAAACTCAGCCAAAAGTGGAAGAATTAAACAATTGTTTACTGTTGTTAATTGTATACAAAAGATGGTGTAGCTTTGTTCTGGCTTGATCAGGATGCGCTGGATGTCAGGAGCTGGAGATCCTTTCATCCAGAAAGCAGTCCAGGGTTATACACAGACGGTCTCAGACAAGGAGGAATCCAGGGGAACAGAAGGCTTGAGGCGAGGTCAGGGTCAGCCAAGGTCCGGCAACAAGGAGGTCAAAAAACTACCCAAAAGGCAGAGGTCAGGGATAGGCAGGGTAACAAGACTAGAGCTGTGAACGGGGTTTGAAAGCTGTGGAAACAACAGACAATCTCTCACTGAGAAAGAGTTAAGCAGGTGTTTAAATAGGGAGCCGCACAGGTGGAGACAATCAGGAAATCAGCAGGAGTGCTGCACACTGACGGCAGAACAGAGCATGACAACGAACAGTTTCTCCCCTGTTGAATACAGCACATTTTAAATCTATTTGTTTTCATTTGATCCCAGTTGGTTTAAAGGTGAATGAATGAATGTTTTATTTCTGTTACACTTAATAGTACACAAACAATTTGTAAGTTCTTGTGCATTCAACTAACAAAAGTATTTTTCCACAGGTGTTAAAACTCATTGAGTAAAAATGAGTTTTTGGATCAGGTAATGCCCCATTATTCAGTGTGAGCCAACTCACTTATAAAAACAAACTATCAGACAAAAACAAATCAGATTTCAGAAACTCCCCAAACATCCATGCACTGTCATTCAGCTGTATGCACAACTCCCCTATTTCTGGCAACTCCTTTATTTTCTGTCTTTCATTACTGGACAAACTGATTAATCCAGGAGTGCCCAGTAATGATAGACAGGAAACAAATGAGCTGCGTACTGGAGCTGTGGCCTCTAGAGTGCGCAGTCGGATCACTTGGAGCGATTTGGAGATCCTTACTCTTCTTCGTTGGTACTCGTGCCATGTTTGCGGAAGCTTAGCATCGTTCAAGGCTTGTCACCTTAATCAGTGTATATTATACCTAATAGTTTTTTTTATTATCAAACATGAATCTTCCAAAGGGACCAGATTCTCTTTGTTTTGATAAGGATGTTTTTATGAAGGTAAGACTATTTCAGTGTTGTTCTACTGTAAGCGCTAATATTAGCTTCGTTGTGACACTAGTTAGCATCCAACCAGTTATCAATAGTTGACGTTATTAGTAGTTATTAATGCGTACGCTTCAGTATTTTGTCACGAGTATTAAAGCGTAAATATAAATATACACATACCCATAGTTCTAATAACAAATTTAAACATCGTTGGGCACAAACCGCAACCCTTTTTGGTAAATGTAACTGGAGTTAACAAATCTATATTTTCGTTGTATCTGTTTCTTAATTTGTAGCAAACATATCATTTTACGTTTTTGTACACTTGGTTGAAAAGACAGCGATTTCCTCCTGTTGTTTCTTTGCCTGTAGGATGACTTTGATGTTGACCAGTTTGTGGCCGAGTGTAGGAAGCAGGTCCAGCTGGAGGAGATGAGAGAGGACCTGGAGCTTTACTACAAGCTGTTGAAAACGGCCATGGTGGAGCTCATCAACAAGGACTATGCAGATTTCGTTAACCTCTCCACCAACCTGGTTAGTTATCACTGAATAGAAACAACTTTTTTCACGAAGAGAATACATTAACAAATAATATGTTAGTTATTATTCTAGCATCGGAATCAACATAAGTCTTGAAGTCGAGCATTTTGTTGTCTACTTAATATTCTCTCACATAGTTTATGTCTGTAAAAGTAAACTGTTTCCATGAATGTATACTACTAATGTGATCTCTGCTTCTTCGTTTCAGGTGGGGATGGACAAAGCCCTCAATCAGCTTTCTGTGCCATTAGGGCAGTTACGAGAGGAAGTTATGGTAAGTGCCCTGAATAAATATATTACAAGCTTTGTACCTGTAAATCCTGCCTCAAACTTTTTACTACATGCTTCTGTTCATTTCAGAGTCTCCGGTCCTGTGTTAGTGAAGTGATACAGGCTATTGACAGCCAGCTGTTCAAACAAGAGGACCTTCAGAAAAAAAAGGTTTTGGTTTATTTATATTTTGATCATACTCTATGTTGTGCTTGTTATTACATATAATGATAATGATAATCATAACAACAAATACAAGATATATTTGAGACAAAATAGATTATTAAATTGTTATTAATAGTGGTGTTAGTAGTTAAGCTTTTTAACATTGAAAATAACGTGTAGGCTATATTTTGGGGGATTAGCTTGATTTATTATTTTTCTTGAATTATCATCTTCCGTTAGGTGTGTGTTTTGAGGCTCATTCAGGTGGTGCGGTCGGTGGAAAAGATTGAGAAGATCCTCCACTCACAGAACTCCAAGGATTCCAGCTCTCTGGAAATCAGCAGGTGGGAAACTGATGAGCTGATTAAATTTATGTTCAAATATATGTATTAACTCCAGATAATGTGACTGAGTTTCCAATGTTGAATATTTTATTGATTAACCTGATATGAAGTGAAGAATGGCCCTCTGCAGAATCAAAGTATAAAATTAACCTAAACGAATGGCAGTTGTAAAGCTTAAAAAATACAGTTTATAAAAGCGTTTTCATGTTTTATTATTTTTTTTTGTTTTGTGGACATCATCCCATTCTCTTGAAAATATCATAGTGCAAATGTCATTGCATTGCATGGAGGGAAATAAGTGGTTGAGTACATCAGAGGTTTTGATTAGTTTAATCTGGTCATTGCAGGAAGTTGGATTTGTCATATAACCAAACCTCTTTCCATATATCTGCATGTATGACTGACTACCTCGTCATCTATGTTCAGTCCTTTGTTAGCGGGCCAGATCCTGGAGAGGATTGCTACCGAGTTCAACCAGCTGCAGTTCCACGCAGTACAAAGCAAAGGCATGCCGCTGCTGGACAAAGTTAGACCTGTAAGTGTTAATAGGTCAGTCACAGGTAGCTGACAAATAAAAAAGCCACTCAGTCTATTGATAAATTGAAAACCCACTCTACAGTAATCTATCAAAATGACCTTAATAAGATTTACCACATTTTTTGAAATATAATATTACTACTCACATATTACAACTTCCCACCGGGATGAATGAAGTACTTTTCATTCTTTTAATAATTTTCCTTCATTGACAGCCTTTATTCAGTCATTTCAGTTTCACTGGGACATCTGTGCCACCATCTACACTGACTATAGAGAAAGCATCTTTCTAAGACATGACCACTTTTGATGTGCTCTGACAGCGTATTGCAGGGATAACCTCTATGCTGCAGCAGTCTCTGGAGGGCTTGTTGATTGAAGGCCTGCAGACGTCCAACGTGGATATGGTGCGTCACTGCCTGAGAACTTATGCTACCATAGACAAGACCAGAGATGCTGAGGCTCTGGTGGGACAGGTTCTAGTCAAACCATACATGGATCAGGTAAGCAAGATAAATATTGTAAAATGGTAATTGGTTTATATTTGGGGAGCCTAAAAAGTATGATGCCTATGTTAATAACAGCAATACTGGTTAATGATTGATATGGAAAGACATACTATGTAAACAGTGATTTTCCTCAAACGTGCATAACATCCTGCTTCTAAAAGTGATAAAGACTTCCTGCTTTCTTCCCTGCTCAGGTGATAACTGAAGAAGTGGTGAAGTCCAGTCCAAGTGGTCTCCAGCTGATGTTCTCCAGACTGTTGGACTTTGTTCCTCATCACTGCAGACTGCTCAGAGAGGTGACTGGAGGAGCCATATCCAGGTATTCATCTTGAATTGAGAATGCACATTAATTCAAATCACTCAAAGATCAAGTTGTTATTACTTTAGTTTTAATTCTCCTCCTCCTGTTGTGTACAGCTTGTTTACCAAGTCATGTGAGAGTCTCACAACATTAATTTAGTTAATTTAGTTAAAGTGAAACTTTTTCGTAACTGTCATGTACAGTATATCCAATCAGCAGCTACAAAAACAAATATCCAACTGCAAAACATCTAATGAATCAGTAAAAAATAAATGGTTTCATAACATGTTAAATGTTTCCTCTCTTCTTCAGTGACAAAGCGGACACAGTCCCAGGTTACGATTTCTTGGTGAATTCAGTCTGGCCGGAGATGATCAAAGGAATAGAGGAAAGGTTGGCTTACATCTTCAACCCTGGCAACCCTGATATATTCTATGAGGTAAAGCTGCAAAATTACTCTTTGGGCAAACATTTAAGATGTTGTGTATGTTTGGAAAAGTCCCAGTTTCTATGTTTTTATTATTATTATTGTCCTCCAGCGTTACAGCGTAAGCATGGAGTTTGTGCGAGGATTCGAACGACAGTGCAGCTCCCAGGCCAGCGTGAAGAGGCTGAGAGTTCATCCGTCTTATACCAGCTTTCACAACAAATGGAACCTGCCCGTTTACTTTCAGCTGCGGTGAATATTACCTGAATCCACTTTGCATTTTGCAGACTACAGCCTGTCATTTACATAGTACACGGCACACAAGTCTTATCTTGCATCGTCACATCTGCTCTTTACTGATAAGGCCAAAATCCAGTAACCACTTAATCATAAAAAAACCCAAAAAACTTATACAGTATATATATATATATATATATATATATATATAAAATATAATACAGCATCATTGAACAGGAGGCAATTCATGGAAATATTTTAGTCAGTGTTTAATGAATGTAGTCAGATGTTAGTGTAACTGCAGTTTTCTGCACAGCATGTGTTTTGTAGAATCGACAGGCTCTGCTTTCAGGGTTCAAGAGAGAATTTTAGATTAAAATAGCAGCCTGTCAGCATTTCAGTAGATAAAGACAAGTTGGCAGGAACTCAAAACTTGAACAAAGCACAATTTTACGGGAATCTGGGAAATTGCTTATGGCTGCAAGTTTCAAACAGGGTGATGACTCCAAGCAAAATGTAAATTGTGGATTTGTGTAAGCTTATTACTAGACATAGTTCATAAATATGTTGCAAGACCTTAACAGAAAGGCCATTGATCTGTGTGAAAAGTACAAAAGTTGTCTGGTGTTTGTCAACCCCCACGACACACACACACTGTAAAGTACACAACATGCAGATTCACCATTGCACATGAAAGGAAAGATTAGGTCTTGCATCCCCATTTGACATCACAAACCCCTGCAGTTCAGGTTTTTTGGGCAATGGAAAATTTCCAGTGCATGTTGTCAATCGTGTTTGTATTGGAGCTGATGTAAGAAGCACGCTGATAACACATTGTCCTATCCCCTGTTTACATGCTTCTTGTTTTTTAGCTACAAGGAAATAGCTGGGCGCCTGGAAAACGCTATAAGTGATGGATTAGAAGCTGCACCAGGTAGAAATTTATCCTCAATCACATGTATCGATGTTTACCAACAACTTTTTCTACATGATGGCTTTGTGCTTGTTTACTTCCAGCTGGCAGTGCATACCACCTGCAAGTATCTGAGGTGTTGTGGTCCTGTTTAGTGAGGTGTTGGTCAGACAAGGTGTATCTGTCACCTCTGGCCCATCGCTTCTGGAAGCTGACACTGCAGCTGTACTCACGATACGCCAAGTTTCTTGACGAGGTAAGCTAAAGCTAAAAATGAAAGAAACAAGCAGATAAAGTTACAGTATATCAGTATAGGTGTGGTGATGCACTGAGTCAGCAATCTTATCCAATATTCACCAACTGTTGCCGGGCTGATCCTGTTTAGCTCAGTCCAGTGACTTGCAAGTTGCTATTGCTTGATCCTGTTCTTTATTTTGATTGGTTTTCACATCAGGTTTTGACAAAGACTCCGACCCCTGATGTGCCCAAGGAGCCGGTCAGGCCTCTCCCGAGCTCAGCCTCCTCCACGTCCAGCCGAACATCACTGGATGAAGGTGGCAGCGAGAGTGGAAGCCCAGCCTCTCTGTCTACCAAACAGCTGGTTTACATCGCAGCAGACATCCAGAAGCTGCAGGAGCAGGTTCACACACCCAATCTGCATACACATATTTACAGCTGTGGCTTCAGCTCATTTGCGTAATCACCGAGATACTCCCTGATACACTTACAATTTTCCACTTGTCCATCTCTAGCTATCAACCAATTTCAAGTTTATGGAGTAAACATCATTTTTCATCCATGTCCCTGACTGATTGAGTTTAGCTTTCTAGTTTCCTCTTTGCTGTTTCTTTAACAAGAAGTTGTATTTCTCTTAGATCCCAGAGTTGACAGAGGTGGTCAGGCAGCGGTTAGATGCCATTGGCTTTAAAAACTTTGCTGCTGTGGAAGGTAAGTTGCCCAAACTGCCCATACAGTAACGAGTTTAGCTTTCCCCAACTGCAGTGTGTTGTTAATCTTATTCTGCATATTTTCTACATTGAAAAAAAAAAAAAAATCAACTGTGCAGCCTCTGCTGTAGCTATTTCTTTAGAGGTGTGCTGTCATGTAGTTATAAATGCTATTCATTGGAATTTAAGGAATGTAAACATCCTAATGAAATTTTAATATAACTTCACAAAATAATACAGTCCTTTTACTCATTGTTTTCTGCTTTCTCTCTATAAATTCACTCGTATTTTGTGTATCTATGCCAGATGCTCTTGCAGACTCAAAGGTTTGTCTGTCGAGCAGCATTCCCTCCCTGAACACCAGGATGAGGCAGCATCTGACTGAACGCTGCTGCCGTTTCTTGAAAAGTGCCTCTGAGGTTCCACGACTCTACCGCCGCACTAATAAGGTGAGTGGATGAGTTTCTCCTCTATTTCATCATCTAATAAACTCTTGTGTCTATGAGCAACATTTATTTGATTTAGACAACAACATGGGGGATCAAATTGTTATGTTTAGATGAAATGCTTTTATTAAAGGTCAGACTTTCACATTTTAAGTATAGTAGCTGGTTACATGTTAAATGATGGGTGAGTATAGATGCATTTGATAAATGTAGTTTGTGCTGAGTGCATTATTATTTTTTGGCATCTAACATGCAAAGTCATAATAACCCAAAGATTGTTTCAGCATAAACATTGCCACGTATGAAACAAATCTGAGTCATTAAGAGAGTTTCTAAGAACCCCCACCACCACCCCACAAAAAAGAAAACCACTAATGGTTACTGGTATCGCTGCCTCACTGCACTGTTGCTCAGCATTTTACTTTCTTTCATGACGTTGTGTTTTCTTACTGAGCAGCTTCATCTGTTTCAATGTTGGCAAACCCTTTGCTGTTGTGATTTATCATTGCAGAGTGAACAGCGACAGCACGCTAACACTGTTATGAGTGATGCCTTGCTTCTGATACAGAGGCTGGTTTTACACCTGAAAATATATATATTTTCTTTTTATTTGTTTCTTTTTAAACAGTTTGAATACATTACTGGCCAAGAGATAGGCAGTGTCAGACACGAGAGCTATACACAGATGCACAAAGAATGAGATGACAGCCTTCGTGGTGCAACATTGGCCTTTCCTTTATACAGTAAACCAACACACACAAAATGAAAAGATGAAAAACGGGAGGAGCAGATATTAAGAGTAAATCAAACCTTCAGTGAGACGGTAAAGATGTCTAAAGGAAAGTTTTTTCTTCATAGTGCACAGCTGGTCCAGTTTTGCACTATTACTATGGTTTTTACACCGCTGTTATGTGAGCTTACTAAACAATCATCCCTTTCATATCTGCTTTCACTTATCGCCTGTTATTGATTCTTGTATATCTGACGTCAGCATGTTATCAATTTCCTAAGTAGTCTGTTGCTTCAATGAATAGGAAAAAAAGTTAATCAATTAATTGATTAATCACATTACCTCTATAATGATATAATGATGGTTGTGGCTCCAACTCAAAGTGTATTACTTTGAGTCCCTCGATTTTCTACCTTTCCAATAATATCTTTATAGTGCCAGCATTTTTCATGTGTTTGATCAGGAGCTGATCTGAACACAAAAAAGCAATGAGAGGAAAAAAAAACCTAGCAAAAGCAGATGTAAAGGGTTAATAATATTTCTTTCTTAAACATTTGACTTTGTCTCTGTGAAGGATCTACCAGTGCGTGCATCAGCATACATGGATAACGCGTTACGGCCGTTGCATCAGCTGTTGACTGACTCCTCGGGGCTGGTCACCCCCCACACAGCGCAAGAATGGCTGAGAGTTGCACTGTCTGAATGCACCCAGAAGTAAGTTTAAAATACACACACATGGGCATAAATAGTTCCAGATACACTGTCAATAATTAAGTCAAAATGCATTTTGTGTCCAGAGTCAGATGCTTGATGACAGAAGAATTCCTTGGTATTTCTCAGTGAAAGTTTAAGACCCACAAAGGAACGTTAAGTAGTTTTCTCAGTGACGCGCCCCCTATTGACGGCTAAACTAGCATCCATCTTGCATTGTATCCGTACTGTGAGCTCACTCCAGCCAGTAAAAGACAGTCTTATCTTGACTCTTGTTCCGTCCCTTCCTCTCTTTCTTTTCCTCCCTTATTCCGGTAATGTTTCTTGGCATTTCTTTGCTGAATCTGACATGATGCACGTTCAAAGCGCCTGCTGTGTTCATATCGGGTTCATATCCGTTTGCTAGTAAGTGACGCGGTGCGCAGCCAGTAGTCGGCGCCAACGTCACGACCCCGTCCTGGATACAAAACTTACATAGTGCAGTTTCTGAGCGTCGGGACGCCTCTGGGCAGTGACGGCTTGAAAATGCACATGATAAATGTTGGTGTGCCATCAAAGCGAGCCAGAAACGCATATTTTTAAGGTCTAAAAGTTATGTTGTGTGTCTTTAAATCTGTCCAGCTCTAATTTCTCACTTCTGTTTTCCATCTTTTTCTTAGGTACTATGAAACCATCTCGGAAGTGCTGAACTCAGTCAGAAAGATGGAAGAAAGTTTGAAGCGTTTAAAGCAAGCCAGAAAGGGTGCTTCCGCAACTACCACAGCGGGAACAAATGGTGGACTTACAGACGACGGCAAAATTCGTCTTCAGCTTGCTCTGGATGTGGAATACTTGGGAGAACAGGCAAGTGTTTATGTACAAATAAATGTCTTAATGAGCAAGTCGTTTTTATTACCATATATATATGTAAATAGCAAGAATTACTGAAGTGCAAACATCTTGTCATCATTTTCTGCTGTTGTGTGTTTCAGATCCAGAAAATGGGTCTTCAGCCGAATGACATTTCCATGTTCTCCACCCTGATGGAGCTTGTGAAAGAGGCTCGAGAACTTGCTGAACAGAACCAGTGAAAAGTTGACTCCATGGTGACTGAAAACCCGTCAAACATGCTGCACTTTTCTTCATATTATCTGGAGACTTGGAGAAAAGAACACTTGGCCCAGTCGAGGCAGAAGTGATAGTATGATCACAGTTGATGATCATGAGATTATGAAGAAAGAAAAGAACTGAGACTAACAAATTCATCACGTATTCTGCTGACTTGAAGCAGACAGTGGCACTGACAATGTGCTGTAGGCAGCATGGATACAAGAGGCTGCATGGTACTGGTGTGTTGGATACTATTGCATGGTGATATGCACTGTTCTATACATGTACTGATTATATTTTGGGCCCACATGTTTCACAGCTGTCACCTCATCTCATTTATAAAGGGATAATGTCAGCTGGAGAATATTAGTATAATATCTGCTGCTTAATTTCAGATAGATATTTATGTTTTACATATACATGTTCAAATCAGAGTTGTACAAAATGACTTGTTTAATATGATTTACTTGGGATTAAACTGAAGGACTTTGGAAACTTTGTTCTTCAGTGTGTTTTTTTGCTCAGGATTAGCAAGTTGTAATATACAGTACATTTTCCATATTTAAGCCATCACGCAACTTGTGACAGATTTGAAGATATAAATACTTTCATTTCTAGATTAATTTATATTTTAATAGTAGGTCAGAATGAAGGATGCTGTCACAAATTTAATTTATCAACAACCAGAGATGCTATTAAAGAAAAGAAAGATAAAGCTATAGGTAATTTGTAAGACTACATATTCTGTGGTCCATTTCATGTTCACGTGATGTCACAACTGTTTTGAGATGAACATTTATTTTATTTAAAGAAAAAAATTTAGTTGTGTGGTAAGATTTCATCAGCTCTAAGTCTTCAAAATAATTTGGAAGAGCAGTCTTCTATCAACTGGAGGGTCAATGGATTGATTCCAGGCTTCTCCGGGCTACGTGCTGAAGTGTCCTTGGGCAAACACTAAATCCCACGTTGCCTCCCAATGTGCTGACCGGGGTATGAATGTATGCGTGAAACTGACATGTAGTGCCAAGAGCTTTGAGTTGTCAGCATATGACTGGAAAAGCACTTTATAAGTACAGTCCATTTACCCTTTACCAGGAAGAGGACACCTAAATGTCTCTCGATATCTTAGCAGTAATTTGAGAACTCAACTGGAAGATTTATCTGTCATTAGCTCACAAAATTTTACAACTAAATCCTTGCAGATAGACTATGTACAGAAATGGTAAAACTAGGCAACACAATCTGGAAAAAGACCAATGGTAAAGGTAAATCAAGGATCTTGAAAAAGGCAGCTATTAACAAAAAATTGTTTGGGGTTGAGTAGGTTGTTTGACTAAATTCTCAAACAACCTAGTTTCATGAAATTAAGTATTGATACTTAATATTGATTGATGCTTTTTAATGAAAGTTAATCTAGATTTTTTTTTCTTTTTTTTTCTCTTTATGTTAATCTTATCATTTTGTATTTCTCCATCCCTGATTGATATTTAGGGTTTTATCTGTATTTTATGTGATTTTATTGCTTGTGTTTTTATCTCCCGATGTGACCCCTGCCCCTGGGACTGCAGATGGAAATTAGCTTTCGGCTAGAGTCTGACGTGTTTACATTCATGTATTTCTTATGTCTGTTCATTAACATGCACTGTCCCAATCACATAAAATAATAATAATACTAAGTTATATCATGTCATTTTTATGTATTTATCAGGGCAGACATTCATTTATGTTAATTCTGGTAAAGTTTGCTGAGAAAGGTACTATGGGTAATTATGTTTCTTTTTACTGAGTTCATATATACGTTCATATAACATATAAGATATAATAATATAAGTAATATCATTATATATAATATAGTATAATATAACATAATATAATATAAAACAGTGTATTATATAATAATAATATAAGATCAATCAGTCAATCATTATCTTAATATAAAGATGTAATGAATACAAAATGTGTACTATATGTGCAATATATTAAGTCTGTGTACAGACTTAATATATTGCACTCAAAAGAATGAAAAGTATGACATCATACCTTAATTTTCCTCTACAGAACACAGTTGAGTTTGATAGATAAAACTTTGGAAACAGGGTGGTAAATATGTGGGATTTCCATGAGCATAAAAAAAAAAGTTCATTTCCTCCACAAATGTTCACTCCATTAGCACCAATGATTGAAAATTAGCTGGAACACAGCATTTCCCTTCATTTCAGCCATGCTTGCTGACCTTTAGTTATCATGTTAGTCTATAAAAGTCTAATTTGAAACAGTTCAATTGTGTTGTCCTCAAAGTCCAAAAGAAATAAGATGCATTTGAATTTAAATTGAGAAATATCCTCTTTATTTAAGCATTCACAAATTACAACAAAACAAAAATAGACTCTCACACACAATATACAAGAAGTTTGTCAATGAAGTAGACAACCGTGATTATTGTTCCTACTGTACTGAAAAATACTGAAAAGAATCCTGCCATAAACTTGAGGAAAAAAGTACAGTTTTAACCAGCCAACTGAAAAATGTCAGCTGAAAGCAACATGTTTCTATAAATACTGAGATGCGTTCCTGCCTCAGCTTGTTAGGAGTTCAGCTAAGTTGTGACAATAATTATAAAAGCTTTGATACTGAATATAGTCAGATTCTTCGTTCTCTGCAGAGATATGAGCTGTAGTCAAAGTGATAGAGTGTAATGAAGTGGGTCTCCTATGTTGGACATCTTTCATTTTTGTTTATGTTCAATGCACCATTAGAGAGTAGGATTGGTGATCTTTCCCAGAATAAGGATGGAGTTATAATATCCTTCAACAACAGAGAAGAAGAATGGTCTGTTGAATGATAGCTTCAGAGGGATGCCTTCTACTTGTTTCTTGTCCTGAGGTTCTGCTCCCTCCGACGACATCTCAAACAGCACCTTGTTGATGGCCTGAAAGGAGATCAAAAAAATATTTGATGACACAAATATTCAGTGAGTGTGTTTTATATTATAACAAACTGAATGCCCATCTGATTAACCTTATTGACAGTGAAAGGCTTGATGTTGCTGAGCTGACTGAACTCAGCCTGGGAGCCCAACAGCTCCGTCTCGAGAACTGGATTCATGTTTGCCAGCAAATCCCGCAGGTCAGTCACAGTTGACATGGAGAACTTGGGCAGTGACAGCTCCAACAGACTAAAAAGAGAGATTAATATTTTTTAATCATAAAATGATGTTAAATAGGGATGCACAATATTGGATTTTTGGGAGATACCCGATAGGCTGATATTTTACTACTCATTTGGCCAATAACTGATACCGAATCGATATTAAAGTTGAAAAGGATATAATATTCATTCCTTGTGCAAAATTAGAAAAATGCTGCTGCTGCAGCAAAACAAACGAAAAAAGGTTCCTCAGGTTCATTTCCAAACAGCTCCTGTTGGTATTTGGCCCATATTGGCCAATACTGATACCAGGCCGATAATATTGTGCATTTCTAAAGTTAAAACAGGACTGTATTTTCTATACATTGATTTTATGACTAGCTGATGTACAGTAACTTTGATCTATTAGCCTGAAGCAAATAAAAGAGTACAAAGGAAGACAGCCTCTGAGTTTAAAAGGATGATGTAAGACAGACTCCTAGGACTTGCAGTCTGTCAACATGAAATAGGGACATAATACCAACCCTTCTTGGAGGTTTTGGCGCCAGGTAGACATGATGTCAGTGAGCAGTTTTGACTCAATGTCACGGAGACTGACGCCTTCATGGGGCAAGACCAGCAACATGTGGGACCGTTTACTCAGAGAGAGCTTCACAACAGTGCACCTCCTCACCTTCAAATGAACAAAACAAGTGTATCAGAGATTAATCAAACCCTCTCCATTTAAAATGCTTATCATTGCATTAATGCAGCAAATACACAAATAAGCCCAAAGGTCTCTTGAATTTAGATTTACCTTATCATTTAGGTAGTGGTAAAGCCCTGTGTTGGTCATAAAAGGACTCATTACTGTTGTTGTTGCATCCACTTGAAACTCCTGCATGGAAGTGCTCTCAGGTTGGAAGGCTGTCATCCAGTTTCCTAAACACAAATGACCGAGGAGCAAAGTTACTGGGGAGTGTTCAGTAAGTAGTGGGACCCATGGCAATGTTATTTGTGAAGTTTAACATTGTTATGTTAACTTCTAGGCCAATTTTCAGTTAAATGATTGTGTACTCGAATAGCTCTTTGATATACAGTAATATTGTGAGATGTTGAGAATGTGGTCTGAGAATGCATACATTTGTATGTCTGAGATTAAAAGTTGCAAAAGCCAAAACAGACGGACCTTGGAAGATGAAGGACGACATGAACAGAAGGTCACTGCTTGGGTTCAGATCTTTGAAGACATCCTTCACCTTCCCGTTTGAAGTTTTCTCCACAAAGGTGTTTACAAGGGTTTCTGCTTCCTGAGGTTTGGAGAAGTCCACACTTCGGATGAACGATGTGTCCGAGAAGTCCTGTGTGCCTTGAATAAAGTCCTCAGAGAGTTGAGCATCCTTACGAGCAAAGGCCCAGACCTGTGTAGTGATTTCATCTTGAGGCCCATCATCCACCAGGGAGTAAATGCCTTGCAAGGTACTGAGAACCTTGTGTCCGTCCACAAAGGACACGCAGTCTTCTCTGTCTGTGTCACGATTCAGGCCGAGAAGAAGCTGGAAGAAAGTACAGATTAAGAATCTGGAGAAAGGAGGGGAAAAGAGAAACTATATATTGTAATAGCAAATAAAGAGCAGGCACCTGGAAAGAGTTTGCTGTCTTCTTGGAGGCTCCCAGATAGAGGGTGGCAAGTGACCCATAAGTGTTGATTGGAGAGAGGAGGGTGTTGCTGCTGTTCTTCCTGCTGAGAGCATCATAAATCCTCAGGCCCAAAAAGTTCATCAGTTTAGCCAGAACGGCTTTTCTCTCTGTGGAGTTCTGCCTCTGAGCATCCAGTTTTGATGCATCCCTGCTGTCTGGTGTCAAGACTTCATTATCAAGTGGAGTTACAGGATGTGTCTCCAGAGGCTTCACAGTCTGATCCTGCAGGGTCTCACAGCTGATGTTCTCACCAGCAAAAAGGTAGAAGGGGTGAACATAGACCCGGTTGGCTTGGCTTCCTGAGAGGCAGCAGCACAGCAGGAGGACTAGAAGAGGAGACTGTAGAGTCTGCATTTTACCTATGCTTTGGTGTTAAGAAAATTCCTTTTAGTGGATGGGGGGGACACAGATATTTTCTATGAACTTTACAGGAATATAACCTCAGCTTTCGTCACAAATCTGGCTAAATCTGGTTTGGGGTCTCTGACAGGAGCATCGATCGTAGAGCTGCACGTCGGTCACTGATTGATTTTTTTCTTTGTGTGTTTTCTCTCCTGCTGGTCAGTGAATGCAAGCAAGTATTAACCCTGAAACAGAAGTTGCAAAGATTATATAAGTTTGTGTACTTGAGGACTGATGACATCTAAATGGCTGTTTAATATGGATGTTTTTTTTTATCTAGATCCCATTATGAAAGCTTCAGACCCGAGACAGTGTGGTTAAAAGCATTTAGATAATCATGTTATGATAACTCTGCAATTACAACAAGTAAAGCAAGAATGAATTTAATTCAGTTCACATAGAACATTCAGGATTTGCATGAAATTTGAAATATGTGTGTAGATCAATTGTTTAGTTCAATAGGAAATTTCAGACTATTTTACCTCAGTGTTATCTTTAACATTATATTTACACATTTATGTATCTGCAAATTAAAATAAAATTATAAACAGCAAAAACACGACTTTGACTTGATTTGAACTTGGAGATATGTGGACTGATGGACTCTTGGAGGCTGTGTGCAAACAACAGCTTTTCCTTTATTTGGACATGCACCATAGGGCATGGCCTTGATTCGTAATTGATAAAACCAGTTCCCAAATGTTCTTAAACAGAACCAAAGCACATGTGCCAAAACAATCCTTGCTTCATTATCATTGATGACCTCTGTCAATCTCTTGAATTTTGAAATGTGTGTATGATCTGGTTTGTAATGTAGTGGCAGAAACAACCAGCAGTTTGTATTCTTGCTAGGTACAAAACCCTCAAAATAAACGTTTACAAGTTCAGTTTATAAAACGCTGAGTTATTTGGTTTAGACAAAGCTAATGATTTTGTTCTACTAATAACGACTCCAGAAATGCACTATCAGAGATAAAGCCATAATTTGCTCTTACCTTGTGTATCTGCAACTGCTGAGTGACGTTCAGAGTGAAGTCCTGGCTCCTCTGTTCTGTACTTAAACCCATTTGGTCAGCAGCAGTTCTTCTTCTCTGGTTACAGATTAACCAAACAAGCATTGACTGAGGGGCTCTGCTGTCATGACTCACAGCCCACTTTGTACTGATGAGTTACTGCTATAGATCAATAGGTTTAGCACAGAAAGAAAAGAGGGGTGAAAGAGAAGCTCAACTTCCACAAAGATGGAACACAAACAACTTTACGAACTGACTCACTCAGATGTCACCAAATTGTGTAGATGTTTATTTGTTTATGGGGATGGCATAATCTGGAATAATGACGCAGTTTTCTTAACCTATTGGTCAAACATATCAAATGAACAAGTCAAATCAGCATCAGTTCAAGAAGAAACAGTAAATAACCAGATATTATAAACTACAAATCTACTGTACAGTAATGTTTAGCATTTTAATCTATTTTTATTTATCTAAACTTTATTTGTACTGGTGACCTATTTAAGACCTAATGACTCAGTTTGTTCAAGATTTAAAGTTATATTAGATCAACATAAGTTGACAGAGGAACAGATTATTAAGCTAAAACAGTTACTTAATGACAGCATACATATCATAGTGCATTAAGAGTGAAATACTATAATCTAAACAGCACTTCTGGCACTATTTTTCTGAGTAGGTCTGTTTTCCATGAACACACGTCAGGTCTACCACACGCTGTGTGTTGTGTGGGAGAGTGGTCACACAGTACAGTAAGAGTCAGTGTTTTCTTTTTTATTTAACCTTTACTTAACCAAGAAAGTCCCATTGTGATCAAAAACCTCTTATCCAAGAGAGTTCTGGCCAAGAGGCAGCAATGGATATATAACTTCCTGATAGATAAACATCAAAATAGGGTTAGGTGGAGAGATACGTCTCACCTAACTGGCCCTAAGTGCTCTAATGTACTCACCTATCTATGGAATTGTCAGAATATTTACAGATTTCTGTCCCAGCAGTGTTGTAATTGGATTCAGTAGCATAAAACCCAACCTCTCCTGGGAAGAAAGCAAACACTTTTCAAATGTTCAACTGGTTCTTTATCAACAATGTAAATGCAATTCAGTAATTTAGGTGACATGAGTGATTTTAATGTGGAAAATTCTTAAAATGCACATCTGAGTAAACAAGGCAGGATAAATGAGGATAAACTTACAGTATCACATGTATAATCATGTCTAGTGTTTTACAGTCCTGTTTTTATTCTTTACAAACATTGTTACCAATTTAACTGGAGGAGACCAGTCAATAAAGAGAAAGTAAGACTTGATCTGTTGTCAGACTGACGACAAGATGTGTTTTATATTTTTAATATGACTTTTCTTTAATTTTAAAATCTTCATTGTGATTTAGGTATCGTTGATGTCTACTTGCAGAGTTTCCAAAGAAATATTTCAGAAATATGCTGTTTTATGTGCAACTACATTTCAGCCAGTCCCTTATAGTAGAACTTTTTTACACTATGTACTGTATATGTGAGTGTGTATGCATGTTGTATATATATATATATATATATATATATGATAGTAGTTTAGTTTAGATTGTATATATGTGTGTGTGTATGTATATATATATATATATATATATATAAATACATACAACATGCATACATACACACTCACATATATACCACTCATATATGTGTGTATATATATATATACTGTATATATATACAATCTTAACTAAAATAAACTAAACAATCAGAAAAACATCTCAATATTCACTGCAGGTCAAATCAGTAGCGTAGTAGTCTGATAGATTCGCAAACAGATGTATCTGTGTACAAATAACTAACAATTTCTTCTAAATTCTATTGCAATTTAAATATGAAAATCTAAAGTAATGGGGTGTATGTATTATAGAGTTTAATTAAATAACTACCTGGCTCTTTTAGTTGAAAATCAAGACTTTTAGTTTAAACTTGCAAATGCAGCAATGAGCTCTACGATTACTTTTTTCTTATGTTTTTTAAAAATTATTATTACCATATCTCTTCAGCTCTAGATTCCCAAAGCCCTCAAAAAGTCCAGCAAAAGCAAATATCTTAAAACACACCCTATGATGAATAATCCCAGTTTATGAGCGTTAACCAAGTGTGCATTTCACATGCTCAGTGATAACTGAGTAATAATACTTTGTCATTTTTTGGACAAATATCTTTATGGGTGCTATAACAAGTCAACTGTTGAGTATATAAGCTGCACATGAAGCAGGTGGAAGACAAACAGATTCACCATGTGGGCAATCTTGTTTCTTTCCAGTGTGCTCTCCACATATGGAGTGCAAGGTACTCTTTACTTTTTAAAAATACTATTTCTGTTTGTTTTTGTTTTTTTAGATATATTCGTCTTATTTATATATTCTAAGATTAACTGCTTTTATTTACCTTTTGGCTGGTTCTCCATGTTATTCATACACTGGCTATTTGTCATGTTTGTCTTATCAGGTCAGACAACAATGGAAATGGAATCACAAACAGCTTTTTCAGGTACATTTTTATATCAGAAACATCAACATATGTTGTGTATTGTGTTTTTGTTGATTGTGTCAGTTTGCTTACCCTTGTTATCTTATGGTTTAAAAACTGTTGTGTTTATTCTTATGACTGTTTTCCTTCAGCTGCAACCTGTGGTGAATTCATGTATGGCACCAATGGGACTTTTTACAGCCCCAACTATCCAAACAACTACCCAAACAATGCTGCTTGTACATGGTACATTAGACCTGGTTTTGCAGTTGTTCGGCTAGAGCTCAGTAATGTTCAGTAAGTGAATGCTTTTCAAATGTGGGATGAATGTTGTGTGTGTGGGTGTGTGTGTGTGTGTGTGTGTGTGTGTGCGCAATTGCTAACACTATTTTTTTTTTACATTGTCTGACATTTTACACTCAAAACTGCTTCTTTGTTTTCTGTCTTTTATAGCATTGAGTGCGGTTTTGATGACATTTACATCTATGATAGTTATTATCTTAGTGGAAGGCTTCTTGGAACATACTGTGGAACAAAGGGGAAGATTTTCGTCTCTACTGGTTCTTACTTAACTGTGCACTTCAGAAGTGATGGTAGTGTGAACTACTCAGGATTCCGGGCCAACTACAGAGTAGCAGGTAGGTTATTCAGTTGATCATTTTGCACAATGAATGATGACTCTATTCAAATATACCTACAATGTTCAGTCAAAAAAGTGCTTATAACCTTTATCTTTGTGATTTTACCAGTGATATTTCTGATCTGTTCTGTCTGTAGGAGGTTCCTGTGTTTATAACTGTGGACGCCAAGTTGGAAACTGCTCCTGCTCTAGTAGCTGTAGATACAATGGGAACTGTTGTCCAGACCATGGAGGTACGCAGTAATGAAAATGAACTAAACCAATTATTTTGTTAGTACTGTGCTGAAGAAGAATTTTGAAAGATTTGAACTTTACTTAACATAGTTTCACAATCCATTTTGCTTCATTATGTTTAAGAAAGAAAAATTAAATAAAATAAACCTGCCCAAAACAAAACATGCCAGCATATTTATGCATCTAATTTATTTCTTTGTTTCTTCCTGCTCCTTTATTTAGTGTTTGAAAACCTTGAGGAGGAACTTAATCTTCTGTTTTTGGAAACTACTGGACAAAACTGCTTAGTTTAAATAGCTCCACTTTACCAATCCACAACACTAAAGTTATTCCTGTTAAGCAACAATTTATACTGAGGTTGTTGTCATTGTCACTGTTGATATGACAACTGCTTTTTATCCTCATCAACCTCACAACATCACTACAATTAAATCCTCATGTTGATGGCAAAATGAAAAAACAAAACAAAAATGGAGACAAACTGATCAAAAATACTTCTATTATTCTAATTTCTCTGCACAATTTATCTATTTTTTGTCAAACAGTTTACTGCTCAACAACAACTTTTGCTCCAGTGACCACAGGTATGAAAGCTTTCAGGCAGCAGCAAATTTACCTTGAATTCTTTCATCTGTAATTCTGGCCAATTTGCATAATCCCAGAATTAATCTGTGTTTCTCAGCTCAGCCATCATGTCGTTACAACTGTGGTAGATACATGGGAAGCTGCTCCTGCTCAAGCTCCTGTAGATACAATGGAAACTGTTGTCATGACTATTACTGTAAGTATCACAGCTCAACATATTTTGATCTGTTTGGTTATTTAAAGAAATAAAGTAATTCTAAAACCTTTTTCTTGTTCAAAAAGCGTAAAGATAATCACATGAGCACATTTGATAAGTTTTAGTTTTTTTTGTAAAGTTGCCCATAGTTATCCTACTTGCATTAGGAATTAATGGTTCTCAATAAATCTAATGGAAAAATACGTGTACAGAAATCTAAGAACAGGAAAGGGTCTTTCTTTTTTCATAAAGATTTGTAAAAGATTGCACATATTTTTTCTCTCTCTTCAGCTTACTGCATTTCTACTTCTGCCATCCCAGCAACCACAGGTATAAAATCTTCAATTGGCTTGTTAATTACATATGACCAAATGAGATGATTATTTATTCTGCCATCAGTAAATCTGATGAAAATGTTGATGTCTCTCAGCTCGGCCATCATGTCGTTACAACTGTGGTAGATACATGGGAAGCTGCTCCTGCTCAAGCTCCTGTAGATACAATGGAAACTGTTGTCACGACTACTATTGTAAGTGATCAATTCACAAAGTTTAGTCTACAACATTTTTTTCTTGTTCAAACAGCCTAAAGATTATAATGCAAGCACATTTAATGAATCATAGTCTAAAGTTGTCTTTAGTAGTCCCACTTGCATTAAGAATCCAAAACTCTCCCTATGTTTAATTAAAAAAACCAAGGACTTACAATAGTCTGACTAACACCAGAATAAACCCGTCATGTCCACCAGACACAGTGGAAAGCACATTATTAAAGGAAGATAGCTTTTACTCTAACTACAACTGAACTTGAGATTACTTTTTGTGATTTGGAGTTATAAAGCTTATTTGAATATAAATTAAACTGAACTTTCTCATAACTCCTATGAAATGATACCTGTATGTCTTTCTTTGACAAGATATGTCAAAGATTGTAAATATTTTCTCTCCTCTCAGCTTACTGCCAGTCTACCTCTGACAGACCAACAACAGGTATCAAACCTTCAAT
This sequence comes from Atherinomorus stipes, assembly GCA_023101725.1. Lineage (NCBI taxonomy): Eukaryota > Metazoa > Chordata > Actinopteri > Atheriniformes > Atherinidae > Atherinomorus > Atherinomorus stipes. The sequence continues at coordinate 2,190,850 of JALJCO010003968.1, read as the reverse complement.
AAGCTTGTTCATCACATGTGACTAAATCAGACTGTTATTTATTCTGCCATCAGGATATCTTAACCCAAATTATTCTGATGTCTCTCAGCTCGGCCATCATGTCGTTACAACTGTGGAGGACACATGGGAAGCTGCTCCTGCTCAAGCTCCTGCCGATACTATGGAAATTGTTGTTATGATTACTACTGTAAGTATCATATCATGCATTGCCCTGCACACCAGATTTTCTTTTCATTTTCAGGCATCCTAAAGTTTATAATGCAAGTTTATTTAATGAATTCTAGTCAAAGCCCCCTGTAGTTATCCTACCTAAAAAGAATTTACAGTTCTCCTCAAAACTGATGGAAAAAGTCAGAGTTTAGTTTAGCAGAGAACAGGACAAACTCATGATCTACAGTCATAACGACAGTAAAAAGCTAGCTGTCGAAAAAAAAAAAAAAGTCTAGCTTTTATTTTGAATAGTGAATATATGTAGCAGAAAGGAGGGGCAGGCAGGGTATGGATCCTATAGTGTCCGGGGTAAAAGTCAAGCATGTTACCATTCAGTTGAAGGGACATCCTTGAGGCCAAGTAGCCAGGGTGCATGATTACTTGGAGGCATCGTGACAGGACCTTCGACTGTCACACACAGTGGAAATTTTTCCTACTGTATCTCTTTCAAAGTCTCCAATTTTCTGATCTTAATAGGGGATGCATAAGAGGTTACAAAGCTGTAAAACCATCCAATGCATACCTCTGACAGGGTAAACCAACCACTTTTTCTGCTCTCTGATAAGACAAAAAACTCTTCTAGACTCTTAAAAATATTACAGATTTATTTTTTTGTAGATATCCAAGGCTGAAAATAGCATTAAGCCTTTACGTATATCGCCAGAAAAGACCCCTAATCTTTACTTACGATGCTTGTCAAAATATAGTTATTTTTCTTCCATCCGCAGAAACAGATGGAGAAACAGCTTTTTCAAGTTCTTTTTTCTATTTCCAATCAAAATCTTATTGCATGATTTTGTTTAGTTACATCACAAATTATATATGCATGTATTTCTTTAACAAGATGTGTAAAAGACTGTAAATATTTTCCCTCCTCTTAGCTTACTGCCAGTCCACAGAGTCACCAACAACAGGTATAGAACCTTCAATGAGCTTGTTGATAAGACCATTATTTATTTTACCAGCTAGAATCGTAAAACATATTTCAATGTGTCTCAGCTCGGCCATCATGCCGTTACAACTGTGGTAGACACATGGGAAGCTGCTCCTGCTCAAGCTCCTGCCAATACAATGGAAACTGTTGTCATGACTACTACTGTAAGTATCATGCTGTGCAACAATCTACACATTATGATCATTTTCAGTAATTCTAAAACATTTTCCTTTTTCAAACAGCATACTGTGCAACAACAACACCCTCAGGTAAGATTCTCAGTGTACAAAACTTGTCTGCTGCATTGGCATTGTTATTCTCAGCAATGACCTTATCCTTCATCAGTAGGGTCATGTGGAGGTTCTCTGTTTGGTTCCGGCACCTTTTCCAGTCCTAACTATCCCTCCTACTACTACGACAATGCCTATTGTGTCTGGCACCTCAGAGCTGCATATGACCAAAGAATCTTCCTGGCATTCACATACCTGCAGTAAGTAAAAATAGAATTGTAAAGCTAAGCAAAATTATGATAAAGACCACAAAGCAAATTTGCCATACACTGAGAACTTGGCCATCATCACTTTATGGAACGGAATATTTACCAAAAATGAAACAGGGTACTGATTCCTGTTACTCTGAATACAAGCTGTCATCAGTCATAACAGGTTGTGTTTTTACAATCTTTTTAACAAACAGACTGGAGAACTGCTGCAACTGTGACTACATTTCAATTTACGATGGGCCGTCGGTTAATTCAAGGTATTTGGGAAAGGTCTGCAACAACAGCCTGAGCACTTTTTACTCCTCTTCCAACTACATGACTGTTGCTTTCCGGACTGATGGTTCTATGGTTGGCCGAGGATTCAGTGCAGAGTTTATGAGCTCTCTAAAACCCACCTCAGGTACATTAAATTAGAATTTACTGTATGTGCATTAAACATTTTGTTCAAATTTTTTATGAAATGTGTTTTAAAGGATCATGGACCAAAAGTCAGGGTATTTTAACCCCTACATTTTGTCCTTTTCAGGACAGTTGATCAGTTTTGAGAGGTGTCTGTACCAATTCTTATGGCAATCAATCCAGTTGCTTCAACAAAGTATCAAATAAATGTGATATAAAAGGATGAAAATCTGGCAACACAAAAACTTGATTTCTTTGAGTCTGACAAATTATTTCTGTCAAATCATTGATGTCGTTAACATATTTCAGGCTTGAACAAGCAGCAGATTTAACACTAAACTTTAAGCCTTACACTTCAAAGGCATACTATTTCATTACTGAGCATCTTTTACCATTACCTTCCTCCATCCTTCTGTAAATTTACGCTAGAGTTGTTAAAAGTGTCAACATAACCTCTATTAGGTCGAGTGGACTGCTCTTCAAACAACATGAACATTGTGATTGAGAGAGCCTATCTGAACTCTCTGGGCTATGATGGCCACAGTTTGTTCCTGGATGATCCACACTGCCGACCACAAGTATCCTCATACCAGGTGGTCTTCAGCTTCCCCCTCAACACCTGTGGCAACATCAGAAAGGTAGACGACACAATCACTTTCAGAAAATATAAACAATACTGAGTTTTTTCCCCATAAAATAGGCTTTATGCACAGCTTCAGTACTTCCTGAACTTAGTACTGCACCTTTGTTTCCTGTCTTTCATGATTGGATGAACTGATTGAGACAGGTGTGTCTGATCTCAGCAAATGGTCAGACACACCTGGATTAATCAGTTCATCCGATCTTGAAAGACAGGAAACAAACGTGCAGTACTAAGTTCAGGAAGTACTGGAGATGTGCATAAAGCCCATTGTTTTGTCTTCTACATTGAACAGTTTGAGAATGGCAGAATTACATACACCAACAATATCCGTGCCTACCCCTCCAACAACGGAGAGATCACACGCCAGTCTCATCTTAAGATGAATGTGGCCTGTCTCATGGAGCAGGACTCAGTATCCCAGATCATATTTGTTATCCATCATGGTTCAAACAGCAGCATCACTGGTTCAGGCAGATACAATACCAGCATGGCTTTCTACACATCCAGCAGCTTCTACAACAAGGTGCGTTTTTGGTAGAAAAAAATTCCCCCAAAAAACTTGAGAAAACTCCTGTTTGAAAAAAGATGCTGATACTGTATTTTGCATTCACACACAGGTGACTGAAGTTCCATATGAGGTAGCACTCAACCAGGACTTGTATGTCCAAGTGGACCTAAAGAGACGAGACAGCGGTCTGATCCTCTTCTTGGACACCTGTGTGGCCTCTCCATCACCCTTTGATTTCCATTCCAGAGCTTACTACTTGGTTCGTGACGGGTGAGGAAAAAAAGGGGCAGGCCTTACTTATTTTTCAACTCTGTACAAGTCAGGTAGATGGATTGACTGACCTGTACTTGTCTCATGTGCCTGTTTTCATTTGAACATAAAGATATTTATCTCTGTTTCATACACAGATGTCGTGTTGATAACACCTACTGGCCCATAAGTAGTGGCACCGAATCCTTGGCCCGTTTCACATTCAAGGCCTTCCAGTTCCTGCGTGCGACAGACACAGTGTACATCCAATGTAAGGTCCTGATATGTCCCGCATCATACGGCAATTCTCGCTGCCGACGTGGCTGCAATGGACGTGCTGCCAGAGATGTGTCATCTAAACACGACAGCCAAACCCTGGTTGTGGGTCCCATTAAACTCAAAGGTCTGGATTTATTTCAATGTAGCTCTGATAGAGTATGAATACTGATAAATATTTTTTGGTGGGAAAAAAAAAAGACATGATCTTGAGAAAACATGACAATTAGATATTTTCTGTTTGCAGGACCTGAGAAAAAGGAAGAAAAGGTGACTGAAAAGTTCAACAAGGCTTAACTCAATACTGCAGTGATCTGCTCCAATCAACTTACTGTTCTTTTACTGATTTACAGAATTTACTTTCCTTTCTGTCCTATTACATGATTAAATGCATCATCAAAAGACAATCTGTTTGTCTACTTAATTAAGCCAAACTCACAAACAAACATGAAATATTACTTTTTATTTGTGTTCTTGAGTACAAAGAGAAAAAAAAACGCAAAGACTCAGTTAGAAAACACTTTACTTATAAATTAGTTAGATTAATTAATCTCACAATAAAATGATTTGCCATCTTCTCAGCTTGGCTTGGGGAGGTCATGATCACCAGAAAGCTTGAACATTCACCACTATCAATGAATCAACAACACAGAACATAAGGCGACCATTACTGGGTGTGCCGATAACTGGTAAATTTCTGTGATAAAGAGGTGTTTCTAAAAACATGAACTATACTCTCTACACATGTTGCTAAGCAACAGACAACAGTACCAATGACAAAAGACAACTTTGCTAGAGTAGCAGTCTTACTGCAACAAGATTCTTTTTTTTTTCTTTTCTTTCTTTACACTGAACATCAATCCAACCATTCAGAATACAATATGCTGTAAATATTTAAAAAAAATACTGAGATCAGTGTGATGCATCTCAGCATGAGTTATCACAAAGGCCAAAAGGTGGCAATCCCGGTGCTACGTGGCAAATCTGTCTTTACATGAGACTAGACTTAATGATTCTGTCCTGAACACAGATATACTGGATATCAAAATGACTTCATACGATATCAAAAGAAGTAAAGGTGACAGGATGCACCTAAATGAATAAACCCCCTTTAAACAAAGTGAGTTACCACCACGATGGTAGGGCACTATATGGAGGAACTTCAAAACAACACAACAAAGCAGTTGGTTGACCAAAAAACACATACGTTTGGCCAAGTCTCACCGCTGATGTTGATGCTATCTATTCAGTAGAGCTGGTATAAACTCTTATTTCTTAGCAGCAGTTATGGAACTAAATTTGGCCCCCAAAAAACAAAACAAAAAACAAAGGCTCCCACAGTAAATCTACAATGACCAAAGTTTTTCCATAAGGTTCTGGGTCAGGTTGTTGAAGTAACAAAACCATATTGTAATAATATCTTTTTATCTCAAAATAACAGTCCTCTCAAAATTGGACACAAGAAAGTGACTATGCCAGGCACTGCAAAGAAATAGTAATAATGCACTAAGCACTAAAATAATTTCAACAAGGCTTAAATAAGATAATTCAAGGCCAACAGTTTCACTCTGTCAATATCATCAGAGCAATAAGTAAATATAGTTCAGGAGTGTTGAAAATCTATATGAGTGGCACTCACAGATTTACCCCCTTGTGTTGAGAACTAGTTCAGAAAATGAGCTTCTTCTGTTAACTCTGGCAAAATGCAGCTGCGCTTTTCCACTTTTTGATACCATTTCTATAAGAATTTAGTGTTCAGCAACCGTGAATGAACAGGTTGTTTCAAAATATGAAGTGTGACCATCAACACTTCACTGGAAGCAAAGAAACTTTTTTTTTTTTTTTTTTTTTTTTTCTTACAGCGTTTCTACTTCCAGACATTTATCATTCATGAAAAGGATCTTTTGTGGTAAGGTCTTTCTGAAACCTCGAAATACAGTCATCCACAAATTTATTCATAACCTCCCACTAAAAAAAAGGCTAAATTCACAATTAAATAACACTAAACTGAAAAAAGTAATGATAAAAAATTACTAAATTATAATTTAGTAAATAAGATATCACTTTTGAATTGTGGTTGAAAAGAGTCATTAAAAAACAAAGCTGCCCAAGAAAAATTAAAGCACCTTGCTCATGAACAGTGGGGTAAAATACCGCCAACAGGTCCAGATGTCTCATTGAACGTTCCAGAAAACACTGAATTGCAGTGATTGCCTTAAAGGCTTGTTCAATATAATGTTTAGGAACCCCATCATGCGTGCTTGCTGATTTTATTTTTGGTGTGTTTGTTTTTTTATATATATTTCTGTTAAACCAAAATTCAAAATCAATGTCATGATTTTCATTTAAGTTTTATTCATTATTACTTTAGTCAATTTCAACTTATTTCACTAACAGCTGATTCTTTCCCCTCTTTAATGGGAGGGTATAAATACATTTGAGGATGACTGTATGTTGGTTGAACATGTTAAAGGAACTTACAAATGTGCTCCTTGTGTTAGTTGTTTTTCCCCCCTTTTCCTATCACATAGTCAAAATAAAAATAAAGTAATCCAAGATTGTTTATTTAGTTAACCACAATGTCCATGCTCTTTAATTTGCTAGGTGGGGTCATATGAATATACATTCATATGACACACTACACTTACATGAATGATTAACTGCTTACACAACCAGATATAAATTCTCAACCTGTCCAAAACACTGTTCATCCTTTTTTTTTTTTTTAAATACACTGGAATGGGCACCTTTAAATGTGCTAAATGAAAATCTCTAGATGCTGACATTTTCTTGTGTGAGTACAGCTTTAGGCTACATAAAGGCCAAGTGAAGGATCAATAAATAAAATTACTATAGAAGTAAACAAATCTGTCAGTCAAAAGTTCTTCGATTGGCCAGACATTACTTGTGCTGTCCGCGTGCAAAGTGGCAGGCAAAGTCATACTTGCTCTTGCATTTGTGGCCACAGATGTTGCACTGGAATGGATTTTCATAGCCATGGCACCCCATGTGAATGGTGTAGAGGATGTTGTCAGGGAAGTAGATGTCACAGTGCTGGCAGTGATGTAGCATGTGGGGGTCTTGCAGTGGGGCAGACAGGCCTGGGGCTGGTGTGCTGGGTTGGCTGTTAGAGATACTGGGAGTACTGGTGTGCCCACTGTGCTCACTGCATGGTCCACTTCCAGGACTGCAGTTACTGTGTGGAGGAGCCCGAAGCTCTGGGGTGATTGGGGATGAGGAGGAAGCATGAGCCATGCTGGCTGTGACAGCCACGGGAGCTGTGGCGGGGTGCGGCTGCTGAATGAGGAATGGCTTCTCATCCACGACAGACTCTGCTCCAGGAGACATGGGAGGTTGAGTCTGGGCCTGGGACTCTGAAGGGAGGCTGGCCAACTGGCCTGCCAGGGTGGACAGTTGATTCAGGGGGTTATCCATGACCATATCGGGGTGATGGTGATTTTGATTCGTGGACAGTCCTTCCTCAACTGCACGACTCTGATTATCATACGTTTCCTGACGTAAGTGGGGCAGCTCATGGGAGAAGTCGTTCACATTGTCAGCCTTGTGCACCACCATTGAAGGGGGGCTAAAGTTGATGAGAAGCCGTCGACCATAACCCAGGGAGCTGGCTTTTTTCTGTAAAACGCTCAGCATCTTCTTATGGGAAAGTGACCGAGCACCTTTCATTGGCAAGAGTTTGTGACGTCTGCGTCGATGGTGTGACAGATTGCTGCGGTCGCTGCAGCGAAAGGAGCAAAGCTCACACTTGTAAGGCTTCTCACCAGTGTGTGAGCGCATGTGGGCCTCCAGGTGGCGCTCGTAGGCTGAAGCAAACGGGCACAGGTGGCAGCGGTGAGGTTTCTCTCCTGTTTGTTTAAAAAAAAAGAAAAAAGAAAAGAAAAAGCCAGACTGAATAACAAACATTTTAAAGGTGGAGCGCATCCTATACAATAAAAAAGGAGGCCTGTATATCACAAATACTTTAAATTCCAGGAAATTTGTAATAAATCAATAAGGGCAATAAGTGCATGAAGAACATCATTGTAAAATACTACCATGATGTTCTCTTCAACATAAACAAAAAATAGAAGAACTAACCTGTGTGAATCCGGATATGCTCAATGAGGCGTGCTGTGCCTCTGGTGGCATAGTTACAGTAGCGGCATTTGAGCTTGCCATCATAGGTCCTCTCAAAACCATCCACCAAGATCCCTGAGCTGTCCTCCAATGACACATCCACTGAGGGGTGATCCAGCCCGTTCTGGCTGCAGTCTGCAGGCAGCAACATCAGCAGGAGTTATTGTACAGACACAAAATGAAGTAAACAAACAAACATGCAAACTCAGGTTTTACTGCAGCAATATTTTTAATAGTATAGCTTCTTTGTAGTATGTTGCTATAGCTGGCTTCCCAGCTGACAACAATAAGGGTTTTAACTTTATCATCAAACTGGCATTTCAAACACAAAAATGGCCTTTGCTCTGAAATTGTCATTAACTGCCTATGATCCAGTGATCCCAACACTTTCCTGCTGGGAAAAGAAATAATAACAGTGAGTATGGTCACCAGCATAACTGCACTTGCAACCCTGTCATTACTAACCTGCATTCAGCTGATGCCGTAGGTTTATACAGTAAATGCAGAACGGGGCACTAAGACATTATATCTTTTCACTGGCAATACTGTAAATGCATTTCTTCTCTTAATCTAATCAGCTGTTCTCATTCTGATGATTTGAAGTGTTTTGTTGGCAGGATACCAGTTATATTTCTCATCATTTTCAATATGCATATAATAACTTAAAACCTTTAAAACCATGTCGTTGTGTAAACCCCATACAATATCAACATTCACTGAAATGTGACTCAGAGAAAGACCCTTGCACCTCTCAATACTGTCACACAGAATAATAAATACATAAAAGATTATTATATTTCTTAAATCAGTGCTACTAAATAGTCCTAGATGGCAAAACTATTTATTTATGTTCAAAACAAGCAGTTTTGGTCTAGAAATTTACAGATAAAATCTACGTTTGTCCTCTCTGGGATTCAACAATGACATTCATAACACACATATATATACTAAGAATAATAACTACGCCTAATATTACTACTTTTAACAAGTGCATTTATGAAGCTGCAAGCTTCATAAATAGTAAAGTTGCACCTGAAGCACACTACACCAAGCACACGGTTTTACGCAGGAGATGACAAACATCTGATTACCTGCTGGTAGCTCGTCCGCCTCCTTGACGCCGCTTACGGAACCTGAAATCATGTTGACATGCTGAGTCTGCTGGCTCAGATACTCCTGAAAATCCTTCACAAAATCCAGTGTGTCCGGCTTTTCCTCCCCCATTGGACGAGAGTGAAAGTGATGCAGTTGTGCACTAAAAAAAAGACATTGAGACACGTCTGACTGTAATGAACACAATTACTAAGGTGTGGTTATTGAAAAGATGAACCTGCATCATAAAATGTGTTAACAATATAGCCAAAACATCACAAAAACAATCGTGTTATTACGCCAATTTTAAGTGGCTGAAGTATCAGTGTAATTAACGTTAGCTAGCTGAATTTTAGAGATTGATACCAACCTCTTTGAAGATCAAAACGCAAATAAATTTCGCCAGCTTTGATCGACTTGAAATACGGTTCAGAGGGTAGCCATACACAAAGACAAAATATCCAAGCGAAACAATGATTGGCAAGCAAGAAATCGGCGCGATCCGATGTCTGGTCGGTCGCTTCTACACGCAGGTCCTGACCATTATCATGTTGTTACCAAAGCTACGTACGCAACGTTAGCCAGCCAGCTAACGTCAGCTTACATACTAGAAAGCATTTTGGTTAGAAACAACGCAGAATGTTGCCAAACACATCATTATTTAAAGTCGTTTTCAAGCGTTGCAAGATTTTTTGAAAAATCTGTTCAATTTGAAATACTCGCTAAGAAAACCAACCAGCTCAATCAAAACAATTAACTAGTCGATGGGGTCAAAGTTAATTTTGTGTGCGCCGAGAAAACCTGTCCCTCCCAAACTCAACGTACATGCGAAGAAAGGTTCCTTTTATAAATCTACGAATGAAACGATAGTGCTATTCGTATGATCACTGCAGGCATAATTTCAATTTTAATTTAAATTTCAATAGCTTTATTGGCACGACAAGAAAAATCTATATATAATTTATGGTGTTTTTGTGTCTGCATTTTGCAGATAATAGTTCTGTATTTATCTCTGCAGTCATTTGAAATCTTTTGTGCAACTTATGGTAAATTTTCTCACAGACTTTGGTTGCTTTTCTATTTGTGTGATCACGTCTTTTGTTTGGCAGGTGTGTAACAAATTTTATTTGTTTTATATAATAGTTATGTCGATTTATGTCTACTTTTATTTCCAGTAGAATAGACTACTGTAATGCCCTGCTCTCTGGTCTTCCTAAAAAGTCTGTTTCCAGCTTACAGTTATTGCAGAACTCGGCAGCACGAGTTCTGACGAGGACCAGAGGGCGGGAACACATTACACCAGTTTTAAAATCGCTGCATTGGCTCCCCGTGCGATTCAGGATCGACTTTAAGGTTCTCTTAGTGGTTTATAAATGTCTTAATGGTCTTGGGCCCTATTATTTATCTGACCTGCTTTTAAACTATGAACCCTCGCGGACCCTGAGGTCCTCTGGAACCGGCCTTTTAATTGTTCCCCAGGTGAGAACTAAAACTCACGGCGAGGCCTCATTCCACCACTACGGTCCTCGTCTGTGGAACAGCCTGCCAGAGAACCTCAGGGCTGCAGAGACTGTTGATGTTTTTAAGAAGAGGCTCAAGACCTACCTTTTTAACTTAGCTTTTTGATTTTATTTCATTTTACTTATTTTACTTTATTATTTATTTATTTTTTATGTTATCTTTAAGTTATTTTAGATTTTATTGACTTGTTTAGCACATAATTTTATGAATACCTATTTATTTTTCTATGTTGCTCTTATCTGCTCACTTGTTTTATCTGTTTTAACATTTTAACACCAGTGTTTCCTCATGGGGATCCTTCACTCTGGGAGCTTTGCCTACATGGTCTGGAGGGAGCTGGTGGGGGGCTGCCCTTGTCCTGGTGGCTGGGGCCCCGCACTACAGCCCTATCACTGTGGTGTGGACCCCGGCCTGCCCTGATCTGGTTGGCTCCTGCAGGAGCACCCTCTAGGACCGTGTCTGGCTCCTGGAGTGAACGGATCCCCAAGATATCGCTTCCTCACAGTAGGTCAAGCCAGATGTTTCTTAGTCTTAGTGTGGGTGGGTGTGGTGTGTGGGTGTGTGTGTGTGTGGGTGGGTGTGTGTGTGTGTGTGTGTGTGCAAATGTTTATAGTTTTGTGTGCTGTGTTTTGTGCTTGGGTGTGTGAAGGCCTGTTTTTATTTTAAAAATGTGTTTGTTTTTATTTTCTTGAAAAGCACTTTGGGTTGCCTTTGGCAGGAAAAGCGCTTTATAAATAAAGTTTGATTTGATTTGATTTGATTTATGTCCAAAAAGTGTCTTTTTAAATGTCTGGTCATGTCTCATTTTGATATATTTAACTTCAGTGATGATGCCAGTTAGTCTAAACTTAATTTGAAATCTCTGAGACTTTGTAGCACATTTATCAAGAGCTCAATCTCTTTTGAATCACACTTTATTTCTGGGATCCAGCTATATTTCTTGGATAAAACTTGGATTCTTGGACTCTTTTGAGACCCTTTTAGTCTGCGTCTCATCCTGACCACTAGTGGTTGAAAGTCAGCGAGGCCATAAGAACATGCCACAGCGGAATGAGTAAGATACAGCTGATTAATATTGGGTATGGTGTATTGTTTACAAAATGCAAATGTAATTTACAATTAATTAAGAAGTGTCAATGAGGACAAGGCAATTTGTTTTTTGTTATACTGTAATTGTGTTTCCAAAATGGTGCTGTACTTTTTAAACACAAAATCTTTCTACAAAACACTGATAAAAAATAGCTATTTTGAGCCCTGAAAATAGTTAAACCCTTTAAAACCCTTTATTGAGTAAACCTTGATAACTTTAAAGGACACACAAAATACCTCCTCATACTACTCCATGAAACCATAGAACCACATGGTTTCCCTGAATCATCAAAGATCAGGCCACATCCCTGACACTTCATTGAGAATAGCTTCCACCATAAAAATGAGAAGAAACTTTTCTTTCTGTGCATTTGTAGGACTGTCATCCTTTTAGAAAGAAGTAAACAAGTTTTAAAGACTTGTAATATCCTTGACTATGACAATGGCCCCCCATTTCCATGGATGAAATTAGGAATTTTCAAGTATTTCTGTGAGTGCCCAATAAAGGGTTAACAATATTCTACAGGCTCTCAAGTAAATGTTGTCTAATGCTCAGTTTTCACACTAACATAAAAAAAACCATTTGCCTTTTGAAGACTTATTAGTGCAAAGTTTTGGGCTCAAATTATATGAAATCCCTGTCTGTCAGCTTTGAACGGACTTGTTCAGAATCTTTTGCACATTATGTAGATGATTAACTACTGATACTGATGCAATTTTCTCTTTTGTAAAACAACACGAGACGGAGAAAGAATAAGTACCAAAACCATCAACTTAAATAGCATGCTCTTTTACAAAAGGAAAATGCCATTTTTCAGAAATATGAGGGATCTGAAACACCCATCTCTCACCACCAGCTAATGAATTTAACTGCCTGCTCACGTCTGTGACATGTCACACTGCTAGATGTACAGCTTATAATTATGCTCAAGTGGCAAATGAAGCACAACAATTACAATACTTTCAGAAGCTATTGACTCGTTCATTCATGTTTTATTACAATCAATAATTTACCAGTAAGCATGTGGTGGAGATCGCGTTGCTCCATTTGTGTCAAACTTGTAGGAAAACCACTGAGGAGAAGATGATAAATGACCAATTAGAAAGAGACCACTGTATCCTTTTACTGCATTACAACTGCTACTGTCAAAGCAAGAGTATTACAGCAGTAATGTAAACCTGCTGTGAGGGATCTCTTGACTTTGTAACACGAGTCGCTCATTTAGTGTTGACCCTAGAGTTTATCTTCCTATCTACACTGTATTCTTTACAACAGCTGGGCTTGTGTATAATGTGTTTCTATGACATTTGATAAAAAAAAAAGAGCATAGCGCAAACATTTTTTTTTTTAAAGGTGCAAGCCTCTCTTTATACAGCTGCTGTTCCTTGGTCTCATCTAAATCCAGTTGAACAATCTGGACACTAGATGGTGCACACACACCAGTGGTGAAATAACTCCATTCAGTGCGGCTTAGGCGCTCCCTATTCCCTATGACACTGAAAACAGAGGAGACACATGTAGACTAATATGCTGAACATTGATAGCTCAAGACTACACAGACTGGGGCCACCTCTGTGTTAAGGCTTTGTCTAGTACGATCTGTATCGGCTCGCATTCTTTGTAAGGAGCATATATGTAGGACTAGAAGAAGGCATGACAGTCAACCTCATCGGTTGAACCATGACCACCGGAGCAGCCAATTACATCACCCACTAACAGCCTGTCCACACTAATGTTATTTTATTGCAATTTAATTATGCTCAGGTTTCTATGGGGGCCTGAACCTGTTGAATAATTTACCTACAGCCAGGATGATTTGTGGGCACCAAAAAGACAAAGTGCATACTTCTCTGTGCTCTAATTTGTTTCAATAGTTTTGGTTTTTAATTCTTAACATATAAATTATTGAACAACTAAATCCTATGTTAAATGCACTGCAAAGAATTTCCTTAAGTTCAAAACAATGTGGCTTTTTGGCTGAAGAAATGATTTATCACAACTGAAAATACTAAAGGGGAATAATGGGTCAAATTTAATTTTGCATTCAAGATACATGCTCTTCATCTGTAGGGCAGTTTCTCTGTTTATGAGACTGATGGCAGGCCATACTGTGATATGCAAGCAGCATCACACCCTGGATATATATACATATATATATATATATATATATATATATATATATATATATATATATATATATATATATATATATATATATATATATATATATATATATATATATATATGTATTAGGTACACCTGTCCAAATCAGCCAATCACATAGCAGCAACTCAATGCATTTAGGCATGTAGACAGGGTCAAGATGATCTGCTGCAGTTCAAACTGGGCATCAGAATGCGAAAGAAAGGTGATTTAAGTGACTTTGAACGTGGCATGGTTGTTGGTGCCAGACAGGCTGGTCTGAGTATTTCAGAAACTGCTGATCTGGGATTTTCATGCACAACCTCTCTAGGGTTTACAGAGAATGGTCCGAAAAAGAGAGAATATCCAGTGAGCAGCAGTTCTGTGGGCGCAAATGCCTTGTTGATGCCAGAGGTCAGAAGAGACTGGCCAGACTGATTTGAGGCAATAGGTGTTGGGGAGAGTTTCTTGACCCACTTTGGGGCCCTTAGTACCAGTGGCATGGTTTAACCACCACAGCCTACCTGAGTATTATTACTGACCATGTCCATCCCTTTATGACCACAGTGTAGCATCTTCTAGTGGCTACTTCCAGCAGGATAATGCACCATGTCACAAAGCGTGAATCATCTCAGACTGGTTCCTTGAACATGACAATGAGTTCATTGTACTCCAACGGCCTCCACAGTTACCAGATCTCAATCCAACAGAGCAGCTTTAGGATGTGGTGGAACGGGAGATTCTCATCAAGGATGTGCAGTCGACAAATCTGCAGCAACTGCGTGATGCTGTCATGTCAATATGGAGCAAAATCTCTGAGGAATGTTTCCAGTACTTTGTTGGATCTGTGCCATGAAGGATAAGGCAGTTCTGAAGGCCAATCCAGTACTCGTAAGGTGTACCTAATAAAGTGGCTGATGAGTATATATATATATATGTGTATATATATATATATATATATATAACATATATACACTCACTTGCAAGTTTTACCTAAATGGCACAAGTGTGTTTAAAAAATAGACTCAGCCACCTCAAGAACATCACCTGTCATTGAGGGGTTTGTGGTGTTATTCACTTATTCTGATTCACAATCAAAAGGTGGGAATGAAAAGGTTCCCTTCTCTTCTTAACTGCTTGATTTACTGGCAATTTGTGGTTTGACGCCACACAAGACAATTCATTTGCACCTCCTCTCCTGAATCAAATTGGAGTTTAATTTAAAGAAGGTCTGCAGCAGTTTTTTAAGACTTGGTGTCATTTGTTGTGCTTGTGTAAAAGCAGCATTAGAGATCACCCTTCATAGAAAGCTTTTTAATCCCAGACAAGTGCAGCCATAGTAACAGACGGGAGCCCCTTGGATGCTGAAGGGTGAAAGGGGGACTTGGACAAGATTTATTCTTCTTTGACTGAGACTGTTTCTTTCTTGAGGTCTCCAGCTCCACGTTGAACATTTGGAAAAAGAACTGAGAGGTGGGGGATAGGATAAAGGAGGTATATATTAAGCTTTTCTTTCCTCTCACCACTTAATTTCCTTGCAGGCGCGCCTTGCGCCGTTGTAATGAATGTAATTGCTGCCTTTGATGAGAATGCTATTATCTGGATCACACTTTACATGGGCAAACAAGACTGGCCCTCCCTCCACCTCCACCTCCCATTTAACTCAGCAGTCAGACCTCCCAATTATGCAGGGAACAAGTGGCTTTTCATAAAACCAGCGTGTCGCTCTTGATTGGCGAGGCTTGGAGCCGGCTACATGTGGACAAAGGATAGATTAGATGTGATATAGGCACACCAAAAACCCCATTTCCTTGATTAATTTCCTGCATGTCTCACAGAAAGGTTCCACTCTCTCCTTGTTGAATACTATCTCTCCTTTAAAGACAAACTTTCATCACTTGATAGATGTGGCAACTCAATGGACAGACATGTTATTGACCCAAGTTTGACCACAGCTGCCTTAGCTTTAGCAGGGAATGGCACAAAAACAGTAATGTTTCACTTCTTGAAAAAAAAAAGGCAAAAGTCTTCATGATTCTTCCGTATTTCTGCCTTCAGATCAACTCACTTTTCATTTGGATCTTTTTCTGCTCTGATGACATCACCCTCCACACACTCATACAAATGAGGTTGTTTATTCGTTCTCTTTGTCTCCTTTTCACATACCCACCCACGTAAGCACACTAAACAGCCATTTGATAATAGAGGTGAGCAGATATGGGACTTAATGAGGCGATGCACGATAAAGCTGCTGTCACTTTAGAAAGTCTAAGTGTATTCTTCTGACTGCCTTATTTCCGCACTGAATCACCATTCAGTGAATTCACACACACCTCAGTCTGTCTCTGACAACCACCGTGATTCTGTCCAATACTCCAAACAGGCTGAAATACCGAGAACAATCACATAGACTGTCACAAGTGACAAATTATACTATTACTCCTCGAAGATTGCCATCTTTCAAATATATTCATAGCCATTTCTTCTTTATTGGTGAGTGACTGTTCCTCTAAGCAAGCAATTCCCTAGTGATAAATTGGTAATCAATTCATTTGACTATTAGCTTTTAGCATAGCCACAAGCAATCAGCAGCATTCACTTGCATATCCAGCTCTAACTCATGGTATTATTGTGGTGTGATGGATGCTGGCTGCTTGACCACCTGACTCTAAAAGGTTTATGCCATCAGAAACAGGTTGCCATCCGAACCCAGTCACAGCAGAGAAAGAATTGGCCAATATTTTTGACTGAAGTGGCATTTTAGCAGTATTTATTTGATAGTCTCTCTACCAAAACCATGGGCCACAAATAAAGAAGATGGTATAATAGCTTTTGACTGGCCAGCTAGCTCCCAACTTGAAATGAAGTGTCCAGTTGTGACTTATTGTAGCCAAATGTCATTTGTACAGCCTGAAAAGTGGGGACATTTTTCTAGCTTGTCACTCTCTGGCTATAGCTCATCACCCTGAATGATGCCTCTGAACGCACAGTTGCCCTAATACGAGCATTTCACTCGTGCCGTGAGAAGGCCGGTAATGGATTAGCCTGTCCATAGGACGATAATATAGTGCATCTTCTGGCACATCTTTAAACATCACCAGTTAACACGTGGAGTATCAGCTAGTAGCATGCCTGACACTGCTCGCATTAAGAGGTGATCATCATTATATCTCAAAGTAAAATAAAATAGAAGTTAATATGCAATTTACTGTGTTTTCTCAGTCAACTGGGTTATCAGTTAGTAGTTTGGTTTATGTAAAAAATTTGTATTCATTCATAAGTTTTACTCTTTTCTTTTCCATTAGCAGACATAGAAAAATAAAAAAGATATTATTTTTATAATCACAAAAGCAATGCAATATCTTTGCTAATCATTTCTTTAAAACTGACTACAGTTATGATCAAAATGCCTTTTTATTGTCACGACTAATAAATCATTTAAGCTCTGCTCTTATTGAGGCTTGAGTTCACTTTATTCTCGTTTTCATAAAGGGTCAATGCATATTAATATAATGTACATATAAATGTAAATTTGCAAGATTGTAGCTAAGGCAGATTTCCCTCTTCAGTCCCTTGTCAGGGAAACACATCAAGAATAACAAAAGGAGATTAAAGTGTGCGATAACAGGAAAAATAAAAGGAAGAAAACATTAAACAAATAAAATATAGTTGAGGTCAGACCAGAGGGAGCACCCTGTTCATTTTCATTTTGCAAATGGCACAATTAATTTAAAAGCAGTTTCACTTAGGTACTTTGCATGTGATGTAACAAAACTTGAAGCTCTTTGTCTCACATAATGCATTTTCAGTTTTATTATTTGTAAGGGAATACAGGGTGAATATATTAGCTTTTAATTTTGTCAGGGCACAAACAGTTTGAAAGGTTAAAATCTTCCATTTTCCATTTGTTGTCATATAAACCTTTTAAATTTTATTAAAGAAACTTAATGTTTTTAGCCAACATAAGTGAAACGTCTTCATATAATTTATATATATGTTATTACCCTTGAAATGAGGATCCTTATAAAATAATGACAAGTTCCAGTATTCCTTGATCTGATCTGCTGGAGTAGTTATTGAGTCTGAGTAAAGAGTGTTCCAAATTGGACAGCACTGCTAATGTGAGGGAAGTTTTAGATTAATGAGGCCTCTGCTCTATGAGGTTATTGATCAAATGCAATCTGGCCGAGAACGATTTCCCATGCTCCCCTGCTGTAATGTTAATAATGTATCAACATCATGAGTAAAACTGGTCACTGTATTCCTTGGGGCTCATAGAGGGGGGAAAAAAACCCTCAAAGCTTCAAGGAATGTGAAAAGCACTTTAAATGTTCTGTTCTGATCTCTGTATGGATTGTTTGAACTGGATGTGTCTGTGAAGTGGACTGGTCCAAAATGGACTGTCCTTATAAGGGGAAAGGTTTAGAACAATGAGATGTCCACTCTTTTGAGCTTAACCCCAAAAACTTTGATCAGTTGTTTGCAAACAATGAGTTTTTACACAAAATCATTAAATATAATCAAGAGAAATCCCGAATAACAAAATTATATTGATTCATTGATTAACAGCAACTAAACAGACAAAACATGATGAGTAAATATTTGCAGGTAACTCAATTTCATCTGCAAATATTATTAAAATTCAAAAGTAGAAACTCTTAGTTATTAGAATTTTGGTTCTGACAGTGTTGCCTATGGAATTTGAAAACAACAACAACAAAAACAAATAAAAAAGACACTATTACTTCCCAAATTGTAACTTTTTTGTTGTAGTGTAACTAATAAAGAATAATGATACAAAAATACACTCCATATGTAGAGTGTGAGCAGGGCAGTTCAACAAGAAATAAACTAACAACATGATACTTCATTACAATGTAGAAAATATAAGAAAAAAATATATGTGTCACTTTGACATTAAATGTGTCAAGGTCTTGTGGATAGCTGGAGTTTTAATTTTCAGATAAACCATTTTAAATCAATTGTAACTCATGAAGTGAAATGCATCTTGAGGCTATTAAATGATTCTTTTCATCCTCACAAAGTGTGGAGCATCATGTGCTCTATCAATAACAATTATTGACACTTCAATCACGAACATTTCCTATGCCCCCAAAAATATCAAACAATGGCAACACGACACCCTGCTGTGCTATGTGTTGGTAACAGACTCTGATCTGTGAGGACCTGTAGTGGTGAGATGACTCCAACTCTGAACGCTGCAGAATATTTTTCCTTTCCTCTTTTCACCCCAAATCAGTTAAATCAGTCACCTTGGTAGCATCCTTTTTTTAAATAGGACAGAATATGGCACAAGCAAAGATTAAGCCAGCTTAGGAGTAGTGCTGCAGTTTTTTAATGCTCCAGTGTGTAAAAATAGAAAATTCTAATCAGGAGTTTCAGGCTCCAGAAACCACACCAGCCTGGAGCTCCAAAAGCTGCGTCCTCTCCCTGTGGTGGCTCCTTTCACCAGCCCTCCTGCAGGCATCGTTAGCCAGATGATGATGGGAGTTACCATGTCCATAATGGGCGGGTTGACTGACCCCTGACCCCACATTGATCCGCTGCCTGTGTCCAGCTGGGCCTCCCCAAACCCAGTCAGCTGGAGAGGTGTTTAAAAGCTAACACCCAGGCTCCTATCCACGCCACAAGACACTCATTAATTACATCATTTACCTGTGACAGTGACAAACCTGCACAGCCACGCCGCAGTTTATTAAGGTCATTTTATAAAGCCCAGGCCAAGCCCAGTCAAAAAGTGTGTGTGTGTGTGTGTGTGTTCAATGAGGAGTCAAGGAGCCAATCCCATAAGTATGAGATTATGAGTATAAATTCATGCTCCAAGGGAAGTGGGGCTATTTTGTCCTTATATATGGAGTTCTTCAGTTAGAAACTTTATTTTGGATTTATCTGATGTGTTGACAGCCAAAGGTTTCCAATCATTTTGTATGGACAAGAATGAGAGTATAACTGCTGCAACACAGAGAAGAAGAAAAAAAACAAAAACTACCCAACAAAGTTTATCATTGTTGCCCTTGTAAAACACTGTGCTGGGGAGGGTTTTTGACATGTTTTTGGATGAAATATAAAAGCTTGCAGATTTAAGACCACTTCCTCTTTATGTCCGCTGTGTTTTTACTTTCAATGCCAACTCGCTGACTCAGTTCTTCTCCGGTCTTTGTTGTCTTTGCTTCTCAGGAGCAGCTGGATGTGTGTGCACAATTCATTTTTCAACTTTTAAAGCTGCATTTGCATTGCCTGGTATTTCCATGGGTGTCTCCAATTCCATATCCACCCGAAATCACCTTCTCTCTCTGCTCTCCCCCTCCGTTGTTGCACCTCTTTTACTATACACCTTCCTTTCCTCTTTACCACAGGCCCCCCAACACAATAAAAGACTATTGGTTTCCTCTTGCCATACTTTTCCCACTACACGCTGGTATTTCAATCTCAACTCAATCGAGAATGCTGACCTGCAGACATAAAGAATTGGCTTTAAGGCTTTCAAAATGGAACTAAATCTCCTGCAGGTCACACTAGGGGAAAATAAGCGGCAAATGTAAGTAAGCATGAAATAGTTTTTCATAAATAATCCAAATGACAGGTAGCTTTCTAATGGCGCCAGGGGGCTGTAAAAGAATATGTTGGCAATTTCTCCCCTATTAAAGTGAAATAGAAAGCCAAATACATAACGCTACTGACGGAAGAGTTGCATACCTGGGCCTGTTGGAGTGGAGATTGAGGACACAGTTGGGTATTAGAGGCGGTTGTAGGTGGAGGTAAGGTGGTGGAGTGATTGCTTGCCATACAGTCAAGGTCTTTTCACTGTGGGGAAAAAGAATATCCCTCCTTCACATCAAATCAATTGGTTAATAACTGCCCCCTTTTCCTGCATGTGCACAGGTAGGCAGCCCTTTTCTGTCGTGGTGTACACAATATCAGTTTAAATGTGCCCTCATGTTTTTACACATAATCAATGTTCCATTTTGACTGATTCAAAACTATGTGACATTATGCACAATATCAAAA
The DNA here is from genome assembly GCA_023101725.1 of Atherinomorus stipes. Classification (NCBI taxonomy): domain Eukaryota; kingdom Metazoa; phylum Chordata; class Actinopteri; order Atheriniformes; family Atherinidae; genus Atherinomorus; species Atherinomorus stipes. The sequence goes on along the minus strand of JALJCO010003968.1, from coordinate 2,170,118 downwards.
GAGAAAAAAGGGAGACCAAGTGAAAAAATATTAATGGAAATGTTATTGACAAGCAAGATAAATATGCCTGACCAAAAGCCTAGAATTGCACAGTTGTCAGTAAATGGTCAAATTCTGTGTGGTAAAATTTGGTTAAAGCTGTTTAAATACTGTAACAATAAAATACCTGATTACAAGAAAATCTCCAGATTTAACTAATTGTACTAAATATGCATAAATTCCTGTGTCTTTTTTCTGTTTTAATTGTGATTTAGTGTTGTGACATAGAACAATTCTTTTAATATTTAATAAGGACATATACTGTAATCAAGCCATTTATGTTTATTTATCTTAATCTACAACAATGGCTATTTTATAAAATCCTGCTTTCATGTAAAATTTTATTGTATAATTAACTAAATCTGTCTCATAGATGTATACTTAAGTAAATATCTTGTGCCAGTATCTTTCATTTAATTGGTATAAATTTCTCTTTTTTTAGTCTTTTTGTATTCTGAATTTGTTTTATGTATAATGTTGTCATTATAAAAAAGTCAAAAGAAGTCAGTCAAAAGGACTGAATAGTATCACAGTTTATGTAAAACCAAAAATAATTATAGTCAGGCACTGGGTGCTACCTTGGTCATAAACACTTGGAGAAATGTTTCTTGTTAAAGCAGCTGTATGTGGTTACTCTTTATTTTGAGTAAGTGTGTGTGTTTGTTTGTGTGTCTGAAAAAGAGTAATCTGAAGTTCCCCTGAGTCAGACTCTATTTATTGCTATTAAATGGTTAATTTTCCTGGGTGCCCTGAGGACTGTAAGGGTGCGTTAAGATCTGAGGAAGATAGAGTTGTTGCGGGTTAGTGTGAATACTCGATGTAATAAAAGAGCAATTTCAAGGGGTCCATTAGGGATTGATGTTAGTCTCTCATGTATCCAATTTTTACTTAATGTTAAGGAAAAAAATGAACTGTCAAATGTCTTTTGTTTAATTTTATGTTTAGACAGTATTTGATAAAACTCAAGGTACAAATGAGATAAAATTATATATATATATATATATATTTTATTTTTGTACACTACAGATCCCATTCCTCGTCTTTGAAAAAGTCTTGGATTTACATCAAAGTGAGTTAAAGATGCATAACTGTTATGACTACTTGCAAACTTATTTGAAACATGCAGTTCATACAAATATGTGAAGGAGAGGTTATTGTGTTGAAAAGCCATAAGAAATTGACACCACTTTAATCAGTTGGTCCATTATAAAAGCATTTATATCAGTGCCATGCAATGGCAGATCATCCTGGTGGAGCAGGATGATCTGCAGCATAGACTACATAACCTGGAGTTCCTATGGTGACCATGCATCAGTGGTTGTGGTAGTGGGGGTTCTAACCAACATAGGAATAAAGATGAGTTTGGCTATATGACTCTATACAATCAAAAATGAATTGGTCAGATCACCCACGGTAGATTTAACTATTGCTGCATGCGCTATATACCATTCAATAGCTGTCACTACTTGTAGGACTGACGAATGGTTGGAGATGTGGACTGGATAAATGAAAAATATAATTCCTGGGTAGCACAGCTCTACTCTTAAGTGCACTTTAACTAACCTAAAGTCCAAACAAATGAGTCTGTGATAAGCTATTCCATGGGAAATGTGGATTTGTGTGGTGGCAGATTCTTATGTAACATACTGTAGAATACATAGAGCACTGATTAAGATCACTCAGTCACTGGTACAAAAAGAAAAATTGGGTTTCAAAGCAGAGTAAAAGTAAAAAAGGGAATTGAAAATAATTTGAGTTGTACTGTATTAATCACAAAAAATTAAGCTAATTTTCGAAAGATGCAAGAAGGTGAGATACACTATATTGCCAAAAGTATTTCTCACCCATCCAAATTATGGGAATCAGGTGTTCCAATCACTTCCATGGCCACAGGTGTATAAACTGAAGCTCCTATGCATTCAGACTGTTTTTACAAACAGTGAAAGAATGGGTCGCTCTCAGGAGCTCAGTGAATTCCAGCATGGAACTATGACAGGATGCTACTTGTGCAACAAATCCAGTCATGAAATTTCCTCACTACTAAATATTCCACAGTCAACTGTCAGCTGTATTATAAGAAAATGGAACTGTTTGGGAACGACAGCAACTCAGCCATGAAGTGGTAGGCCACATAAACTGATGGAGCGGGGTCAGCAGATGCTGAAGCGCATAGTGCAAAGAGGTCATCAACCTTCTGCAGAGTCAATCACTACAGACCTCCAAACCTCATGTGGCCTTCAGATCAGCTCAAGAACAGTGTGCAGAGAGCTTCATGGAAAGGGTTTCCATGGTCGAGCAGCTGCATCCATCCATACATCACCATGAGCAATGCAAAGCGTTGAATGCAGTGGTGTAAAGCACAGCACCACTGGACTCAAGAGCAGTGGAGGCGTTCTCTGGAGTGACGAATCACGCTTCTCTATCTGGCAATCTGATGGAGAAGTCTGGGTTTGGCGGTTGCCAGGACAACGGTACTTGTCTGACTGCATTGTACTGAGTGTAAAGTTTGGTGGAGGGAGGATTATGGTGTGGGGTTCTTTCTCAGGAGCCGGGCTTGGCCCCTTAGTTCCAGGGAAAGGAGCTCTGAATGCTTCAGCATACCAAGACATTTTGGACAATTCCATGCTCCCAACTTTGTGGGAACAGTTTGGAGCTGGCCCCTTCCTCTTCCAACATGAGGTGCATAAATCAGGCCCATAAAGACATGGATGGCAGAGTCTGGTGTGGAGGAACTTGACTGGCCTGCACAGAGACCTGACCTTAACCCGATAGAACATCTTTGGGATGAATTAGAGCAGAGACTGAGAGCCAGGCCTTCTTGTCCAACATCAGTGTGTGACCTCACAATTGGACTTCTAGAAGAATGGTCAAAAATTCCCCAAAACACACTCCTAAACCTTGTTGACAGCCTTTTTTAGAAGAGGTGTTCTAGCTGCAAAGGGTGGACCAACGTCATATTGAACCCTATGTATTAGGAGTGGGATGTCACTTAAGTTTATATGTGAGTCAAGGCAGGTGAGCAAATGCTTTTGGGAATATAGTGTACATTTTTAAAAGCAATGAATTACTAACAGGAGAGTCATTTCATGAGCCATGCAGAGATTCCTAACTCTAATTAAGCTGAAGTAACACATGTAAAAGCATTAATTATTTTACTTCAGTGATTTTCTATTATTTTCTACTTTTCTACTTCTACAATATAAAATCAGTTTTTTATATCATTCACTCACAGATCCAAAATATGTCACATTTTGTCCATTCTTTGCTAATCCCTGTATTTAGTTGAACATGTTACTATAGCACCTTCCATTCCGCTGGTGTTTCACAGATAGTGGAACATGTTTCAGGAATTTGCCTTCATTGACAATGACCTTCATTTAAAGAGGCATCAGTGGAGGTGATCACTGATGCTGAGGATATAAAATCTGGGCTTGTTATTTTCAAAGAAGGAGGAGATTTCCTCATGCTGTTGCAAAGTTAGTGTTGTATGTATCATATAAGAGCGCTTGCCCCATAATCAGAAGTTTTTATCTCACAGTTACTTTTTGCTCATATTTCCTTCTAGGAAGAGTCATGCTAATCAGTTGACAATAATAGCACTCTTTACCACTCTGTGACACAAGAGAGGGAGATAAGAGTGTAAACAAACACCCATTACTGTCCATCATGGGCAGGGAGGAGCAGGGGACAATCATGTTTAGACATACTTGTGATCATGTGCTCCTTACTCCTCTCACGGATAAAATTAGAGTGCCAGTGAAGTTGTGTTCACAGGGGAGGATATCAGTGTCAAGTAGGAAAACACATTCTTTGGTCTTCGACCTGGAAAATTAGATTCTTGTTGAGTTTGACAGTTTTGTTCCTGTTTTGTGTTTACCTGTTTCCTCTATTGTCCTCTTTAGTTTTGGAACATTGATCCTGCCATGTGTCAAATAGCTGCTGGTTTCCAACAAAGCTGATAGAAGAGCAGAAACAAAGAGGCAGTTAAAGTGCTATTAGATTTGATTGGTTAGTAATGGGGTCCTATTCATTACCCGATTTATTGATCCATCAGTAATCAATTTCAGCTCATTCTTAACCCATGAGCTGAATCTCAATCCATTTTCTGAAGTGCCTGATGTGAAAGGAAATTGACTCCAGTGTTGCACGTTTGTATTACTGATGAGAAGATCTGGCGAGTCTTAAACATGGAGTTCTGACACATTAGGATAAATTGTGTACATCAGTTATATCTACATGTTTGGACCAGAGAGCTGGAAGCAGATTAAAGTTGTGTGGTGATTGTCAGCCATCTCTTGCCTGTGCATGCACCATGTCTGTGGTTCTGGGCTCACTCAAGTCTGATATACTTGTGGGGCTCTAGGGTAACACTTTCACATCCCTCTCAGGATCACATCCTTGAAACCAACAGCTCCTCAATTATGCAGTGACACAGAAAGATCAGCTGTCTCTGTGGAAGGGGACAAGATAATATGGTGAGACTGAGTGTCCATTACACAAGTTCCCTGGGTCAAGGCTTTGGGTTAGTAGCCAAACCTCTTTAATAGGTAGAACAGCTTAACCTTTTTGATTGTGTCTTCACAAATAAGAGGCAGAAATCTTGACTTGAGTTGTAAGTCACTTGTACTTGTCATTGGTGAATGCTCAATGCTTTACTTTTCACATAAAAATATACACAAATAGTAAAAGGTAAAGAAACGCTGAAAGATTTGATGACATTTATTATTGAACTTGCAGATTACAACCAATGCAAAATAACTCGTCTTTTACTTCCTTTCAGTGTGTATGAGAAAAAAATCGGTAGTAGCTAGAAATGTAAGACTGTCTCCAGAGTCAGACTGATTTTCAATTTTAGTTTTATGTTCTAAGATAAAGAGAACAACTCTAATTTTAATGTGAATCTATGAAGTCCATGTTTTCAAGGTTTGACACACTGCTGGCACTACAAAAAAAAGAGAAGTTTTCTGCTTTTTTCACTATTTTACCATCAACTATGAGAATGGGCTGTTAAATTGCTCCACTATCCTTGTCCCAACATACAGTATCACCTACTTGTATGATAGGGAACTGGATTTATTGATTGAAGCATGTCTTACGCTGTAACACTGTAGACTGTGTGAAACAATACAATCTACAGCTTCAAACTTTCTCTGTGACAGATTGTTGAACATGCATATAGCTAAAAACCCACTGTGCATCGTCTTTAAGTTACTCAAATGGTGATATTTGAAACAACACCATTGTTATAAAGTCATGATTTTGTTCATAGCAAAGAGACAGTCTTCAAATGCTTAAAACAATTTCAGATACAAATTTTGACACATTCCATCATTAGACATAAGAAAAAGAGAATATGTAAATAAGATGAGTTTTGTTGGAAATATAGATGAATATAGATGCATTTATAAACACTTATGCTTTATTATCATTCATTCATTCATTGTCATGTAAATAGGCTCACAAAAACAACAACAACAATATGAATGAAACTTAAACCTCATTGAGGAAGTCTGGTTAACTTTGTTGATACAGTTAACATTGCTTTATATGAACCGGAACAAGTTTTAGAAAGAATAAACAAACGAACAAATATGAATGGTAATGTTGATTATGAGCATTTAATGGACAGTGAACCAACTAAGACTTACATTATGGATAATTACAGAATGATCATAATAACTATTTTCTATATTAAGCTTTATTGTTGAAAAACTTGATCATAAATTCAAAATGTAACTTTATATTTAACTTAATAATTCGTCAATTTAGCCATCATCATCTCCACTGGATCGCAACTGGATGGGAGATGTAAGCCTGACATTAAAACCTGCCTCGTGTAATCTGTAAGCACATAGTGGGGGTCTTCAGTGCCAGTCCTACAGGACCACTGTCTTGCAGGTTTGGTTCCCTGCTCCAACACTTAGATTCAAATTAAATGGATCCAACAACTTGTTGTCAAGTACCTGATTTGAGTCACGTGTGTTGAAGAAAGGAAACATTTCAATTCTGCACAACAATGGTGTTTGAGGTTTAGAGTTCAAAATCCCTGATCTAGGGTATTTCTTCCGACTTTTCTGTCCAATTTGAAAACTTCTCAGCCTTCTGAAAGTCCTCTTTCTTATTGCTGAACGTTTCTTAATTACCGTTAAGAGTTTTGATGCGTTGTGAAAAATGTACTTGTACGAGGATATTGTCCTAACCTAAACTTTAAAAAAAGAAGCAATTATAAGCTTTTTCTTTGAATTTTGATAGTTTTTCTTTTTCTTTTTCTGTTTTAGAAAGAAAGAAGTAGACATTTCTGTTGAAAGCTAACAAATAATTTGCAAAGTTTTAAGCATTTAGAAAATGGCAAAAGACATTTCTTTAATTAAAGAAGTTTTGACAAGCTTTGTGAGTAATTTTCCTTGTTTTTGTTTAAATAGGTTGGCAATCTACCCTGTCTCCAGTCTTCATGCTGAGCTAGTTTTATAGTTGCAAACATACAGAAGGGTATATCCTGTCATTTAACACTGAGTAAGCAAAGTTCCCAAAATATCTAAATAATCCTTAAATATTTCATGCAGCTGAGTTTGCATCAATCAATTATGTGGTTAATAAGATATGAAATAAACAAGCTCCCTTTTTAAACGACATTCTTGGTTGAATGGATCGCTGGGGTCACATTTAGATATTGTTAAGTGGCTTTGAATAGCTCCCTTGATTTCACAGTTCCAAATGACCCGCGATAATCAGGTCATTAAAATGAGCCCATTCTCCACATCTGACACACTTCCACTCCCGTCTCATCTGAATAACAAATAAGCTTCAGCATGCTTTTTTAAACAGAAAGCAAACGAGAGAAGAGGGAAAATGGACTCTCTCTTGATTTTGAGGTTAACCATGTCTCTTTATTCAGAAGAATAGATAGTAAGTAAGCTAGAGGGGGGAAAAGGTCCTGTCAAAAGTGCCAGTGCCTGTGTGAAAGTACCCAGTTTTCTTAATTCATCCCTTAGGACCGGATAAGTCTATCAATCTGTTAAATTGGAAAGCCATTAGGTGCCCTGGTTTATGTGTTTCAAGCTGTTAACTAGAGGCTGATTGATTGTTGTTCCTTTGATGGGATATGCTGATCTAATCTCACTGTGTGCACGTTTGCAATAAATTACACAATTCATTTCCCCCATTTAGCGGGGGGATCACACCTCCAGGCATGCCTACGCTCTGCAGGCAAAAGAGCAGGGAACCTATTTTATGGTGCCATTTAGCCAGCAAGCTTTCAGCAATCCCAGCTTTCTTTCTAACCCCCTCCTTCGCCCTCTACTCTTCCAAAAAAAAATCGAAGCATAATCAAGGTGTATGTTTAGAAAATTTATTGTTATAATTTTCCCCCATAATCTCTTCCATTTTCCTGCAGTCGCACCAACATAGATCATCATCTAAAAAGAGAAAATGGATAGCAGTTTAAAATTTATCGGTCTTTGATTCTCAATTATACGTGTTTATGACTTCATCTGTCTTCAGTGACTTCAACCTTTTCCATTATGGTGGAATATTATTTGTACGGAATCCATTAAATTCACAAGGCAGGACTCTAATGGTGGGGCTGCAGCGATTTGCAGAGGGAAAAGTTTTGAAAGGTTGGCTTTAGGAAAAGCGTAGCTGTTATGACACAAGAAATTGCTTTATTGATGGTGTGCTCTGCTGCCTGTGCATTTGGCCATTTGTTACCCAGCCCATATCTATATCTCAGACTGACACTGATGAGAACTTTTCTGCTACCCTCTCCAGATTACCGACTTGTAATGACACATATAGGCAGGCAAGGTAAAAGCTGACGATCCAGGGAGGAGTTTTTGGAGGTACAGAGGATGGACATTTAGACTGGGCCCCTGAAGGGCTCTGATAAAACTGCTCATATAATAGAGAAAAAGGGCTACATCACTCCAATGACTGTTTCCATCCAAACCTTACAGAGGTCATAATCTTTGCTGAGAAACAATAAAGAAAGAGAAAGGGTGATAAAATGTAGATAAAATGAGAACAGTGGGAATAAAAAAGGAGAATATATCTTCTATGTGCCCATAAGGTACATGCTTAGCAACATATTTTGTGATTATTTCTACAAGAGAGTAGACTACAATTTGCAAGGAGAGTTTTCATCCTCATCTTAGAAACATGCTGTTTCCTGTTTACACAGGAAGTAACACGATTCCTCTCAGTTAGGATCATCTAAATGGCATTGAGCAATTTCAAATGGCTGGTGCAAGGCACTGCATAAAAGCTAATCAGGCTGTAATTCAAGATTCGCCCGGCCATGTACAATCAATACCTGCACAATCCCAATTAAAGCTTGCTGGGTCAGTGGACGGCCACTGATTCCTTTAAATGCAATACTTAAATCTCAACAATCTCAGGGTGGCCTTCGTTTGTTTAATGGCTCGTTGCAGCTGGAGTGGATGGTTAAAAGTACAAGAAGGACACAGTGGACAAATTTCAGTGATGAATACTGCTTTTTGCTCATTGCAGTGGGAGTGTTTGTTTGAATTCCTTGTATCAAACGGAAACATGTTCATAAAAGTTATTTGCATGTGTAATTATTGGATAGCACTCACTAACTACATTCTGCAGTATTTGTCAAAACAGATGCCAGTAAAAGAATACAATATGATAATTACTTATAGGCCATTATATTTATTTTGAGTTACCTTAATGTTTTAAAAAAGAAGTATAGCAACTATTACCTATCAATTCATTGTTTTAGACTGCAACTTTTTTATTGTCATATTTGCCCTTTAACTTGACTACATTTATTTGAAAGAGTGGCTATCAAGTTACTTTACAGAATTTTATGTTTACTTTATTGTGAGTTATATTAATATAGATTAAAACTAACAATAGATCTATTGGTAAAAAATTGATTAAACCTGAGTGCCTGCAGCAGAATGTGTACAAGAACAACCCCATTTCCAAGGTCAGTATGTCAATGTAAAGAACGGGGTGATACAATCCATTTAAGTACTATAACTAACAAAAAATACTATAAAAACAACAAACAAATGTTGAAAAGTGATTTTACAAAAATGGTTATGCCAACATATAGACCCTTTCACAGCCCACATCGCAGTCACACTCTTGTAGCTGGAGACAAAAACAGAGGAAAGCGTGCAGTGAAGACAGTAAAAACAAGCCATCTCAAGTGTTTTTACCACTTTAAAATGTCGTTTAGTTGAGTGCTTGGGTGCCAGAATAGGAGGAATAATGTTTGTGGCAGTAAATTTTAGGGGTGGGACTCGATTTTAAAAATTAATCTTATTAATTAGAGGCTTTGTAATTAATTAATCTTGATTAATCGCATTATAAAAATTTACCCCAAAAGTAACATTTTCTTTATTTGAATAGACTTTCGAGGACAAGCAAATCAAATAATAGCCACAAACATTAAAATTTTAAACTCAAGCTCTACTATTGTCTGACCAAATGCATTTGATTGTATTTCAACGTTTTAAGAAAGTAGGAAAAGACATGAAAAAATTATCCTTGGCCAAAACTGAACAGCCCTAAATTTAAAGTATATCATTTTAAATACTTTAACTATTAAACTGCCCATGCAAGTTACTCACCAAAACTTCATGCTTCGCACAAATTATGTTTCATTTAACGTATTTTGCACACAATTAGCTTCTGTGTTCAAAATCCCAGTTTTAAGGTGCTCTCGCGGAGATATTGAGATCAGGAAAGAAAACTGCTGCTTCACAGGGGAGACATCAAGCTGCTTCCAAACCAATTTCACTTCTTATTTTAGACACTAGCTACAACCTACAGATTGAATTTTTAGAAAGGACATGCAGAAGATGACACTCTCAGTTTTAAGTTTTTCGTGCCGTGATATTGCGATTGGAAAAAAAAAAGCTGCTGCTTTGCAGGGGAGACCCAAAGCTGCCTCCAAACCACTTTCCCTTCTTATTTTAGACACCAGCTATTCCCTACAATTGGTGCTTTATATGAAAAAAAGTTATCAGAGGGGTCTGAAACTTTGCTTAATATAACAACCAAGTTGTGGAGTTTTGCACTGTCCATCCGCATAATTGGTTGTACCAGGAAATCAGCCATAACAAAGGTTCCGCCTTAATGCAAACTGTTCATTTTCTCATGATTAATTACTCGTTATGAACGCCAAAGTCCCACCCCAATTTTTTTTTAGGATACTAGTGGACTAGCACTCAGAAAAACACTAAAACAATTTGAATGCAAAAAGATGAAAGACTGAACAGAGAAGTTCATCAATAATGCTCGTGTTAAGAAACATGGGATTCTATCCAAGTGTATCTATCTGCGGCTTGCAACCCAGTGGGCGTGTCATATAGTGGGCGTGTCCTATAGTGGGTGGGTCTGGTTAGGTTTAGGGGAAGGGTCAGGGGTAGGGCTAGATTTTACCGTGCTCTCATTGGCCTGGTGGGCGTGTCGTCGAGCAATGTTGCACTACGACACGCCCACTCTACGACACGCCCCTGTCTTGCCAGCCGCAGATAGACACTTTTCATTCTATCTGGCCCAACGACAAAAGGATTTCAATTTGCTCTTGGGTAAGCGCAATACAACTAAAAATTATACACAGACTACATGTAGTATCTCCTCGTTGAAGGCATCTCTTTATCCACTCTCTCCCCCCTCTGTGTCCAAAGTGTAAAACCGATGTGGGAACCCTAACTCACTGTCTGGTCTTGTCATAAACTTGAGAGACACTGGGCAGAGATTTTTTGTGAAATTAGGAATATCTTTCAATACAATATTGATATGGACCCTTTGTCTTTGATTCTGGGACTTCCAAACAAACATGTGAAGACTTCTGCTTGTAAAAGACTGTTTAACATTTTGACATTTGCAGCCAGAAAAAATATTCTTCTTCAATGGGTCAGTGACAAGGTCCCATCTGTTAGTGGTTGGCGGAACTGATTCCTCTAGAACATCTTTCTAGTATCATACATTCCAGTGTAGACCAGTTCTACAGTGTGGCGTTCATGTTTAAATTACATCGGACTGGATCGATACATCGATATAGATCGATAGAAAATCGATTCAAAAACCCAATATTGACCAAAAATCGATATCAAACCCACTTTTACTATGAAAATGGCTCTATTTTGAAGGTCCTCTGACACAATATTTTCACAAAAAAATCCATGTTTATTTGTGCAGTGGATAAATGTGACATGAAATGAAATGAAATGAAAAATACTTTATTCATCCCAGAAGGGAAATTCAGTATTGTAAAAGCTCACTCTTTTTTAAAAAAATTATTTATTTATTTATTTTTATTTATCTTTTTTTTTTTTAGACATAGACGTACTGCAAAGCTTACAGTTATATTAAGAAACAGCAACCTTGTTTATGACTTGTAATGTTGTTTTATATCGTCAGATATCATTCGGTTGATATCAATCGGTGGATTGTGACTGAATTTGAGATATCGGCAGATACTGAATTGCCTATCCAATGTATCGATATAATATTGCATCGTGATGAAACCAACGATTTACACCCCTATCCTGTACCATGTTTTGTAATGATTACTTCAGTCCTCCAGAGCTGTATTAAGTCAGCTATTGATTTATTTATTTTGTTAGTGTGTGTTTAAGTGTTTGTTGTAGGCACCATTTTGTTGAATAAAATGTAAAATTGCAATTAAAACAATAAAAAAATGCTCGTGTTTTCAGTTAAAATGAATTGTGCTGCTGAATGACTGCAACTAGACCGTAGTCTACAATATAAAACTGAAAACACTGAATATTTTATGCTTTCCACTAAAAGCAGTAAGATTCATTGTAACACACAACAGAACGAGTGTAACAGCTACTGCATTGCAAGTATTTCCGTTAGCTTAAACTTACCCAGCCATGCGGGTGCAGTTTGCTGTTAAAACAACAATGTTTTCCCGATTTACGATGATCCAGGTGTCGTACATGTCATTCTTCTTTCTTTGACCTGGTTTGGCAAAACTTCAGACCGCAGCACATAAAGATTCGGACGTATATTGATGTATTTTAAAATTATAATGTAGCTATGGTGTCTGGATAAGATGTCTGGGCTCTTCACCATTGGCAGCTCGGAAGATTTTCATCCTCTCCTGGAAGGTGTCTGGATCAGGCAGCCTGCTCCCATCTGCTAGCATTAATTTACTAAAAATAGCTGTCACAGTCCCATAGAGTGAGTATCTGTTCATGTTTCAACAGTTCTCAGACTGAAACACTCATTTGAATACTCTCCATTTACAAAAATGCCACCAAAAATTGCTACCTGCCACTTCTCAACATTGTGCCTAGGGCTGTTTTTGCCTCCAGGCTAAGCCCCGCCCACCAAAAACGTCACTGTGTTTTTAAACTTTGAAACATCTACACCTGCTGTATTACAAATTTAATTGTCTCCATGTTAGTCATTGTCCTGCATAATCTTCTTTAAGCAACAACATAAGATGCTGCAAACTCAGGGGGCTACTTACTTTTAGTTTTGGGAAGTGAAAGGGTTTCCTTCTCCTTTGCCTAATAAGGAATTTTGTCTGCCCAGCTGCTCAGGGCCTCCTTTGTCGTATTTATCGTTTCAGTGTGTTAAATGTTTTCAGTGGGTAACAAGTTTGGGTTGCAGGTAGGCCAGTTTTATCAGGCTCTTCAGTCTCTGACTGAAGAGCTCTGCCTCATCAGTACAAGTTTCAAACCTGCGCACAGAGATTCCTTCAGTTTTTCTGAATCCTCTAATGATACTGTTGATTTAAATTCTTTACTGTTTTAAATTGACATATACAGTAGAATCATTGAAATCCTTGTATAATTAAACATGTTAAGGTGCTCAGATTGCTCACATGCTGGATAAACATTATTCTTTGTTTTAGTTTCCATTTATGTTGAATTATGGTGAACAGAAATAACCCTTGAAAACTGAGCTCAACATGTCACTGTCAGTTCTATTATTTTCCTTATGATTTTCCCTTTTTAAAATACAGCATTGTAACATTTATATTCTATTTTCAAACAATTTCATGCAAAAAAATATGCTAGTTTAATAGAATAATGCACCTGAAAATGTGTGTGACATTAACTTAACCTAAATGCTAAAATTAATTTCTAATAATCAACAAACACGTTCAACTTACAGAAACATTTTTACAGTGTAATTTTAATACAAAGCTCTACATTTTGGGAAATATGCTTATTTTTACATCTCTTCATGCTGAAAGCAAAGGTTTTACTTTTAATTGTGTCATTGTGTATGTATTGCTATTTTTACTCAAGTAAATGATCTGAATCTTTCCTCCATCACTGCCTAGAACTCAATAACAAACTCACAGTTCCACTGTCAACATATCTTAGCCACCTATTTTCCCCCATTCTCTCTCCAGTTTTCTCCCTCTGAGCTTTTGCCATTGTCTTTTATCACAATTCTGACCCACAGAAAGGAATTCTCACAAGATATCAAAACAAAAATCTATATTTAATATGGGAGCAATTACAAAGCAAAGTTGGCTGCACAGGGCTGTTGTCACCAGAGCGCGTGTTTTTCATCAAATAGGTCATTAGATGATGATGGATGTAAACCTATAAAGTATCTAAACTGGACCTTTTAACAAACCACGAGCAACACTATCATTTCTCTAATAGAACCTGCTGACCGTGTCATTCTCTCCTGCCATTTGTCATTTTTCCTTGTGAAATAATCAATATCTGGGCACTTTGAAATAAATAATATAAAAGTCATAGTAACCTACCCAAGGAACAAGAAAAATAGACTTATGGAGCATTCAGAGGGCTTATGTAGGCAATGTCTGCTTTGTGTTTGTAATCAACGCAAAAAAAAAAAGAGTTGCACTTTTAAGACTCTGGGATCTTAGTTTGTTTCCAAGATTATATTTTTGTAATTTATATTCACTGGAGATTTACTAGGTTGTACAAATTGTATAAACAGTCAGAGAGATTTCATCAAATAAAGATTTTGTATTCAGTTGGAGTCACAGTAAATCATTGCAGACTTGGTTCAGTTATCTAACAATGAAAGATGTCTATCCTGATGGGAGTGGTCTCCTCCAGGGTGACAGTTCTTGCATCCATAGAACACGAGGGGCCACTGAATCCTTTGATGAGAATAAAAGTTGTTTCAATCATTTGCTTTAGACCCCAAAGTCTTTGTCACTAAGAAAAACCACAGTTGTACACTTGAGTTGCCAACCATCATCAAAATACAAGATGAGGGGATACTTTTTGAACATCGTTGTGCTGTCCCTGCAGCCAAATTCCAGACATTTGTGCAATCAAAGCCTACACGACTCTATAAAAATATCGTTAGCAACAAGATGTTTACTAATCTGAACTTCTGCAAGAAGAGGTCAGGCAGCCAAACTACTGCAAATAATTCATTTTTAGGTCCACGAACAGGTGTAGACCAGCCAGAGTTTTGATCAGTACTTTCTTGTTTTTTAAATAAATTTTTCAAAACATAAACAGGGATAAACTTGTAATCAGTCTGTGTCCTACATCGATTTTTCCAATATTACTGATAGATGAACAAGGCGTTTGTCACATAGCAACAACATTGATACATCTTCAGGGATATTAAGATAACTAAAAACGACAAGCAAACTGCATGAGAAGGAGATCAAATTCCTTGTGCCAGATATCTCAAAATAGGAGACAGTTTTCAAAATTCACTTCCTGAAGAGAAATTGGTGGATTTTTTTTTCTTTTTTGTGGGGGACTTTAGTTATGTGATTGAACATCTATGGCATGGAAATGGCATACTGATGACCAATCACATGACATTTCCACTTGAATTGTTATATAAATAAATAACTTGAATTAATTACATGAACACATTGGTGCATGCATAAATTTACTATGCATGCAAATAAGTAAAATACTGATTGCACTTTTAATGGAACATTCTGCTTTGTTGTCTTCTTTTTAAGACAATGGATCAATATTTTAGTTATCTAGTTTTATCTTTAGCATGTCTGACACTGACTAAAACTTTGTTCTGTAGCTTCATATTTTTAGTCGGTTTTTGTCGTCAGAGTGAAGGTGAGTTTCCACAATACGACAACGTGATGAAACCTCTGTTCCAACAATAGACTTAAATCAATCACATAACACACGTTCTCCTCACGTGCATTTCCTCCTCGTGGCCCACAGAGGACGCTGTCTCTCCGTTGTTCCTCCTTACCATCTGAACGGCTTTTTAACAAGTCAATTAATATCAATGAGTGAATATACATAGCACATTTACAAAGAGTGCAATCTGAGGGATGAATTAACGAAATCGATTAGAGATGAAAAACTGACTCTGCGACCCGCAGACATGGTGGAAGTGGCCCTTGCCAAGAAAAAAAAAATCAATGAATTAGAAATATGAATCTAATCGCCCAATGGTGACACGTTGAGGAGCTGCAGCCTGATCTCAGGCCTTTTCTCAGATTGTGCCTTAGAGTCTTCGAGGCAAAAAAAAAAAAAAAAAAGAAAGAAATTGGGGACTATTTTACGATCGCTGACAGGCATGGCGACACACTGTTATTTAATTTTGTTCAAGTCATGATGAAAGGAGGCCAATCAACAATTCTGCACAAGTAAGGATATCGATTTTCATAATCACACGATTCTGAGACGTTGCTGTTTGAGGCTACATCATGGTTATTGTTTGTATGAGTTTTACATGATAGTGAGAATACGGGGCCTGTGTGCTGTTGTGTAGCTACAGTAAGATGACTGTTAACCTGAGACCTCTCTCCCACGCATGATGGGATGTGATTTTGAATAATTTGCTTTTTATTTAAGCTAATAGAAAATGTTTTGGAGAACCCACTAAATTAAAACATGTTTAGGCCCTGGGAAACAGATGCAAGATACAGACTCTATTTTTTCTTGTTACGTTTAAAATACAATTTTCCCCTCATTATTTTCTAATGGCTATTTTCTTTTTTATCAGCAAATAGGCTATACTTGAAAGTAGAAACAAAATAGGCTGTCCTATACTAAATAAAGTGAAACAAACACTAAATTGTGGTTCAACTCCTGCACTGGCTAGTTTGTGTTTTAGTTGCCGCTTGTTTTGTCGATCCAAACCTTTCTTTTTCGCGGTAAAAGCCCCGTGTTTATTTGCTGCTAATTGGACTGTATGAGACCAATAACAGGGGAGCGCACACAGCCCTGCAGCCAGAGCGCACGGGGAGGGGAGGATGGTCTCTCCCTCACTTTCTCCCTCCCCTCACCGTCTCTCCCTTAATCCCATTTGCCATTGTACATGCCCAATCGCCTATACTTTCCGCATTTAACTTGGATGACATTTTTATTTCATCATTAGCATCAGACGCCAGACAGACTGACACGGTGGACACGCTTTGCGTTTTGACGGAAGACTCCGGGATGAGACGTGTCCATGTTGGTGCATGTCTTTTCTTATCCTTTAAAATACTTTATTTGATCATTTTTCAAGCCTAGAAAGACGAGTGCTTTCACGCGCCGTTCGTGGTGCGAAATCGAGTTTAGGAGAAGAATAAAAGAACACCTTACAGCCAGGATATCCACAGCCTGTAAGTCTGTTTTGCCCTTTTCTCCCCTAAAAAGAAGAAGAAGAAAAAGAAACTGCTTCCGTGGTCCTCCTCGCCCAGACCACCGCATCAGCGATGCCAGAGACAACGCAAGAGGCGTGCGCTCCGGCCAAGGACTCTCCTTTCTTCATTAAGAACCTGCTGAACTGTGATAGTAAACCATCCAAGCCCAAGCCGGTGCTGGCTGCCACCAAAGCGGCCTTAGAGGGAGGATTTTCCCTTTCCCAGGTCGGGGATTTCAACTTTCCACGCTTTGACTTGCCCGCACAGAGGTTCAGTCTACCGGCACACTACTTGGAGCGCACCTCGGCATGGTGGTACCCCTACACCCTCAGCTCAGCCGCTCATCTACACAGAGCCGAAGGTAAGACGAACAGCTGCGACACTTTCAGTATTTTACCAACGCTTTAGCTTTCATTATAATGAGCAACACGGGCTATGACGTAGGCTAGATTTAAAAAAAGAATCACAATAGTAACTTAGAAATCAGCACAAACAGCAACAAAATAATTTAAATCAATCTTCAGAAATAAAACGGATAAAATATATTGTTTATTTTCGTGGTGGAAATCACTCCCACTGTGTTACCGTTGAGGGTGATGATTTAACGCCTTCTCCTCTACGAAGGCCTATTTTGTTATGCCACGACGTGTGATAATAGATCAATAAAGTAACACACTGTGCATAAAATGAAGTAGACATCATCAAATCATTGGCTGAGGGTGACGATGCGCAGCGTGCTTTTGATTTGTCTTTTGGCGTTCGTGGTGCACATCTTACCCCCTGAGGCTTGGCCACTGACAGCCTGCTTTACCTGCCTCTTTCTATGATTTATACATGTGAGATTACAGCACACTGATTTGACTGACACAATTAAAAATTGCCGCGCACACACACACACACACAAAAACATTTTCTGGGGAAGCATTTTTGAAAGCTAATCTGTTTACCTAAAAACATAATTATATTCTATGTATTTAACAAAAAGGTATTTCTGTTGATGTAACACGTAGCCTGTTGGAATACATTTGACAAATGTGCTATCAGACACTGAAATGGTTTATGTCAAGACTGACGCAAATCATTTTCCCACACACTTTATTTTCCCAAAGCCAACTGAATGCCCGGTATCAACAGGCTGTAATACATACCCAAACACACAGACCACTGTGTTTATGATCACATCTCCCTGCATGTGTCCCCATTCCAGTCACTGAGAAACCAGCAGCCAGAGACTCCTCTCCAACCTCGGGTACGGACAGAGACTCTCCCGACCTGGTACTCAAATCAGAGCCGGACGCCAGAGAGGAGGACGAGGAGGACGAGCACAACAACAACAAAAGCAGTGACGAGATAATCCTGGAAGAAAGCGACACGGAAGAAGCCAAAAAAGACGAACTAGAGGAGTGGAAGAAGAGGGACGAGGAAAAGAAGCCGTGCCGCAAGAAGAAGACACGCACTGTTTTCTCTCGGAGCCAGGTGTTCCAGCTGGAGTCCACCTTCGACATGAAGCGCTACCTGAGCAGTTCGGAGCGAGCGGGCCTGGCCGCGTCCCTCCACCTGACAGAGACTCAAGTGAAAATATGGTTTCAGAATAGGAGAAACAAGTGGAAAAGACAGCTGGCCGCGGAGCTGGAGGCCGCCAACCTTAGCCACGCTGCGGCGCAGAGGATAGTCCGGGTGCCCATTCTTTACCACGAGAACTCTGCCTCAGAAGGCGGAGGCGCCGCTGCAAACGTGCCCGTGAGCCAGCCCCTGCTTACCTTCCCACATCCCGGGGTCTACTACTCCCATCCCATAGTCACATCTGTGCCGCTGCTCAGACCAGTTTGAAAAAAGCTGAGTTTTGTGGCAACAGTTGCTATCTCACCTCACTAAAAAGTAAAGAAAAAAAAGAGACTATTTTTATACAACATGCTCAGAAAAAAAGAAAAGCTAAAAGGAGACTGTCACTGTCAGGCAAACCTATTTTGGCAAGTAAATGTTGTCATTTTCCATTAGGGTGGCGTTTAGCTACCCATGATCCGACATTATTATTAGGCTATTATTATTATTATTATTATTATTATTATTATTATTATTATTATTATTATTATTATTATTATGTGACGATCACCTCAGGATTCAACCCTCTGGCACCGCCTGATGACTATTTTTTCCTGGTTACTGGACAGCTCATTTCTGTATAGATTCATTTTCAGAAAACTACCTTGTTTACAAAAAACTGGCGACCTAAAGTCGCGGCCTTCTTATCATCTAACATGCTCATTTGACTTTCCACAACCAATGACACGAAGATGTGCAATATACGCTGACTGCGTGCTGTGAATGAATGAAACCACTAAACGGGAAACACATGTTTTGTCATCTATTCATGTCGGAATACTGATGAGTCTTTGATGTAGTTTTCTTTTCTTTTTCCCTTTTAAAGCGCTTGACGGGGGACAATCAAGACACTGTAGAGCTGTAAAATACACACGTAGCTTTATGTTTTCGTAATACTTTCTCTCGCGCCTTCCACACGGTCAGGTCTTTCAAGCACAAGTCTCCTCATCTACTTTGTGTTTTTGATCAGGGGGTTAAAATGCGATGTAAAAAAGGGAAAAAAAGTAAATGTATATATTTAATGAGGTGTCCTCATATGGCTTCTTCTTTGTACAGTAAAGACAATGTTTTGATATTGTATTGCTGAACCATGTTGTGAAATAAATGGAGCATATTCCTTACGTTTTTGTACAATTTTTGTATGTTTATGTAACGGAATAGGAAATTTATTTCTCATTTTTAAAAAATACAATCAGCCCGATTTTTATTGTTAACATAAAAAGCAACAACTTTGATTTTTTTTCCAAATACTTCACGATCACGCGCACGCACGAATTGCCTACTTGGAGCAATGGCAGGTGGGTTTCTCTAATCATCTTAGTGTTCTGCACTTTAAAACGTTATTTTGCATAAAGAGAGATTCGGCCAATTAGATGCGTAATTGGCACCATCTTGCCAAAATTACGGGTAATGTATTCAGACGAGTAAATTACACTCCAAGTATGAACTGCTGTCTGCTACCCCCCCCCCCCCCCCCCCCCTTTTTTTTTTTTCTGTGTCATGGACATGTGATAATGTTTGCGTGCCTTTTCCGTGTATTATGTGTACACACACGTATGTGAGGAAACGTCTCCTTTCACGTGTATTTGCTGGACAACTAGTTGCGTAATTTGTTTTTTTTTAAAAATCGTATAGAGAACCCATTATACTACCTATGTTTTTATATTTATCTCTGAATGAAACGCTAACTCACTGCGTCTCCACCGTTAATTGCCACACTGTTCTGTCACTGCCAAATTACCAGTTCATCCATATAAAAAAGGTGTAAAGGAAGATGTAAAATTTCAAATTACAGATGAATTATTAAACTGGTACTTTGTTACATTCTACAGGTGTCACTGGACTCCAGATTAGACTCTCTTTGCCTAGCAATGAGTGACTGGTGGTAAGTTGATCCATTTAACGACGTAAAAATCTAACAAACAGCGTGATAGCTAAAAAGAAAATGAGGAGAAATTATTAGTTTTATTATCATTTTGTTCTTTTTTTTGTTTTGTGTTGGGGGTTTTATTTGTAGGACGGAAAACAAATTGTGAGAGACTTGATGAAAACGCCCTCCTCGTTTAATTTAAGATTTTATTTGATTTGAGAAAATAAATGGGTTTTAAATAAACTGTAGGCTACATGCAATAAGAATAATATTTTGACAGATTAACTAAAATAAGGTTAGACGTGCTATCTAAGCTGAGCCAGAGATTTTGCATTTACAATGTTAAATTGTGGCTGCATCTTTATTTCGATTCATTTTTTAGATCTACTTTTTACTTTATTTTTTAAACATAAAAGGGGTAGAGAGCTTGGAAGTCTAGGCTACACATGCCAACCTTGGCTTAGTTAGGCAGAAATAATATAACAAGTCATAATCAGTAACTGGCAATAACCCAAATAATGACTTTTTTTTATCAGTAATCTAAAATCATTAGAATGCAGGTTGATTTAAACAATATTGTCCCCCTTCAATTATTCTTTTTATCTCGTTTATTTGCATTCTGAGCAGAATCCCCCAGACTTTGATCAGAGGTCAGTGCAGAATAGAAACTCCTGTCTGCTTCTGTATAGTCCATTTAACCAAGATAACAACTCTCAACAAAGGCTGATCCAAAGTTTTCGACGCGCATGCTGCCAAACTATTGGCAGTTTCATAATTCAAAGACAGTCCGGAGCCTGTTGAACCTGTAGTGCACGAATAAAAACATAACCGCAGACTGCTCCACACTGCATTTGCACTCCCCAAACATCCGAAACAGCAGCAAAAAGAAGAAAGCAGAAAGTCCAATCTGAACAGATGAGATGAGCAGATATGAGGAACGCGCATTTCCCCCAGTCAGAACAGCCTTTAAAGCCATTTATTGTTTTTTATCTGGAGGCTAATACAGTTATTGGAAATTAATCCGTCAGCTATAAACTATGATGACCTCATCAAGCGACAAAGGGTTCATTCAAATATTATCAGATCACCCGAGTATTGACGTGTACCTACCATGCACACTCAACACGGCCCCATTACCGCAAATTAATAGATTAGTATGGCATTATTCCTCTGGCACATATCGATCTGTGAACGTCTGCAGCATGCTGCGTCAAGTAAGAGCAACGTTCATACACAGCCTCGGCTCAGCTTCTGACCTTGATTTGCGCGCATAAATTGAAAAAATTACCACTCGATAATTTCCATTTGTGCTACATCTTTATGTAAAGGAGGGAAGGGAGCGGGGCCAAAATCAGATAAAGCACATTTGCACGAACGGGGACAAACGGACGTGACCGGGGGACAGCGCTTAGTGTATTGCATTAAAATGGAGGGATGAATGGGTCATTTTAAACCCTATCGTGGGTTTCAGTGGCAATTTGGAAACCCGCAAGTGGCTCGGACACCTTGAACACCTAGCATAATGATCAGCTCTTCACTGCAGCTGCTGCAGAGAAGCTTACTAAAGTCAGATTTAAACATTTATTCGGATGATTATGGCAAGTTTTGTTGTCACAGAGGGATTTAAAAAAACAGCCATAAAACACTTTAGAAGAAAATGACTTGAGTCCAGCGTTACACAACCCCCCCCCCCCATTACTTAAAAGTTTCCAATATATGACAAGTCATCCTCTTTGCTGGGTGCCTCTGGCAAAAGGGGCCAACATGATTGTTCAAAGTTCTGGAAAATCCTTTCATGCAGCCTACTGAGATTATCCCACAGATACTCACTGCTAGTAAATCCATAATTAGCTACAGGCCAGATAAAGTAATACCAGCACGTCCAGTCCGCGCGTCAAAAATCGTGTGTTTGAACAAGTCATTTTGACACTTCTTGAAAAGATCTTGCTTTATATACCCATGCCATTGCTTTCCTGATTGAATGCGAACATCAGATTTTCATCAAAGTTCTATTAAGTGAAACATAGGTTGCGGGGCACCGTCTGATTGGAACAGTTTAAATTTTAATTGTGTTTTTAATTTGACATATAGTTGCTGTGAAGAATGACACCGAAACGCCGAGGGGCGGTCGATTTTCTTAATTTCTCCCCGAGGAATTGATGAGTCTATCAGGGCAGTAGATTGGAAAGCCATTAAAACTCAATGGTTAGGTTGTTAATTGGAACTTGATGGATAGGAGCCCTTGGATAGGCTGTACTGATCCAATCTTCCTGACTTTGTGTTTTCCAATAAATTACCCAGTTCATTTCCACACTCAGATTACATAAATTGTACACCTCCAGGGCTCGGGTGCTCTGCTTGCGTTTACAACTCTCTCTCCATTCGTTCTTTCTTTCTCTCTCTCTCTTTCTCATTCACACGCTCATACACGCGCGCGCGAACAGACACACACAAACGCCTCCTGAAAAAAGAGCAAGCGCCGCTTTCTTGAATGAAAATCGAAACATAATCAACGTTTATACTTAGAAAATTTATTGATATCATTTTCTCTGGTAATTTCCTTATTCTAGACTTGGACACGCCATACATCATAATACACACGTGTAAAGGGTCTTTGTTTAATATTTATCGAAGCTTGATTCCCAGATCAAAGCGCCTCATAACTTCATCTGTCTTTCTCAGACCTTTCTCTCCTGCTAAAGATCTTGTTCTGTTATTGCGGTAGGGCGGCCATTCACCACCTATCATTGTGATAGAGCACGAACTTGGGCCTGCGTCTCGCTGTTTTAGGCCTCGCAGGCCTCGAGTTGCGTGGACGTAAGGAGGCGGATGGACATTTCCATACTAATCGAAGAAACCGCACCGCTTGGCCACAGGACGACGAGCCTATAAACGCAAACTCTGATAAAAAAAACAGCACTTATAATTAATTCTCTTCAACACAATTGTAGCGAAATGTGTCCACTGTCTCTGTGATGAACCTATTTCACTTTGTTAAAGTCGCCTGAAAGTGATGAAGGCGGCTACACTGACAAGGGTCTTTGTATGAAAAGAACGGCATATAAAATAAACCCATTTAACTGTCATTGCACATTTCACGCCTTATGTGTAACCACTATAAATCCAGCATCCGCCCCAACTGCCCTCATACACTTGCCCCCCTCCCCTTCAGTAAAGCCTCCCCCTGCGTTTTAGTAACATCCTTTAGCAGCTGCTGGCCTCACAGACAAGTTGAGGATATTTACGCACAGAAATCCAGATGCCTCTCATGATGACGACAGAATCTGATGTCATCGGTCCATAATTAACCCAGATCTTTTCTCAGTTTCTTTTTAAAACTGTTTTAACACCACAATCCAGTTGTGTCGGCGCGGGTTGACACGCTAATTAAAGCTGAGCATTTGCAATGTGTCTTGGGCTTCCAAACAAAGCAGAACAACGGGGATAATATGCCCGAACCTTCAGCCTCGCAGCTGTCCCTCATCCAGAAACATACAATACCCCCCCCCCCCCCCCCCCCCCCCCACACACACACACACACACACACACGGTTACAGAATGGGTGACCAAGGTGGGAGGAGGTCGTGCACATTCACGCGTGCGCTCCCTCAGCCCCCGCTATTTTCAATCAATTAGTCAATCAATTAGTCGGCCTCAACTCCACGCGCGGTCATCACGAGGCAGATTAGCTCAGTAATGATCAAATTAACCATATTTAATAGACGCAGAATGTGTGTATTATTTTCTGGCGGAAAACATTGTTAAGCCTTTGTCTTAGTTTTGCAGCTTTGCGCGTTACAGCCACCGGGACGGTTGACCACGTTGTTACGGGTTATTAAAAGAAAGGGAACATAAGAGTTCTCCATTCAGTTTATATTTATACATGTGTGTGTGTGTGTGTATTCGAAATAATATAATATACATATAAATTCATAAATCTCAAGATTGTTCCCGAGAACGATGTGATTCCGTGCAGAAGTAAAGATTGCGGCTGTTGTGAGTTTACCGTTTATTTTTATTATTGTCTGTAACCTGAATGTGGAAATGCTGCTCTTCTTCGGCCCCCTCCCTCTCCTCGTCCCATCTCAAAAGCTTGACAGGAGTTTAAAATTTCCGGGCTTATGTTGGGAGCTGCGATTGGCCCAGGAGGAGCTTACCTACATGCAAATGAGGCAACGCAACCTTGCTGCCTCTGATCCAGAGCGTGAAGAGGAGGACCAGGAATACACTCATGTTCCCCGAGCTCTAGAAAAAACACCTCCAACTCCTTCAATGTTAATACGCTACAATTAAACAGGCTGGGGTGGGGGTTAAAAAAGAGAAAGAGAAAAAACAAGGCAGACAAAAGACGCTCTCGTAATTTTTACGCACCATTCGTGCAGAAAGCAATCACGGAATACAAGCGGACAGACCGATTCAGTTAATACTTCAATACTGTTATGAAGCGAGAATGAGTAGCGCAGAGGACAGCGGGAGCAAGTGCTCGTCGGGCCCGATTTCCAGCTTTACCATCCAGTCTATTTTAGGCACACCAACCGATGAGCTGCGCTCTGGGACCAAGGAGCTCTCCAAGGGGCCGCAGCCGCCGCCGCGGAGGCGTTCACTGTCTGTGTCCTCCGAGGAAGACTGCAGCGGTGGCGAGGACTCAGCGGACTGTTTCTGCTCCGACACGGGTCACAGCGAGCCGTGCACGCAGCACCAATCCCACAACTTCTCCTGTTTAGGTAAGGAACTATAATCATTATTATTATTATTATTATTATTATTATTATTATTATTATTATTATTATTATTATTATTCAATTAAACACAACTTCATTTACTTACAATGTTTTTAACCCTATAATTTTTTTTCTAAAGTAGGGCCTCTTGTTTTTGTTTGTTTTGTTGTTGTTTTGTTGCACTGCAGGGCACGTCTCATTAGCATGTATTTGTGATTGCACATCTACTTCCACTCGTTTTCTCTGTGCTATCATTACAGAAAAAGAGAGCGAAAGGTCAAATAATTAGCCTTCTATGTTTCCTCTCGTTTCAAATTCAATTGAGCCTACTAATTGATGAAACATGGCTGCACTACACATCGTCAATTGAGCGTTAAATAGAGCTGAATTTAATTAATAGCTTACTGTAGCTACGCCGAGCATACTCATGGTGAATAGTTTGTTTAAGAAGTCCCTGGGTTGAAGCTATTGATTTAATAAGTGAACAAATCACTTGAAGACTTCTCAAATTTAGTATGTCTAAAAATATGATACACGCTCCTTATAAATATTTTCATTCGCCTCTTTAAAAACCATCCTTAAATAAATCAAAGGCTATTTGTCAAGTATGAAACTCATCACCTCCTCCTCGTGCTGCATTCAGGTGCCGCTAAAGGACTCCTGTCTGGAAATGACGGGCTCGCACGGCGGCCGCACCTGTCACAGCCTCTGCTGCAGGATTATAAGGAGGAGCAGGAAAGACCGTGCCATCAAATGTCACCTCTGTCGGAGGAGAGACAGACAGACGGTGCGGACAAACAGGGCAACTCGGCCAAGAAGAAGACACGCACGGTTTTCTCCCGGAGTCAGGTATACCAGCTGGAGTCCACCTTCGACATGAAGCGCTACCTGAGCAGCTCGGAGCGGGCCTGCTTAGCTTCCAGTCTACAGCTGACAGAGACTCAGGTCAAAACGTGGTTTCAGAACAGGAGGAACAAATGGAAAAGGCAGCTCTCAGCTGAACTGGAGGCGGCCAACATGGCCCACGCCTCTGCACAGACACTCGTGGGGATGCCGCTGGTTTTCAGAGATAACAACTTACTGCGTGTACCGGTTCCCCGGTCTATCGCCTTTCCGACGCCTCTGTATTACCCGGGGAGCAACCTGCCAGCATTACCTTTATACAACCTGTATAACAAAATTGAGTACTGATTGACTGTTCTGTATGCTCATCAGTCCACGTTAAAAACTCATTACAAATACAACATCCTTATTAGTGTCTCCACATAAGCCCTGTATATTAATTGTATTACTTTATTTGTTGGAAAAAAAAATATTATTATGCAGCAACTGTAAGTCTCACGAGAAAGCAGTCAAACTTCCCTATATGTATAAAATACACCATGTGTATAATCAGTAATAATTTTGTACTTTTATTTTGCTCTCTTCCTTTGACTGAGAAAGTACTGCATTAAAAAACTGTCATATCACATTAAGGAAAGCTGGATTCAAAAAGAGCTGCTTCAACACTTTGGTTTGGCAAAATGTTACACATCAGTCATTTTATTTTAACCAACAAAGACATAACTCTTCCATATGAAGAAAAAAATATAATTGTTTCTATTGTAATTTAAACCTTCAATTAACCACATTCAATAAATTTTTCTATTTCAGTGAAAATGGAGCTTGCTTGGTTTTATTATGTGGACTTTGTTGCTTTTGATTGTTCATGGACAGTTTATTTTTTAGTACAGATGAGAACCAATGTTTTGTTATTTTCATAAGTTTTTATATTCTAGGAGCACAGAAACATTCTGATGAAGAAAAACCAGGAAAAATGAAGTTAGAAATCAATAATATAATATTCAGTGTTTGTTATAAAGATTGTAAAGCTGTAGCAATTCCCTCCTGGAAAACAGGTGTTTTAAACTGAGAGGATGCCTTAACCATTACTAAAACAGAGGGGTGGGGGGGCAGGAAGATTAAGTTAAGTGATATAAAACCAAACTGTTTTCAGTGAATTTCTGTTGGCGCTCTAACAAATACCTGGTTGTGAGCGACCTGACAGGTGCATTTTAATTCCAGCATCCACAGAGAGATGAAATATTCATAGGAATACAGTGGGAAATATAATGCAGTTATTCATTTGCAAGGCTAACATTGTAGCTTTGAGTTATTTGATTCCTGAGCCTACAAGCAGAATAAAAAAATGTAACTTTTTCTAAAACTGCTGGTGTTTTCATTAAATGGCACTTTCCATTCAGAAGTATATTTTTAAATAATGCTGCAAGTGATCTCTGTTGCTAATTACAAGGTTAAAGCTGGTACATAAGAAGTAGATTAAACACTTATTACGCTGGAAATGAGATGCACACTATCACTAGCCAATCATGCCTCTGGGCGGGATCTTCTCTCATTTGAAGTCTGCTTCCAACAGTTCTCAGGCATCAGGCCTTGTAAGGGGAAACCTAAGACGGGGGCATATTGGAAAAGTTCGAGACTCCGGCTGTCATTGAGATGTACTCCTATTTTCCATTTATATAACAGAATACTGGATCAGCCACACTTTCTGGACAGTGTATCTACAGACTTGAGAGGTTGAATTAAAAAAAAAAAAAAAAGACAACCTTGCAGTGCAGACCATGTAAAAAATACTAAACACACACCTTGATCTAATCACACATATTTACTGAAAGCAAAGCACACACACACACTCTCAGATGACTCGTGGTTGATGGGAAGCGATAAAACTGTGTCATTTGCCAGCTTTTCTTGGGTGTCACATCATGTACAAGGGAGCCCCCCCACCCTACACCCATCCAACCCCATTTTACCCATCCCACCAATCTCTCACTGTGTGCTAATGGTTACATTACCTATGACTAGCCAGGCTCTGCTGCCTCGCAGATTATGCCTGACCCAATTTCTGCAACAGCCGCCCTGTGTTTCTGGGAAAATGGATAGCGTTAGACAACAGCTGTGATTTATGGGCAACTCCAGCTACAGCGAGGAGGTGAGGTGCAGGAGGATGAATCCATGACAGATAGGAGCGAAAGAGAAAGGAGAGACGGAAAGAGGGATGGGGAACGGTAACGCTTATGAAAAGGAGCAATAGCTTTGGTTGAATGAAGCTGTTTATTAGTTTCCAAGTGGTCATTATGTCATCATGTGTGACGGCAATGTGCTGCTCTTTTGGATGGATGTTTGCACCCCTCTGACTTGTGGGAAATCTGCATGACCTGTCACCTGAGGTTGTTTGATTTACAAGACAGGCAGGGAGAGAGAGACGTGCGGAGATGCTGCGAGGAGGTGAAGGGGGAGAATGAGAGCCGGAGACAGAAAGTAAAAGAGAGGAATAGGTGGGAGGCAGAGGAGGGTGTTTGATGTAACTATGTATCACCTCAATGGCAGGCGTGAATTACAAATTTTAATAGCAAGGCAATGAAAATGATTTGAAGTGGTTTAAACTGCAAAGAGACAGCGACTGGCATGGTGATGAAGATTTGTTGAGATGATATGTTGTGCCTTAGGATTCATCAAACCTGCCTGGTAAGGTGAAAAGCAAGTGTAATTCACTCTGTGGGATAATTTATGATGGGAGTAATGGAAACTGTGGGCTACACACAGTGTGGGGAGGGAGAGGCAAAGACAGACTGCAATGGGCAAATTGATTCTCAGGATAGTTTTTAGAGCATATTTACAGGATCATTATGAATTATACAAAAACCTCCAGATATCACCTCTTTTATATCTTGAGATAAAATGATGTAGATCAAAACTAACTTAATCAAGACTCCATTAGATTTATACAGGGTGCAACAACACTAACGCTTTCCTCATATATCTGGAGATCTTTCTCTCTCTCTCTCTCTTTTTTTTTTACATATTTCGTTCTTTCATCATTTATTTGGATAAGGGCTTTTCAACTAGCTCCCAACATATTTACAGCCATTTGATTTAAAGAGAACATGTGTGGCTTCATATTAGAGTAGAAGGATATGAACACCACGAGCAGATGCAGAATCTCGGGTCTGCCTCAAGACAAGAGTTTTAAAAGCGATCGCAATGCATTAAGCCAGACAACTCTCAAGACCCGTTTGCTCCCTAAATGAATTTGAGGGGAGTATAACAAGATTTTTGAGGCAGGCCCTGTCATCCGCTGGCTTTAACCAGCTCTGTATTTATGGGTTAATGGTTAAAAAGGAGAGCTTGGAGCAGAAGTGATTTTTCATGATTCTGTTTTATATCAACTGGAAATGAAGGAGCTGAAGGGAAATTGTGTTTGTTGCCCCCCTTTCACAGACCTTTCCCCTTAACAAGAGAGGAATATGCTTCCAGGCAAAGATGTGCAGAAAATACAACATATGGACTTAGTGTACAAATACATATAAATATAAAAGTATAGTTAAAATCATGTAAAAGCATTAGGAATGCATCTGTATGATGGAGAAGCCAATATCTTAATGAGATGGAATGAAAAAGGCTCAATCAAAACTTTTTGTCTGTCATCTACTTAAACCAAAGCCAAACAAACAAAACGAAGACTTTGCTTATTTGTGTGGAGTCTTAGTGCTGATTGGGGAATAAATGTTGCATGAATGCAATAGAACAGACTGCACAAGCTCCACAACATTGTAACTAAACAACAGTGCCTTCGGTCACCTGCAGCAGGTGCAGGACAGGTGTTATTTCATGTTTGCAACAATATCTATATACGTTGTCCTCAACATTATGTATTATCTATATGGAAACAATTAACTCGTCCCTGGCATTAATGGAAGTATTACTAAACTGAATTAGAGTTGATGTGAACACTTGAATTAATACGGCAGATTTTGCCAAGTCTATAACAAAGAGTAAAAAAAGAAACAGTTCTGTTATGTGAACCACAATAAAAACCTTTCAGTCTCCAAGTTATATATCCAAGAACAATATTTAACCAAAAATGTGTATTAGGCTTTGGATGGTGAACTGCATTAAGCTTCATTGCCAAATTACTGACCATTTCTTGAGCTGTCCTTTCTGAAGTGCCACTCACGATGCAATACACATCAAACTATTAGAGGCTACAGTTCGTGTAGAAAATTCAGCTATTACTCTGAGATAAGTCCATTAGCGTTACCTTTGACACAATAATGGCTGTGAGATACAATTTTCTGCCCTCCATTTTGTATTTGTAAGGATAATAGGGGGATTATCTTGAAGGCCTTATGCTACACACTCAAGCATGAGACCACCGAGACAGAGCTCTGCAACAGTTGTTTTCACGTCCTCCCCTCTCTCCCTAAGCCCTTCCCTCTGCTCCTAGACCCTCTCAGAGAGAGGCAGAGAAGATAAAGCATGTCATTATTCTATTAAAGACCTACAATTTTTGTAATGGGACTTGCAGTGGTCGGCAGAAGTGCAGGCAGCTTCTTCAATATCCTGGACATTATTTGCTCGTTTAGTTAAATGATGTTTCTAATTCCCTCATAATTACTTGTAATGAGGCTGTCTCCCTCGTTTTGATGCGGCTACATCTTAATACAGCATGGCATTCTTTTTTAGGGATAATTACCTCTCATGAGGCCAGGGAGCAAGGCTGGGGTTCGCTGTATGCTGCACACGTGGCAAATTGGCTTGTTTCCTGCCATCTTGTCTTCCTGCAAATTGGTAAATTAAGTTTCTCGGCTGGAGCATTAGAACTGTTAAGTTTGCTTTCTCGGCTCCTTCAAATGATCGGCTTCACTGACACAAATATGTTTGTATATTACGTGTTTGTCTCATTAACTTTGGAGATTTTGTATTTAGAGAGTGTCCAGTTACTGTTTATAGAGCTGAATATTGATGCATAATGAAATCTGTTGAAGCTTATGTTTTATCTTTCAACGTGTTGCAGATCACAGAGCAACAAAATAAATAGAATTTGATGAGCTCCATTATCTCAAATGCTTTTAAAGGAAAATAATTAAAACAACAGAGTAGGAGAGTGAAAAATGTTCCAAGGAACAATTATAGCTTAGAAATCATAAGATATTGTTGTACGAACAAACAACAAAGGTGAAATTAAATTCACTTGCCTGTCAAAAAGTCTACAAGCCTTTTAATTTAAAATCATTTAATTAAGATAACTTCTAACTATCTGATATTTTAGTGCTCAAACTGGAAGATTTAAAAATGCAGAGCTCAGGCTTAGAATAGATCATCTCTTTCCTGTGTCCCCGTTTGCGTTGTCCCTCTGAAATGATCCAGCTGCCGTTCTCCAACCGCAGCCGTTGCAGGTTTGGCTGAAGGGTTTTTATTTCTAAGTGCTGATGTGTCGCAGACAGTTTGGCTCTACAAGGGCCTGTTACATGCCGATTAAAGAGAGGGAAGGAGTGCTCCCGCAGGGCGGCCTTGTACATTTACCCCAACCACAAAAAGGTCTAACGTTTACGCCCTGGTGCTGACATGACCTTCAAACAAGGTCTCTTTGCTGCCTGGATGGATACTGGAACTGTCTGGAGGAGACCTGCAGTGGACCTTACAGACAGGAAGAAGTCATATCTTTATATCAGGAATGACTTGCTATATCCTGGGAAGTAAGAAGATAGGGCTTTTATGGGAAAATATAGTTATTTTTTTAATCTAATATGGTAATATGTGATTGTGTGTTTCTAAGAGGTTTTTTTTTTGTCAGATTTGTTGCATGTTGGAAAGCAGCATGACAACCGTGTCTCCATTAAAACCACTACACTGAGCAACCAGACAACACAAAAGCCACTAAATAATTCAAACCCTAATCCAGTCATCCATGCATTCACTGTTTTTTTTGTTTTCATTTGTGAAAAGCATAAACAGATTCTCAAGTGATGCCTTTGTCTTTGCAGGGCCAGTGATGTGTTTGTTATGAGATCTGATATTGAGGTCTTCTTTATACAGAGAGTAGGAATCTCTTTGTAAAGACCAAGTGGTCTCTTTCAGCTGCAGGGGTCTGGTGTATAGAGAGATGATCTGTCACTTCAGTCTGAGACTGACTGCTGACCACATAGCCTGCAGCAGAGCAGCAGGGAACACAATGAGAGCGGCGCACTATCACCTGACAGCTAATTAGGGATCACTCCCCTGGAAGGGAATACATTGTCTTTGAGGGAATGAGAGGCAAAAGCAAGAGGTCACTGAAATCCGTGTGAAGTGTCAGTCAAAACCACAAGCCACCTGCAATTTCTAAAGGAAACTCCTTCAAGGTTGCATGTTTGGTTATTATTGTTGTATAAGTTGTTAATGGTATGTAATTGTGTCATGTCTTTACAAGATTAAACTAAATCACAGACCACAAATCTCAGGATTAATATTTTTTAACATCTCCCACTTCAGCAAACACCAGCTGTCCCCAAATTTGTAAGTCAGTGTGTCCATATTTGTGGCACCGACTATGTGTGTGCGCACATACGCACATCCAGGGGTGTGAGTGTGGTTTATACTAGAGGCCAGGGATTTCTTTGAAAACACATTTGTAACCATTAGTTGAGTGTAAGGTTTCATGTGCAGAGTGCATCCTCTGGACTGGTGTCAGAGTTTCTGTAAGGCTCTGCAGCAGCTTCTTCAGGAGGGACAGTGCTAAGAGGAGGAGGAGGATGGAGGTGGTGGGTTGGGGAGGAGGAGGGAGGAAGCACTGGAGCCTGGGCGTCCCACCAACAATGCATCACGGCAGGCAGGGTGTAACCCGAGCACCCCCTCTGGCCCTGATGTGGGCTGCCACAGCGCACTCCCACTCGGCCCTGTTTGCACCCCCAAGATGCTTTTAAAGAGATTTGGTCAGCGAGAAAACAGTTCTTCAAAAGAATTGTCGTCACATTAGAAAGGAATTAGCCAGGCCTGAGGCCAAGGATTCCCTGCCCTGACTAATTCTGCACTCCTCAACAATCCGTCTCAGTGCTGGGCAGCTGGTGAGGCACGCTCTGTGTGTAGAGGGGAAGATGTATTTGAGCAGAGGAGATTCCCATGGTCCTGCAGGTGGACAAAGCTTACAAAGGTCATTGAAAAAGGCTACTGGCTAATCCATCTGAATCATGGTCAGAGAGATTTGAAAGATATTTTAAAATCCAAGTACAGTTACAGGTAAATATAAAGAGAGACTGTGAAGAATTGTAAAGGAAATGTAGCTTAATTCAGAGACTAGTTAAAATGTTCAAAATTCAAACTAAAGTTTCTCTGCATCTACTCTGGAGTTGATAGATACAGTAATTATATACATTCATAAACAGTCACACAATCTTTTAGATGTTGGTGACTAAGGGTCCCAAGATGAATGCAGGCTCCCATTAACATCATTTTTCAGATCAATTCAGGGAAACCATTTCAGCGCTTGGCCACCTGTTTTTCAAAGCCTGCAGGGCCCAGTGGGAACAACCTTTCCTCTCACTATTAGACAAACTAATCTGATTGAGAAAAAGATGGAGATGGGGAGGGGCAGAAACTTACAAACCACATGCTGCAGGGTGGGACTCGATACCACCTCTTCGACACTGTCTCTGAAGGTTGAAGAGCCACTATCGTCTTCAGGATGATCGGGCTAGAACACAGTGGGAGGCAGGGTGAAAGGACAAAAAAGAAAAGAGTAAGAGTAAGGAGGCTCCCAAAGGCACAAACAAAAACACAGATTTTAAAGCAGTTCAAGTTCTAAGTTGGGGTTAGGAGACTGTGGACATTCAATAGGCTTTACTGTGGTCACATGAAATATTTGAACCTTTTCTGAGCATAATTGTAGAGTTATAAAACACAACATATAAATATCTAAGGAGGCAACAAAGTCTTCAGCACTGATGCAGTAAGTTATTGTGGATGCAATGGAAAACACACACTTTTTAAACTAGCAGGACCTAGACATGGCACTGAGCAATTGGCCACTTAGGAAGTGCCTATCATGACAAGCTCATTTGCAAAGGGAAGGCTTAACCCTGAGGGTTTGAAGGTTGGGATCAAAGGGTGTCCCCCTTGGGACCGCACAGAGATCCGAAGAGAAACGCTGATCCCAAGCTTTTGTGAAGGAATCTTCTAATTACAATAAATCTCCACTGCAAGGTAAAGACAGGAGTTCTTGGTACAGTGGCTATATGATAGTTGTGTCCTGAGGGCCTGTAGGTAGTCTATAGATGTCTGGATAGAAGACTGATAGGAGATAGTGGTTGCCAATAGGGTTATGGCCTCTCATTTGCTCAGGTCAGAACCTCAGAGTGTGATCACAGGCTCTGTGGCTAATACTGACCAGCACCTTTGAGCCATTATAGCCTCTAGTGTGTAACTGGGTCTTTGACCTTGCCCACAGATTAGTATCAGTATCAGTGCTAGCGCTGGATTGAACTCTCCCATTCTTAGTTCTCTTTCTTTTATTGTCCCATTTTCTCATGAGGGCATGTCAAGCTTTGGTTCCTCTCAGTAGAAAACACCCTTTAAAGAGAAACTTTAGAGCTCTACTCTTAACTTTTGTGATTAGTATAATGTTGCACTCTGAGCTATTTTTCATGTTTGGTTATTTCAGTAAGGAAGCTGGTCACACAAACCTGGTCTCGGGAGTTCTTAACCTTATCTTCACATCATGGCAGTTTTGAATACTTAAAATATACTACACATTTTTGGTTTACATTTGACACACAAAGAAGTCCCTTTCCTTTGAGAGCCGATACCATCAACACTCAAAACGCATAATCTGACATGATGATAAACCTGATTCCTGATGATTTCCAATGAGACTGAATTAGAATACAGTCAGACTGAACTGTCAACATGACGGCTATACAGCTCAATATTTAATGCTTTACAGATTGAATCTTGCTTGCAGAACAACCGTCTTTGTTTCCATTCCAAGTAAAGTTTGTTTGACACTCTCTATACTTCTCAGTAGGCTTTGCAGTTGTCCAAGGGGGAGGAGAGAGGGAAAAGGAGGGGAGAGTAGCAGTTTGTTCTTCCTGCAATTAGCATTCACGGTTAGCTAAGCAGAACTAATGCAGCGAATCTTTGAGTCTCACATTACCTGTCCTCCACTGCCAGAGTACCTGCAGGCCAGATTAAACTGTAGCAAGATGACAACCCTCCCCCCATGTATCCATTACAAGCCTTTTATTAGTAGCTGTGTTATTGGTAATTCCTTTTGAATGACCATGACAAAAACTATGCATTGGCTGAGGCAGCCTTAAAAAAAAACAGGATACTGCATGGGTGTGGATAATGTGCGAGTGATACTGTAATTTTGAAAACAAACAGAGTGAGAATTACGCCTTCACTGCTGCGGCATTGTTTGGCAGAGCTGACGGAAGGCATAACTCCCAACGGCACATTTTGATCTGACCTGTTTTAAGTGATGGGCTTCCCATGACGACGGTTAAAGCTGTCACATGTCAACACGAGAAGCTTCTTCCCCTCAAACATTACTCCCCCCCTGACTTTATTCATATCTCATGGCATCATATGAGGTTTTTTTTTTTTTCAAATAAAAAGTGATTGTCTTCATCTAAATGTTTCCTGGCTTCATTTTAAAAATAACTGTAGTGTTTAGCAGGGTCATCCCATCTATGTTCCTAAGCATCTAGGTCACGATACGAATGATCTCATGGCTCCCATTTTAACTGGGACAGGATCAGGATATGGGCTCTCTGTGTCACCATTATGGGATATAGATGAAATTGCAATGATCTCATGAGTCTTAAGTGACACAACAAAACAGCCACTTAGAGCTTGTCACGCAGTTCCAAGAATAAATCAAAATCCAGTCTTGTTTTCATGGTGGCAATTGCAATTCTTCATCTGTCTTGAAAACACTCATCTCTAATTAGATTTACCATCACAAGGTGGTGAAAATAGCAAAACAAAGTGTTGCTGGAGTTTTATTTATAAAAACAATAGACGATCAATGATACGAGCCAGTTTTTTTTTTTTTTCCAATAAACTTCTACATGTTCTGTTTCCCAGTATGTTGATTTTCTGTGTTTATCCTCAGCTAATCATTACCAGTTGTCTGAAGTGTTGTCTTATCAGTTACAAACAGGTACAAGCAGCACAAGTGCTCCCAATTGATCCACAAAAGACTCCCACTGTCATGAGGCCACTGTCTAGTCACACTGAGCCCAAGAAGAGACACCGCTTAAAATCAATAAGTCTTCCCATGTCGCTGGCTCTGCTAAAGTCCACACTTCCAGTAGCTCATCACCGTGACTCTGTGAGACACTGAGAGAAATCATTCAGAAACAAGTGATACTCTGGGCCATGATATTGGTGCACTGATAATATTAATTGCAGGTGTTAAGTTGTTTAGTGATATGACTCCTCATTTGCTTACTCTGAGGAAAGCGAGGTAGTTTTCAACCTTTTTGTGTTCATTTTTACAAGGACAGTTTTTTCACACCGCATTTCAATTCTCGGTTAGTTTTTTTTTTATTAAATTCCTTTTTTTTTTTTCCATTTTGCTGTTTTAGAATAAAAAAAAGAAAAAACAAATTGTAGTTTCAATTAAAGGGTGGTCATTTCTGGGTGTTAGGAGCAGTTTTAATAAATAAATACCGTAGACTGTGTTTTATAGTGCATGGCTTTTGAGTACTGCTGCTGAAAAGTCAACAATTTGCAGGGGGATTGCAAGGGAACCTTGTTGCAGCATATGAATTAAAACGAGAACAATCAAATTCAGGTTTTATTGCTTGTTGCTTAATGCTTAAGCTTCAATTAAATTGTTGTGACTGAACAAAAAGTTTTAACTGGGATTACAAATATTACATGAGTACACAGTATTTTGTAGTTTTGAGTGTTTCAGTCTCTCTGCTCTTGTTGAACCACATATTTCCCTTTAGGTGATACCCTACTGTAACTATGATATAATAAAGGCCATTCGTTGTACAGTTCTTATCAAGAGGAATAATGAGATAACTTCTTATAATAAGGGTGAAATTGAGAGAAAGAGGAAAATAATATTTCACCATGATCCAGGGAGGGGGTGGGGGGTTAAGGTTACCAACTAATTTCCCAGTCATTACCTGTTGACAGAACCACATCCGGTCCCTTCAGTGTTTTTCAACACGGAACAGTACAATCTGTTATACTGTAGGGGTCATCAGCTCTTCCTCAGCCAATGATTAAAAGTAATTACCTTTTTTTTCCCGCTCTTTTCCTCTCCCTCTTTCTATCCATCCATCCATCCATCCATCCATCCGTACCTCCTCTTCTCCCTCTCTCTTCCCCTTCTCCTTTGAGCTATTACCCTAACTGGCTGTTGTGGAGCAAAGAGGAGGTGTGTGGAGAACAAGGCAGGCTTTTATGGACTCCCCACCAGCGCCACTCCACACTGCTCCATTTTGAAATTATCGGGTCCCCTTGCTTTTGAAGTCTCTGTAAGCGCACCCTCCTATTTACGAGATGGCTACGTACTTAAAGGTCACAGATTGATCAAGAGGTCCTAAAGATGGCCTTTTCACTGAAAGCACCGCAAAAATGTGGCTTCCACAGGCCACATCTGTGGAGGGAAAAAAAGAAAATAAAATGTGTCACTCCCCCGAAGTCAGGCATATTCAGACTTTAATGTACAATTCCATTTACCCTGGAAAATGCTGCAATTGTGGGTAGAATTCACAATGAGAAAAGCAATTTATCAGTGCTTTTTTGTCCATTTCTGTTGGCTCAGGCATAAGAATATTTTACTCACTGATTACTGGCAGGTCATTTTGTAAATGTGCTACACTCTGAGTTTACTTGAACATGAGTTCTTCAATCCACTGTTTTGTCCATTTTAGATAGTACATTTGACATGCTCATTTGAAAGCACAGCGTGTGTGTCAGTGTCCATGGAGAAAATAATGATCATCTGTACCTGAAGTACATTGAAGCCCATCAATAATGTGAACAATATCTGACATAG
Organism: Atherinomorus stipes; assembly: GCA_023101725.1. NCBI lineage: Eukaryota > Metazoa > Chordata > Actinopteri > Atheriniformes > Atherinidae > Atherinomorus > Atherinomorus stipes. The sequence continues at coordinate 2,132,481 of JALJCO010003968.1, read as the reverse complement.
CTCATGCTCATAATATTCAATTAACATAAAATTATTTCTGCAAGTTTGTAAAGCTTTTTGAAAAATTCATTTGTTAGTTGCACATCATGTCTGACAATTAAAGCTTAACTTTTCTTTAGCTGATTGACCCACTTCAACGAGTTGCACAGATTGTCTTTGAAAGGGTCTTTAGTTGAGGAAACTTTTTTGTTTTTGTTTTGTCACAAACTTTAACAGTTGACATAGCCATTAACAGTTAAATTGTTGCCTGATTGTTGACTTCAGGAGGACCAAGAATAAGCAGAATAGTCCTGTCTACATCCTGGGAGAGGAGGTGGAGGTGGTGGAGAAATACAAATACCTTGGAGTTCAGCTGGACAACTGACTCGACTGGAAATGCAACACTGACTACATCTACAAGAAAGGTCAGAGCAGACTCTATTTCTTAAGGAAGCTGGGATCATTTAACGTCTGCACCAAGATGTTACAGATCTTCTACAAGTCTGTTGTGGAAAGTGCAATTAGCTTTGCAGCATCTGCTGGGGCAGCAGCATCAGAACCAGAGACTTGAAGAAACTAAACAAGCTGATCAAGAAAGCTGGTTCTATGCTGGCAATAACCCTGGAGCCGCTGGAGATGATCGTTAAGAAAAGAATGCTGCACAAGCTGATGAAGATGATGGAGGATACTTCCCATCCTCTCCACAACACAGTGAGGAATCAACAGGGTGTTCAGTGGGAGGCTGTGTCAGGTTCACTGTAGGACGGAGAGGTACAGAAATTTATTCCTGCCAGCAGCCATCACCTCGAAGAGCAAAACTGACTGACTGATTATTATTGCTGTATTGTTTTTTTTATATGTTATATTGTTCAGAAGAAAAAAAAAAAAGAGCGAATCTATTACAATACTAAATTTCCCTTCTGGGATGCATGAAGTATTTTTTCATTTCATTTAATTTCATTTCAAGAGAATTTTAAATAAATGGCAGAAGAAAAGAGATTACCACAGCTTTAGGCAGATTTATGGGCATAAAATTTCTCATCAAAAACTGCTTGGAAAGATGCGGTAGCACAAAACTCCAGTTCAATTATTAACTGTCATGTAGCAGGAAGAATACAGATGGAAAAACAGATCCAATTGCAAACAAAAGGTCATAAACTGTATGCCATTCTAATCTGTATTGTATTATCAGTTGTTCATTGTTAAGGGTTTCCAGTGGGCAGTCTGTTCTGTAAGGTTATTGTAAGGAGAAAACCATAAATAAAAAAGAAAATGTTAATTAAGGGTGTTTTGTGTCATGTTGATCATGTTTAAGATGTTAATTTAAGGTGTTTATTTCAACAGATCCCAGGCTTTTGATATCAAGCCCAGTCTAAAACCTAACCCTTTAATACACAAATGGAACAAAGGTCGCAGGAGTTATAGGTTTTTTTTTTTTTCTGGCTACCAAAAACAAAAAAAAAAAGAAGTACATTTACTTATATGAAATGTATTTCCTGCTGTGTGTTTTGGTTTGACACCTTACTTAGGATTTAGAAACGAATCATGTTGACCAGACCAAACATGACATGTGGTTGTCTTGTGTTCACGTAAGTTTAATTCACCCTAAAATTATTGTATGTGTATATGTGTATATATATATATATATATATATATATATATATATATATATATGTATATACTATGTCTGATTTTTCAGTAGATGTATATATTTCAACAATGGGCAATGTTTTCAAACTACATTTGAATTAACATTCTGCTCTTCTTCTTTTTTTTGTTTAAAGGTAAAGTAAATACAACAATATATTGTTGTATATTTGAACATATAAATAGACAAAGAGGAAACACCATGGCTTATTCAGCTCAAATCACATTCAATGCAATTTCCCAAATCAAAAGGTTAAGTTGTTTACCAAGAACGCTAATGTGAAAACACAAAATCGAGCTGTACAAAAGTAAGCTATCTTCGCTCATCAGCTCTCAAAATAAACTCATTTTGTTATTATTTTTCATAATTGGTGCCTTTTGCATGACTTATTTACTGTATCAACCAGCTGGGGATGAAGGAGAGACTGTGTTGCAGTCTCTAATTTGACCCCATGTTTTAGGTAGCCTATTCATATTCATTAGGCAAGTTGGTAACAGCACCAACTTTAAGATTTTATTCATTGCGTCACTCACTGATAATATGATGCATGTAATTTCTGACAATACTAGAAGAAGAAGAAAAAGAAGGGCCAGAGCACTAGAACAAATGAAACTGTTTTGAGAGGCGAGAGCAGAGAGATGGATGTTGTTTTCTACAACATTAACCTTGCAAATGGCTGCCAGAGAACAGCAATGCCTCATGCCACACACATGCGTTCTTGCTGTCAACACTGGCAACTTCCTGATGGTTGACATTAACACCAAGCCAAAAATCTCAAACCCTTAAAAATACCTGTACTCATGCAGGGAGTTAAAATGAAGTAATATATTTCAGAGTATATGAAAACCTTATTAGCCTCACAACAGTGCTCTTGGCAAAAACACTGGGTGATTTGAAAAGTGTCTGCTGCTGTCTGCTACATGGATGACAGATGAGGTGAGGACGATGTAAAAGGATTGGTGTGGAGCGGAGATGGGGTTGGGGTGTTTGGAGTGGCTACATAGGAACAGACCCTGAGTTAAAGCCTTTCAGAATGAGTAATCTTACATAATAATATCCTCATGTGTCTTGATAAGAGCAAACCCTGAACAAGCCGACAGCATCTGTCTGCATGGTCTATGAAAACTCACTAACAATGTTATAGATCCTGAAGGTAGCTATATCCATGGCAAATATGCTCTGTGAACCTCTAATTTGGAAGCTATATCTTCTTTAACGACATCATTACTGGTGGCTATCACCATAACTGCATCCCCAGCAACAATCCTCACAAAATCCACGATGTGAAACCACATCAAGATGGTTCCCATATCAGAGTGTGGCTATGCTGTTACACTCATGAACAGCCTACAAACCCACACAACAAAAAGGCATTAAACGCCCTCCACAGACTGAATTAGCTATCTGGTATTGTTTTAACTGGGAAGTAATTAACTGACTTGGTCAATAGCTGGAATGGAGAGCCAGTCTGCGAGGTGTTTATGGGTCCCGAGAGTCATGGCTGAGGTGAGAGGGCACGACAGAGCCCATCTATCCAAACTCAATGACCTGACAGATGCTCAACTAAAGGTTCACACTAATATCAATAATTGATGATAAAAAAATACTTCTGTCATGTGTAACCACATTATAGATTGACTGATACAGATTTGTATCCGTTTGTGTGCTTGACAGTGCTCATGTAAGCTACATGTTTGTTTGAGAGTATGTATTTGAATGTGCACTTCTGTGTGGGTGTGTGTTAATCAGACATGCTCAATATGCTCCCTTTTTATTTTTTAACACACTTTACGGAATGGGGCTACGAATCAGTAAATGGCTCCCTTTACTAATCATCTCTGCGGTAGCAAGGGAAAAAGAGAGAGATAAATGTTTGAGTGGAGAGGTTGAGGGCGTCTCTTTCAGACCTGCCCCTGCTGTCGGTGAATAAAAGCCTGAAAAGGAGCCACAACGACATGCTAGAAGTGAGTCCGACTGGGCTTTGAAAACGCTGCCTCCTCTCCAGGCCTTGGTGCTAATGCATCTGACTCAAAGGCTGTAAGGCAGTGAGAGAGACAGAAAGGTGGGAAGAAAGGAAAAGAGAGAAAGGGGTTGAGAGACAGGGAACTGGTGCTACAGAGGACAAAGGGCTCCAAGGTGTGCACTCGGTATTCAGTAATTGGTAAAAGAAGCTTCATTTCTTACCATGATTTCCTGTCTTTTTACTGTCTCTGACAACCCCGATGCTTTTAATAGGGGTATGAGTACGGGCTATTCTGTGTGCCCACACCCCCTCCCCTCACAGAGTCCCCTCGAACACCAACCTGTCTGGCTGCTCGGCGCTCAGCCCGGCCACCCCTCCCGCCTCCTTCTCTCCTCACAAAATGGAAAAAGAAAAAAGCATTAACCATATTCTTTCTGTCATTCTCTCCCTTTGAATACCTCAAACCCCTTTAGCTTTAATCATTTCTGGATCAGGCTCAGTCCAAATAAGCCAAGCCATTTTCTGCACTCAATTACTCCCTTAACAGCATCAAAAAGAGAAAGGATTCAGGTATAGTGAGGAGAGAAAGAGGGTGAGAGGGAGAAAATTGTGAAGCATCTTCATCCGCCGAAATGCTTTGAATGCTTCGAAAGGCTTTCTTTTTTAATGAAAAACCAGTAATAAGAGATGGTTCTGACTATAACAAAATGTTTACTGTCTGTTCGCTAGCTGTGAGCTCTTCACTCTCCCCGGATAAATTGTTGAAGAAGGAGAGGGGGAATAAAGGCTTGAAGAAATGGGTCTCCAAATTACTACATTTCCACTGAACCCTACTTTCATTACCAAGGAAAATATATCAGAAGGTACTACACTTCGAAAGGTATTTTAATAATACATTACTTTTCTCATAACTACTCTTAACCTTTAGATACAATACATTTTGGATAAATGTAACTGTCATGGCTTGGTGTTCAGATAATGAGACATCCAACTCTTATTTACTGTTGTCTGCCTGAACAAGATATTTCACACATTATACAGTGTGTCTGGCCCCTATGCCACCACATCTATCTATCTATTTCTCTCTCTCTCTCTCTCTCTATCTGGACACCTCTGGATGTTTCATGAAATGTATGCAGGAAGTGCATCTAAATAGGCTCCTCTTTTTCGTGAAGCAGCACTCAATCTATAAGCATGGGCTTCAGGCTTAAAAACGCTGCCCTGTTTTTCCTCATTGCCCAAATTGCCCACATTGTTCTAAATGCCCGCCAGTAGATACAAATCAAGTATGAAATGTGTGAACACCAACAGAGGTCAATAAAGCATGTCCACAGTAATATAATGTGATTGATTTTCCTCTGCAGCCCCTTCCATACAGGGTTCTGCAGCAAGCACATTGACGATGATTACACAAAAACTGCTGATGGTTAATCATAATGGCCCAGGGTGAGCACTTTACTTTGGTCCTCCCTCCTTCTCATACCCTGTGCTCATTTCTGCTCTTAGCCAGCTGATGGCCAGTAAGGTCAACATGACATGCATGCATCCCAGAACGCCATCCATACAGGCAAGAGCGGAGGCTGCTGTTTGGATGCCTCACCAAGAGCCTCTACTGGTGCTGGCGGTTTCTCTCCACACTCTCTCATTATATCAGTGGTGCTACAGTGGGTGCTGGGGTCGAACACTGAGCGCAGGGTGGAAGCTTTTCTAGGGTCCTCAACAAAAAAATAATATCTTCGTCTGCCAGAGGAATACAAACAGTAAACAGAGAAAGTAAACAGCTAGATGTGAACCTCTTATGCTGCAATCAATACTCCAGCCCGGACCACTGAAGGAGCAATTCCATGAAGTGTCAACATGGTCTGTTTGAAACTTTTTATGTTTTGCATAGGTAGATCGTCAAACACCATATTCTTGACAGATAGAAACATTATCATCAGTAAATTTGTCCATCTCTGCTGTTATTGTTGTTCACTTTTATGAAATGATCTTCAGTTTGATTTAGGAAGTCATAATTGATACTAACAAATCCACGAGGCTCACTCCTGGTCTTTATCAAACCTGAGCACATTACGAAAATATAGAGGATGATTAAAACTGTGCTCTAACAGATTACTTTTGGCACTAAGGTGGACAAAGGAAGATATAAATTTGGGCTGTGAAAGAAGGCTTTAGAAATGATTCAGAAAGCACCTTTTGAAAACATGCTCAAAATTATAGCTCTCATCTTTTCTGAGATGATCATTTACAGCACATGAACAAAGCTGCCAGCTATCTAGGGTGTTAATTAAATCTAGATGCCTTTTAATGCATTTAAACACCCACTTTTCATCCTTCCACAAGATATTTCACCATTCCCTTATTTTACTCTTTTAAGAAGAACATCCAGGCCAAATGAATGTTCACAGAGAAGAACAGAAGCTTTGACTCTTAATGGGCATGTTAGCGCGGCAAAGCCGCTAATGGACGACGCTAATTATCACAAGCTTGGAAGGGTTCACAAAGGGAGTGGATCAATATGTGAGGTAGTGCGCTTTACTCATTCATAGTTACCGGATGATGACATTCGCTTGAAACGTGGCACAAGACAAGCGTCCATTTTAGGACGAGGGTGGTGGTGATGACTGAGAGTGTGAGGACCAAGAAGGTTCTGCTCTTTTATTTCCAATGTGTGCCGGCAACAAAAAGGTATCTGATGCTCTCATAAAGGCAGACAACAGGTGAGAGTACGAGCAGTATAGGCTGATGTATAAAAGTAGACAAGGGGGCCTTGGTTTTTATGAATCTGGTTGTACAAGAAGGTACAGTAAACATGTCTATGGAAAAGAAAGTGTACAAGAAAATGAACAAAGTGTACAAGTAAGCCCCTGTATTTGGCTTCAAGTGCCATTCTTCTTGAGCCAGAGAACTGGTTAGCTCTAATTCTATCACAACTAATGCCCTTTTAGCTTCTTGTTTGTTGTCCAGTTATCTCTTCTTTGCTCTGAATGCTTTTCTTCATTCCGAAGTTCTTGATTTCAGAGTTTATAACACCAAAAAAGTATGCACACAAAACTGGGCTGTTATGGGCCTTTTCCACTGCACATTTTTGTAACCCTTCCATACGGCACGGCACGCTTTATTTGTATTTCCTCTGGGGAAATCCGTTACAAGCAGTTACAATTTTCCGCACCCGTTTCAGAGCTAGCTCTAACCGTGCTGAACCTACACAAAACGTGATGTACCTGACGGCTCTCCACTGATTGGTCAAAGGAAATTGTCATCATATGTGTATCGCCTCGCCTCTTCTAAAAATATCTGGCTCTGTTTTCGGTGACTACAAGCCACAGAGAAAACAACAACAGCAGTAACTCCTCAATATCATCCAATGCCTCCATTGTTGTTTTTACTTTACTGACCACTGCGTGGCATGGCAGCAACATCACGGCAGTCTTGACTGCGCCTACTCCACCCACTTCCAGGTAGTAGACTACTACTTCTCCTGTGTGGAAACTGGTCGTCTTTTGTGTGTGGTGCTGTACTGTGCTGTACCATACCCTGTGCAGCTGCAATGGAAAAGGCCCATTAGTAAAGTGCCTGTATCTATTCAAGCTGAGCAGCTGATCACAATTAAAAGGTAAGAGTTGATGTCAAGCTTGTGCAAGCATTCACAATTTCACAAAGACTGAGACTTTAGAAGTGTACATACTTCATAAATCTGGTGAAGTGACTACACATTCTCTTATGGAGACACCATTCTAGTCATGAAATCACATTTTAATGGTTTCAGCCATAGGACTTTAACATAAACTTAATTGTCATCTTTAGTTCTGCTGGTGCTATGTGGAAGACCTCAAAAGAATTAAGCTTGTTGGACAATTCTGTGTCATTGTAATCTGTAATATGAGTCCCAAAGACAGATCCTTGGTTGGTGTAGCGTGGGCATACAGCCAAAACAGACAAGTGAACATTCAAGCTAAAACATCTGAACAGGTAACCGGATCTCCCACAACTTTGGGGGTAATTTGGACACAGTGTGGCACACTTTCTTAGGGGCAACATATCCTACACTGGACCCCTCCTCCTTCCTTCTCCTTCCAGAGAGCCCCATTGATCTGCTGTCTGGTGAGCCCTGTGTCTCCAGTATCAGGATAATTCCAGGTGGGATTGGTTTTCCCTTGTTACCTTGTAGTTGGGAGCCCTGTTTCTGCCCCTTTCTAATTCTCTCCGCCTTAACTTCCTGATGTCGGTGGACAGGAGACACAAGACAGGGGTCTCTTTGTCCTCTGTTTGAGAGAGAAAATGGTGGAAATGTGACTGAAGATGCTTCTCTTCCATCAAAAAATGCACTTGTAGAACTTAAAAATGACAAATGGAGACATCGGTATAACAGCTTATCTTGAAAAGTCACGGCAAACTCATTTTGTTTTGATTTAAAGCTGTAAGCCTTCTAGGGGGCTGCACGGTGGCAAAGTGGTTAACACTGCCGCACAGTAAGAAGGTTGCTAGTTCGATTCCCAGCTGGGGGGGGGGCTCGAACAATTCCGACAGCGGCCTTCCTGTATGGAGTCTGCATGTTCTCCCCGTGTATGCATGGTTCTCCCCGTGTATGCATGCCCCCCCCCCCGCCGTCCAAAGACATGCATATTAGGTTAATTGGTTAATCTAAATTGTCCCTAGGTATGAATGTGAGCATGCGTGGTTGTCAGTCTCTCTGTGTTGGCCCTGTAACAGACTGGCGACCTGTCCAGGGTGTACCCTGCCTCTCGCCTGATTATAGCTGGGATAGGCTCCAGCAATCCCCGTGACCCTGAACTGGATAAGCAGTATAGAAAATGACTGACTGAAGCCTTCAAGGAACCCCAACGGAAATTTGATTAAAACATGACCAACTTTTTTCTTAGATCCTAGGTGATATCAATCAAGGCATGTCTCCAATATTCTCTTATTATTTAGTCTTCTTCCTCTTTTTAAATGAACAATATCCTGACAGTGATATGGGCAAAGGCTCAGCTGATAGCTGCTTGTATTGAGCACATTTGCATTGTTTGGGTAAAATGTAAACAATTTGCAAAATTAAATAATTTTAAATGAATCAAATTGATCAATTAATGGAGGTACTAAAAGGGGATTGATCACTTATTTAATTAAATTAAGACTTGTTAAAATGTTTTTTAATTTTATACTAAAAATTACCAATTTGCTCTGTTTACTTTCTCTTTTAATGTTGCTAAACCATGAAGCAAATTCATTCAGAAAATAAGACAGAGGCACAGAGGTTAATTACTATCTCATCTTTAAGGCCATAAGTGTGTGTAAGCACAAATAGAACAGTCATATTCTAAAACAAAACAAAACAAACCAAGCAAACAAACAAAACCTTTCCTCCATAATAGAAATTTGGGCTAGCTGTGACACAAGACATTTCTTTTATCTAGCTCTCCTATTCTTTTGCCCTGGAATAATGTCATAAAGGCTTCTTCTATAAAAGTTCCCAGCACACAAGCAATTCCTATTTTCCTTTCATTGTCCCTGCTGGACAACACAAACAGGCAAACAAAGCTTGAGAGTGCATCGTTTGATTTCCATATAGATGAAATGTGTGCAATGAAAAACTGTCCATTTGTACAAAAGGCACAATGGTCTTCATCTTGATGCTTCAGTGTTGCTCAAAGTCCTTCATGAATTACCTGAACAAAGAGAATAAAAAGAATAATTTTCACGGCATTGTAATTCCAAAGGGGTCCTAATATATTTTGATAGTGTCCGGACACTTGAGACATGAAGGAGGTTAAAGCAACATGAGACCTGAGACGACAGCACTCCTTTTCTTATCATTATCAACACTTGTGGCAATGTCCAGCTCTTTTTGGGTTGTTTTACAGTTATACAGTATAATATATATGGAGCAAATCTTAAACCACAAAGATTGAAATATTAGAGATGTGCCAATACTTAAGGTAATCAAACCAAATAAACTTATTGAGACATCTTTTACGCTATGCCTTAAAGGCCTCCTTCCACTGAAAACCCATTTAACTTGCTCCTTCTGAAATACGGAGGGTTTCCCCTTGTTTACTTACACATGCTGACTTGCTAGCGTTGCGTTCCCCCCAGTCGGCTGTGCTTCCTCATCACAGAAACAATACGAAGAGAAGAGCGAATCGGGAACAGCCTTGCACTTCTATGTAACATTGCAAATAGCGTATCCCACGTGGGGTTTCTATCTGTCCATTGGAAGGCAGGTAACCCTCCACTACACACTAGCTAGAAGTAAAGCTAATTAGCTAACTGTTTGTTAGCATGGCGGAACAAACTTGTTTGTCGGCTCTATTTCCTGTCTGTAGCGAAATAAGAGCGGAGGGCGGAGCTTCCTTCATACACTGACGGGAGCCAGCCAATCAGACGGAAATTCATGAGAAGGACCCGGAAAAGCCTGCCGTTGGACCACAAGCCTCTCTTCTAGTATACAAATACAGCTGGATACTAAGCAACCAGAAGGTTTTTTTTTTAAACAGAAACGTTGCAGAATGCATTCAATAATAATGGAGAACACAGAAATATTAATGAAATGACCACGGAAGTACAACTTTAAATACTGGGTTAGAAAATACCTGTTGCTTCATTGAAAACCCAAAGTTTCATGCTTATCTTTAGACAATAACATGGTTAAAAAAACATCAGAGTCCACAGATGGAGGATGTTGAGGTGGAGGAACATGTCAACAAAATATCAGAATGCTGGGTTCTCTTGTTTACTTCCAGTTTCCATAAGTTAAAGGTAGGGAAGATGATAGTTTCCAGGAGCATTTTTTACTATATTGCTGAAAATGTCTTTCACATCCTGATTGCAACCAATTCGCTGCCCTTAGGCTATCCGTGTAGCTGTTTGCTCTTAAAATGCGCTGAAAAGAAAAAAAAAAAAAAAAAACGTATGTGGATCAAGTCATGGAGGTATTGGTGTTTGCAGTGTGGATGTTTTAGACCACAGAAGGAGTTGGAGGTGAGCAATTTAACACTTAACAGCACACAATGTGGTTCCTCTGTTTAGTAGCAGGCTAACGAGCTATCCACTCGGCTGTTATCGGTTATCTTCGCCTGTAAACCATCCGCGCACACACTCCTGCACTCTGGAGGCGTGGTTTCGGGTCTCTATCTTTTAAAATGTAACTTGCTCGTACCGTTTTTCTAGGATCCCCTACCCTGCCTTTAGCTTTAAGTAATTTAGCAATACAACAAAACAAAATAAGTAGTGCTGTGCAGTTAAAAGTCAATCACTTATATTCACGTAAATATCCGATGTTGAAAAGCCAAAGTTCACTAGCCGCTAGCAATTAGCCTCTACGTCATGAGTAGAGACAGTCACTGTCAGCTCAGTGATTTACATGTAAAATCACGGCGGTGAAAAACATAAAAGATTGTTCCAGAACAGCTAGATCAGAACTGGTTTGTGTGGTGGGATCATCAGCCAGTTCAGAGGAGTGTGATGATGCTGAATATGGGAACATCACTGGTTTGAACCAGGCTTAGAAGTCAACTTGCTAGTACTTTTCATGCTGTGTTCGCGTGAAACCGGGCAGACGGATGACAGTCGCTGCATGTAAAGGCATCAACAGCCTCTATGTGAAGACGTGGTCTGTCAGTTACGGTGACTTCAGTCCACATTTGATATGTTGTCATGGCGATGTCGTATTGTTTTTCCTGACCCATGTTTTACTGTCTTCCTCTCAGCTTCTGTGATGAAAATTACATCTGCTTTGTTACCGACGGCCGTCTGCCCGAATGCATGTCAACGCAGCATCAGTGTAACGCTGGTTCCTCCCATAGACTGTATATAATTACTGGACGTAGCTTCCGGTCTCTTCTGAATAGAGAAATGTGAAGCCAGTTGGGCGTGTCTTACTGTCGCCATCTTGCCGTGTCACGTATGTCGTCACTCCAGGAAAATACTAAAATGGGCACAGCGCGGCCGCGGGGCAAATGATTGACAGCTGACGTACTGTGGGCTAAACGCTAACTGAGCTAACACGAAACTAAGAGGAGCTAACAAAGATAAGCCCCCTAAGCGGCATGGTTAAGGTAAGACATGCTTAGACTTGCAATTCGCTGACTAAAAACCGCCGTTGTGCGACTCTGTAACAAACTGAGACCTTATTAAGAGCAAAGAAGGAGCTAACTAGGAGCCTCCGGTCGGCAGGCGGAGCTTCCGGTCTGCCGCATGTCAATCATAAGGACACGCCCTTAATTATGTGTAATTTGAAGAATAAATAACATCTAAACGAATGAGTTATAAAAAAATTCACCCCCCTCACAGTTGACATGAAGGTAAACTTGACCTAATAAACCTAAAATGATTTTTTGAACCAGGCTGTAAACCTGTTTATTTCTGCTGTGAAGTTGGCATTTTTAACATGGGAGTCTATGGGGATTTGCTCGCTCTTGGAGCCAGCCCCTAGCGGATGAAGGGAATATTACAGAAAATGTCCATTTCCGGGTTGCATCACTGCTGGCCACCGGAGGTTTCCGCTTGGTTCCTCCTCACTGCACCCGCGGTGACTTTTCAAAAACATTAACTCGGACTGAGCTGAAAACTCCAGTGTCTCTGGTGAGTTTCTGCGGTTTCCTACTGTCACACTTCTACTGAACGTAAAAACATGGCGACACGACATGGTAGCCACCACCGAGCCGACCCGTTCGATGTATATATATGAATGATACGAACGGCAAATGCAGAGCTTATAGGAGCATTTCAGTTTGTTTATGAGAGTGATTACTGATTAATGGAAAAACACTTTTTAACGAAATAATCAATTTTTGTGAATAGATAACAGGAGAACTTTCACAATATCCCTTTAAGAACCCAAACAAGTAAAAGAAAATTGATATATACATATATATATATATATATATATATATATATATATATATGAATATACATATTCGTATATAATTTAAAGATGAGAATTCAATAATTTGTAAATCACTGTTTTATGTACTTATGAACATTTAACATGTCCATACTTGAAATAATGGTCAAGAATTAAAATAACAACCTTGGCTTGTACATTTTGATGATGATAATACTCCAGATAAAGGACAAAACAGGCTAAAGTATTGGCAAAATGTAAAAAAAATAAAAGTTTAGACTTCAGAGAGCTATACAGAGCTCTGACAGATGTAATGATCAAGGTTTATATTCCTTTGATCTGTACAACCCCAGTTCTTCACCAGACCTCTAAGGACCAGTTTTGGGGCTGGCACACACCGGTATCTCTCATCTTGTGATGAAAAAGCTTATGCAGTACACACAGCTAAACAATATTTCAAGCTCCCAGGTTCCAGGTCCCATTTGAAGAGATCACATCGAGACATGAAAGCCCCCTTTTTTTCCCTTGTGTTCAACCCCACTCATCTTCCCCTGAAGCGTTGATCCTCTGATGGTGGTAAATGAGTTAGAGACAATCTAAGTCTTGGGTAAATGGAGTAGTGAGCTGTTAATGCTGCTCGAGTGGTTGTAACAAAGCACTGAAGAGACATAAAATGCAGAAATCGGAAAAAAAGAAAAAAAAAAAAACCCACACTGTCCAAGACATGCTGGATGACTGGAGATAAGCACAGACAACACATTAGCAAGATGCTCAGATCCCACCCCCACCCCCCCAAAAAAACAAACATACAAAAAAGAAAAAAAAAAAACACCCAAAAAACATTGTACCATAAACCAGACCTTGAACTTACTTCAGTGTTTGTATACAACTGCTCACAACAGTTCTAAGTCAGTCATCATGATTTCTGTGGCAATATCTAACTAAGCATCCATGGATAAATTATGCTAATGCAACAGTTGAATAACTTTTCTCCTCTCATAAGAGGTTAGTAGTTTTTAATCTCACCCAATTAGCACATTAAACACAAAGCGCTACAGAACCGGGCAGCACTGGAGCAAATGAGCCCACCAATCTAATTGGGAATTAATGAATGCTTTAAAGTGCTAGCAGCTAGTGCAATTGTAATTCAAAACAAGACAAAATTAATCACAATAATTTCTGGGAGAAAAAGTTAGCATTAACATAATTGAAGCAGAGAGGATAAAAAGGCCATGGCAGCGTAGGGGAGCACAGCTAATCAGTAATCCTGCATGGAGGAAATTGTTTGTTATTCTAATTAATTATCCACTGTACTTAATCACCTAAATTGCAAGTGAAAACAATTATTTGCCTCTTTCTCTAGCTTTCATATCACAGAAGATGAACTGTCCAAGTACTCATGTTGGTGGGTGGGAAGAGGGGTCACTAAAATGGCTGCAATAGGAGAAGAATTTGAATTCATATTTCTGTATAACTAAACCTCACATGTGCACTGCTTAGGCTAAACAACAGGTTTTAACCGTATGCTTATCCTCTTTTCCATTCAGTTCCTGTTTCAATTGCCTTTCACCTCTGATAGGAGAAAAGATATGCTCCTACAGCCTGAGCTTGTACATAAAAGGATTTTTTTTTTTTTTGGAAAAAAAGGGCAGAATTTACTGGCAGGGAAACAGTCTGTTGTGTATCCTTAGTCCTGAACAAGCAGCAACATTTATCCTGGACATGGGCATGATTGTAATGATGTTTGGAGAGAATGTATCTGTTGCTTTCAGAGCATCTGTTGCCAATGCCGGAGCAAAGGCATTGGCAGCAAAAAGCCATGGAACATTAACTGCTCCCAACAGAACTTCCAGATGGATTTTGTTCTAATGGCATCATTATACGCTAAATTAAAAGGCGGGTAAATGGAAGCGTAAAAATTTAAATGACTGAAAAAGAAAAATCTTTCAAGCTTGAGCTGTCTTTAGTAGAGGCTTCCGACAGAGAGCTTGTGAACTGAGCCATGAAATGAGTGTTAATCATACGCATATATAAAATAGTAATGAAGAAATGAATAGTACAGTAGTGTTGCAGTACACATTACCCTCTGTTATGTTTAACAAAGCAGCTGAGACTGAAATGGCTGCTTTGTAGATATGTTCATCTGACGTTTCACTTCATAAACTGTTACATACTCTTTAAAAAGATTTCTTATGTTGATACAGGGATATACTGAAATTATCCAAAATTTTATATCTTTTTGAAAATGGTTTCACTTCTACTTTTTTTTCCCTCGGAAAAAATATCAACACATGTAAAGTCGACATTTTTTGTCATTTTTATTGCCATTCATAACGTCTACCTATGAAAAAGCCATCACTTTTTAACAAGAAAGTACTCAAGAGGTAACCATCACCTACATTTGTTATTTCAGATGTTTTGTCTATTAACCAATATTTATCTGGTGTCTGTAAGATAGCATCATAATCATAGTCTGGGATGCACTAATTGCTAGGGGTGATTGACGGACTGACAAATTAGATTTCTTACAATTCGTCAAATTATTGCATTGTAGGCACAGATATATACAAGTACAATCATGTTTCTTGAACAAGTGCACACACGTCTTTAGTCTTTTAAGTTTTAAACAGGAGGAAAAAAGCTCGTAATACACACACCCACACACATATACTGATATATATATATATATATATATATATATATACATATGAGCTAAGATTTAGATTGTGTACACACACACATAGTATACATATACAGTACAGTATCTTGATCAGAACCCAGTCAAGCTACAGGTACAATTAAATTCCAAAGTCATACTGGACTACCGTCTTTATCAGGGCACTTTACACTTCACAAAAATATAACCTTAAAACCATATCAGAAAAGTTAATAACATTCTGTTGCTTCCACCTTTTTCTGTGCACAGACACACATATTAGCTGCTGTTCGATTAAAATTTCTGATGTGTTTATTCATCTGAGAAAAAAAAGACAGAAAACATGTGAAGGAGAGCAGCTTTGGAAGATGTGTGTCTGCAGAAGTTACCGGCATGCAACTTCCAACTGCATTAGCTGTTTGTTAAAAACTTCGATTTGATAGGATGTCAATGGGTCTAATGTTTAATATCTTTATGACAGATTATTACAAAACTCAAGTAATAACAGAATTCTATACAAGTTTGATTTTGAGAAACAGTTATGCAAGGCTAATACCAACACCAAGTACCTTTCATAAGCTTTAACATTCATTTCATAAGCACATGGATGGAGAAGTCAGAGTAAAACCATTATTTGTCATTTTCTGTGGCAGATTTCTGAAAGACATCAGTATTTCAGGATCATATTTGTAAGATTATAGGGATAATGTCCTGAAAATTGTCTATGAAGTTTCACTGATTTGGTTTCTTCTGCAGCAAAGAAAGGGAGTCGTAGCAAAAGTGGTGCCTGAAATATGGACACATGAAGGCAACTATGAGCACAGACTTTGGGTCACCTGGTCTCTTGACCCTGACTGAGACCTTCTGACCTCTGTCTGGCCCTTAAAAGACACTCATGGCCTTAACCTTTACCCTTCCACAAGCTGTTGTGTTCAGAATCATCTTTAAGATCCACGTCTAAGATCCTAGATCGATTGAGCTAAAAGATATGAACTTTTCCAAAGTAAAAAACAAGCACCCAGGTCATCAAATAATATGTTAGCTTACCTTTTTAAATGAATTGTTTAATGACAGCAAAGATAAGCTGGTTGGGAAATGAGGTTGCACAACTCGTTAAATTTAGAGGCCTTTCACGCAATTGCTGCATTCCTTTATTCAAACTGCTCACAGAAAAGCGCATTAACAAAAATAACAGCTTACCTTTTACAGTAGCAGAAACAGGGCATTCTGTATTGCGATGGGAAGGGTTGGCCGCACTCACTGTTGTGAAGAGGGATGAAAGAGAGAGAGTTTGAGCTGCTGCCCTCCGACCTGATAATTAAAAAGGAGAGATTCCACAAAATGCCATTATCAAAACAACTCTCCTAAACCCATTTAACATGAGTTACTTGGTGAACACATAACAGCTAATGTAACAGAGCAACCCTCATTGTAATGATCGCTCCTAATGTTAATATTGTCTACATTTAGCATGTTTTTCTTTTTCCTTCTGTTTTTTTTAAATGTGAGTCATTTGTTTTACTCACTGCTCTCATGCAGACGGCAATCATTCATTCTTTATTTAGTAAAACAGGTTAATGTAATTTGTGTTTTCTTTGTACTCTGCATCAAACCTTTGCTGCCATTGAATTCTGTATGAATCTAACTTTCATGCCAAAGCTAATTTCTGAATTACTTCTACCTCCTGCTTCTCACCCCGTTTTGGAGCCACTGTCCACCATGTTTGTTGGCTTTGACAAAAGCTTCATTAGAGAGTGCCAGCCATCTCGGTAATTGGGCCCATTTATTTCAAAGGTACATTTAATGGTGCCTCCTATTTGTCAGCAGCGTGCTGAGGATTAAAGTACAATAGATCACAATGCTCCTTTTCTCATGGTTCTATTTTCTTCATTTTAGAGGTGCTCAATTATTAAATTATTTTCACTTTTTTCTTTCATCTGCAACATACTATAAATTTGTGCGGACCTCTTCAGTTAATGGCAGTGGTAGTGGGTGTCTGTGTGTGTGTGCTAGTTCACATGGCCTGCAAATGTGTGTGAGCATGCACACTTGTGTGCCTGTACTTCATGTGATTTTGTATGTCTCAGTGTATTTTAAATACTGCATGGTACTGCACTGCTTATGTGAGGGTGCACTTTAGGTCTGCTTGATAACAGACATTTTCTTTCCCAATCTTGTACATTTACCCATCAGCATGTGTGTGTATGTCTGTTTGGAGGGCATTTCCATATCTACAGTACTACAGAGGAGTGTTGTGCCAGACACCCCTCAATCCCTTTTATTATACGCCTCAAAACATCAAAAGCCGTGTAAGCAACCAAGGTGGGGAGAAATTACTTTGTGTGATTTCTCTGCCTCTGACTCTGTCAGCTCTCCCCTTTATGTCAGTAATTGTGGGTGATTATTTTAACTGTGAAAAGGGTAGCAGGTAATAGAGGCTGATTAAATCCAATGGACAGCAGCCCCGACAACCCTTAAGACACAGCCGTGTAATAATAGTGAGAGCCAGCGACACCTACACAGCCGGTCCACTCACCTTATTTTCAGTGACATGAGGCCAGATGCAATTTAATGCATTTATTGTGGTGCGAGTCCCTATATTGACAGCTGTAAACAGTTGTGGTTAAATTGAATCTTGAAGCAGCCATGCCATGGCTCTCTGTTGTAAAGCTTATGTTACAGTGACAAAATGTGCTGGTATATTTCAAAATGAAAGGAATGCTCATGCACAAACACACACACACACACACACACACACACCTAGATGATATTCTATCATTTGGCAACCACAGGCTGACACAACAGGGATTAGTGTCAGTGCCCAGGTCTTTTTTTCCCCAGAAAAAAACTAATATGAAAACTATCACTGCCAAGAAGCATGAACTCCTCATTTTTCATTTCCAAACAAGACACCTTGTAATCTCAACTCAAGATATCCAGTTAAAAGGCTTGTTGGAACAGGTGAAGTATGGTCATTGTAGATAAGCAAGTGACAACTTTATGTAAAAATGATGATGTGGTAATTTGTTTATCTTAATCAGGGGTAACATTTATATGAAATATGATGCAGTAGAATTGATCTTATTGTTCAGAGGCTCGCTTAATATTACACACTTTCAATATATGAGAGTATAATAGAAATTCTCATCTTGTACAGCAAAATATGACTGAAAAATATGTGGAAAGTAAACATTTTGCAACAAAGCGACAAATATAAAACTGAATCGCATGATTTGAAAATAAATTTCTGTCTTAAGGGAATTGGTTTGCTGCTTTATTGAAGATGACATTTTTTCTCTTTCTTTTAAGTGATGCTGTGCATATGCTTAGTCAGAATCTAACCTGAAGTAAACAGTACTTTGAACATTCTCAGTTTAAAGAATTAAAATCAATTCCTGACAGGTAAACCAACCTAAAAGCGATTCAACAACATTTTGAAAAACCTAAACTATAAAATTTCATGGTAATTTCAGCAAACACCCTATTGTGGATTTTTACTCCACATCACTCCTCTATCACAGCTGTGGACCTTACTATTTCCTCAATCACTGAACGTCCATTTTGGTCCTGGTGTAACACCATGTGGAAACACAAACTTTGTTATGTTGACCGACACACTGTGCACTGCCTGATGCAGAAGTGATGTGGTGAAAAATCTATAATATAGCATTCATTCAAACCCACAGAGAACCCTTTTGAATTTATGTGGTGAAAAATTTTCTCTTCTCATGGTCCTTTTCTGAGAAGCTTTTAGTTTAACTCATCTGTCAGGAAACCTTCTGATTTCCAGTTTGAGAGCCCTTTGACCACTGTCTACTGTGGATATAAAACATGTTTAAAAAACAGCTTCATCCAAGAATACACCACAGACTTTACAGTGCAATCCTTTCCTCCTGTCATCTTCTCCAAAGAATATACCATATATGTATATATATATATATTTATCTATCTACTAACAATGACATTTCACAGTTATTTATTTAGTCCTCTCTTGCATAGGTTTCACACCAAGAGTAGTAAAAACTCAGTATTTTTGCCTGTAGCTACATCCAAAGCATGGGTGGCTACTTATTTAGAAAAAACTCTCCTGAAATTAAATAACCATCTGCTGAGTTTGGAGTGAATTCTAAATGTGATCTTTATTGATGAACAGGGTGGGTTACACAGGCCATGAGCACAAAGAAGCCAGTCTGTTGGTGGTGCCCAGGCTGATATAAATCACATCTCCTCCATGCTATTAACTTTTGGAGCTTTAGGGAGGTTAGAAGTACGGCTGCTGCAGGAACATCCCCTACAGAGACCCTTGGTGGATGGGGACTTTACACCCAAGTAAACAACTCTCCCTGCCCAGAGGGCAGCACCAACAACATCCCATCCATTACACAGAGTAGAGAAAGAAAGAGGGTGAGAACCAAGGAAAGGAAAGAAACAACAAACATTTATTTACTGTCACTGTTGTCATTTTCACAGCCATTTTTTTTCATGATTTATGAGTGACTCTGATGGCGGCTTGAGGTGAATTGATTGGGTCAGGTAAATTGGTCCAGGTTTGGATCCAGCTAAGAACTGGCTTTTATAAAGAATTAGAATTAAAAAAATCCTAGGAGAAAAATAATTTGTATCATACTTGCAAAAATAGGAAAACAACTTGATCAAAAGTGTGCAGAGCTTGAAAATAATGAACATTGAGGAATGCATTTTAAGAACAGAGGTATTGTCTTACAAGGACAAACTGAATCACACACTTCTAACTTAACATGCACATCTGAACATAACTATCATTACAGAGTGGAAAAGCTGTCTCCAACATAAATGTCTTGTTATTTAGCAAACAAAACTCCAAAGAATTTCTCCACTAACAAAAGTCTTCCCTCTAATGAAGCAGACACAGAGGTGTCATCTCCACAGCTCTTGTGGTTTATAAACTGTGTCTGTATGGCTCCTGTGGGTTGTGCAATAATGGCAATGTGATTATTATAACTACTGCTGTCCACCAAACACCTCATCTGAGGAGGACAAACTCACATTCCACAAATGTCTGAAGATTTGCTGCACCTTCTTTGAATAGCTTGAAAAAGAGCCAGTGATTTATTCCTTGGAAAGAATGTATATAAGCAAAATAGTCTAACACAAGAAACATATTCATTAAACAATTTAAAATATTTTTTCTAGTAGATTTGGACTATTTGTTCACATTCTGGACAGGATGAAAAGATTCTATATCATTGTGTCTAATGGAACAGTACAGAGCATGTCTGGGAAGGGAAGCATAAGGTAATCCAGTCTTCTAGCAATGAACTCACCTGGATAAAGTGACCTGATACAGGATGTATCATCTTTGCTTTCAAATGCCAAAAGGGACATTTTTTTTTCATAATGGATTTAAAATTGTCTGAAATTTGGTCTCAGACTTCTGGTTTAGCAGCATTTTTACAGTAAATCAACTGTGACTTCAGGTGATGCGAAGTTGGAAACTTCATCTGTAGATAAAAAAGGTTTTGCTATACTTACTAATTCATTTACACTTAAAGCTGACTTCAAAAATACAAGACAATTTGAGTAATAACTGACATCATACAATATCTGCATACAGCGAAAGAACCTTCTCAATTTTCATTTGCTTGTTCCAGAGTCACATTGAATGCTTCACAGAATGGATTTGTAAAAGATAAAAAATGAGACAGTTTGTTTAAGATCACTGATCTTAAAGAAAATGAATTAATAAAATGAAGGCAATAGTAATAATTTAACCTGAAGTCCTTTGCAGAAAATAACAGACATGGCAGCTCCCATGGTACTGACCAGTGAAACTTGTCTATGCAAACATAAATGATGTTCAATGTAAAATTTTTAACCATACATCAACAAAGATACCTGGACAAAGGAAAAGTTTTCTGCTTTCTGTAGTTTTGGCTAACTGTTTAATAGGGATACAGGGTATTTTACACTGAGAACATACGCAAATCAACAACACACATACGAAGGACGCCAGAACTCAATTAAAAAACGGATATTGTGAAACTCAAAAAGGGTTCTGGGACATATTATGCCATATGTTGTTGCAGCAGCTTGTGAAAACATAAATATGTATTTTAAAGTGTGCAAACTTACCATAGGATGACAGCTGCGTGGCTGCATGACCAATCGGGTCCAACTACAGACTAAGCCGGGCAAAAATCTGACTTTTTTTTCTAAACAACATGGAGGAAATCTGGAAGGACTTGCACATTCCTTGGTTGTTGGAAGCAGTACAGTAAACTTTAATTGTGGTAATAAGTGAATAAGAAGATCACAGACATTTATTTCATGAAGATTTCTGCTGTCTGTGACAAAAGGGGGAGGTGCTGCTGCTCAGTCCACTGATGTCAGTGTGTTCCTATCGGGGATGGAAGGAGTATTGGACACACAGAGCAGAGCAGGAATAACATGCTGCCATGGCAGAGAAAACATTGGATTTAATCTCCAACAACAAAAGCACAGTAAATTCTGGTGAACACTCATTAATCTGACACTTTATTTCACGTGTCTATGCTGCCGAAAATGATGCACTGCATAACGTTATTATGCTAGCTAATGCTAACAGCTGTAGCGTTGCTGAGAGTTAATGACTCAGATAATGTGAAATATAACGTTATTTGCTCTGATAAGGGCAACGCTGGGACCGGAAAATAAAAATAGTTCAGTTGCAAACACAAACTGATCACGAATACGGTGTCCTGCAGCCTTTAGTTTCATCTGCAGGACATGTAAAGGCTACGTGATCTGTAGCTACAGTCCTTAAACAATACCAAAAGCCAAATATATGACAAAATAGAAAAGCAACAACCTTTGAAAGAGTTTAATTTTTTAAACCAAATTTCTAAGTAATAACTAGATTTGCGTTTCATATTTCAGTGTGGCCTCTCATTAAAGCCAGTTCCTGGAGATGAATATTAGTTTAACGCTCCAATGTAAAAATAATATGTCAGAATAACTTAGAGATCTCTGGATAACATACCTATAGGTTATCATTACCTTAGATGACTGTCCAACATTGTAAATCCAGATGTTCACACTGCTTTCCATGTTGGCAGATAGGAGGTAAATGGGCATGGACCCCTAAACAATGGTGGCGGCGCAAAACGCTCGTCGGATTAGTCTATACAGGTGCAGCCTGCAGTCTCCACCTGTCTATCCTCCATAACCACCATACAAGCCATTTGACAGGAATTATTCACACTTGCTTGATTGAACATCCGCCTTCATGTCCACTAAACTGTCGTGTTTATGTTTGTTATCAACACACAGCTGACTGTGTCTCACTGTAAATCTATGGCGTTCCTGTTTACAAACATGGACTCAACAAATTCCAAAAATATTTTGGTAGTTGTAACATTAGGCCACCATACTATCCTCCAAGTTCAATGTTGTAGCAGGGTGGGAAAGCAATAAAACACCTTCTTTTATAAGAAATAAATGAGACTATTCCATTTTAGAGAAACATCTCCATGGGTGGGTGGGGCTGTTCCCGTACTTGCTACATTGTGAGGACCGTTTTGCGTCTTTAACCAACAAAGTGAGGACATTTTTGCAAAGTGAGTACATTTTGGACGGTCCTCACTAAAAAAGCCAAAGAAAAACCCAATTTTTAGGGTCAAGATTTGGTTTTAGAGTTTAGGTTAGAATTAGGGTTAGGGTTAGGGTTGGGGCAAGGGTTATGTTTAGGCAATCAGTTGTGGTGGTTAGGGTTAGAGTAAGGGACTAGGGAATGTATTATGTCAATGAATGTCCTCACAAAGATAGAAGTACAAGGATGTGTGTGTGTGTTTGTGCGTGTGTGGGTGTGTGTGTGTGTGTGTGTGTGTGTGTGTGTGTGTGTGGGGGGGGGGGGGGGGGGGGGGGGGGGGTTATTTATTGCTTTTCAAAATGATAAGCTAACTACATGTACATTGTGTCCTCTTCTAAATGAACCTATACGCTAAGGCAGGATGCTTGGTTACACATGATTCAGTATACAGAATAGACTATCTTTCAATGCCATGTTTTACAAACTCCATGTAAAAGAGTACAAGTCCAGAAGAGCTTTTTTTTGGCACTGCTGATACTAGAAATACTAAAGTTAACACTATAATTTAGGCTTTACTTGAAATTCGTTCTCCTTGTTAACTGTGGACACTTGACCTATGAGCCAAAGTTGCAATAAGAATTGGAAAAGTAAAAGGCAGAATGGCGGTTTGGAGAGAAAAAATGGAAGCAAGAGGTACAGCAAGTGATTATTGAGAAGACAAAGACCTCGCTGTCTTGGGCCTGACAGCACCCTCTACATCAGGTGCCCCCATCCCTCCCCCCATCCCCAAGCTCGCCATCCAATTCCATCCAGACAGGGGAATTTCCTCCTCCCCATCATCCATTTATTCCTCCATTCATCTCTCTTTTCCCCAACAAATGGAAATAATAACACAAAACAACACAACAACCAACGGTTCATTCTCCCCATTTTCTTCAACCTCAAATCCAAATCTCAGCTTCTCGGAATGACGGGTCTTTTGATCAGACCTCTCAATTCATTCCCAGTGGGAGAAAGAGATATGTCTGAATCATGCAAAGAATGTAACTGGCAGGTTTTGGTGTGGTCTAGTCATCCTGTCTGCCAGTGAATACCATACAGTGCAGGCCAACAGTCGAGACGCCTGTGCTGAAGCACGTATTTGGTGTCACAGACAAAGATGGTTTTACATTACATTAGATTATTCAGACACTTTGAGACAACCGGCCAACTCACAATAGAATTACAGATGAAGCGCTTCCTTATAGAGGTTTACATTCTTCAGATAAGCAAGGACAGGAGTTGTTGACTGGGTGCCTAAACATTGTCTGGGTTGGTTCCAAGGGACGTGAACTAGATGGCTGACTCTTACCTGTGGATTTCCCCATGCCTTCAATCACAGCTCAGGCAGTTGTTACTGAACAAGAAATTTTCAAAACCTTAGCCGATAGAGTGATATCTGACTCGCAAACATCAAGTGCAAACCAGTCTCACAAGAAAATACACAATAGGAAAGTTTATCAACATGTCTACAAATGTGGAACTAAATGCAGGCACTGATAGTTTGAAGTTATTAGTTTCATTGCCAATTGATTTTACTGAGTAGTATTCATGATAAATGCTAAAAACCGGCAACCACATACAGTATTGTTTTAGATATTTGCTAACCTTTTATTGCAATGCTTAAATCCTGAGTTACCATGACAGACAAATAAATAATATTTTTTTGTGGATGGGACTGAAACACAGAACACCTTTAACTGCTATATGAGCATTTTAAAACATGTCGTGGTGTGCAATCTCTTGTGACAGTTTCAACTAATGAAAAATGTTGGCATGTCGGGAATGTGGAGCACAGAAAGTGAAGCAGTTGTGTTTTTCACTGTGAAAATATGACTCATTTTCCAAGTTTTCTGTGTGAGACTGCATTGCAAGGTGTGGCAATGTGCAACAGGGTGAAAGTAAGTGCATTCAGTAATGATGGCACCAATGTTCATTTGAAAGTAATGTACATCTCTCATTGTTTATTGTTGCTACATGCAGATAAATATACAGTATACATCCCAAACTTTTCAAATTCTTTGGTTCTGGTCTATAAAGACCTTGCTCCAACACAATTTCTGTTCCTTAAGTTACATTATAACTTCTCTGCAGTAACTTTTCTTGAATCTTATACAGTTTTTTTTTTTTTACTGTATTTTTATTTAATATTCTCTTAGCTAATAACTAATAACCAAGTTCTCTTAAAGAGACTTGAGGCAAGATTAAGAAACGAAACTTGCGACTTCCGCGACTGGCGCTTCAGGTAACTGCAGCCACGAGCCAAGCTATCACGGGAGCGTGCACAAACTGAAGCTATAATGTTGTTTACTCACCTTTTTCTTCATAGTTACACTTTTTAGTGTCTTTCAGTTGATCTGGATCGTTTGCTGACGGCAGAAGAATCCATAACTACAGTGTTTGAATTTACCGCAAACGTCTTCTTCCTGTATCAAAACTGCGGATGTAGCGTCATTTGACGTCACGTCCGCAGGGCAGTGCGGGAAATTCGGACACCGAATTGCAGCGCATTTTGCAGCACACAGGCTGTTCAGGGCAATGGAGAGAAACGTGGGTGGAAACGTTCTTTTTGGTATTTAGCGCTTCATCACCCGTTAGTATTGAAAAAAAATGGACATGCATGTTTGGTTTTTTTAAAATTCCTGCCTCTAGTCCCTTTAAACTATGAACACTACTGTAAGTGGCAAATTGAACCTGGACATGCAGTTTCAGCACTTGCTACTTTCATAATTGTTATGTACTGTTACCATGTCACACCACTTCATTTATAAAGCACGTTCGACAGAACAATGCAAAGTGCTGCACAGCAAAAGAAAAAGAAATAAAAAAAAAAAAAAAAGAAGGAAACATGGCTGAAGATGAGCTGATCTTTTTTAATGCACAAGGAAATGTTTCTATTTAAAATTTTTCTATGTTCTGATATGAAGAAAGTAATAAGGAAAAATACGTTTGATACAGGAGCATTTTCACGGGTGTAAATCTATAAAACTGGATCCCCATATTTAAATTTTTGGCTCAATAATTACTTAGAGGTAGAATCCAGAGTTTTTCCCTGTTTCTGTTTGTAAACGCTATTCAATCTGAGTGCCCCTCCCCTCGGGCTAATGGCTGCATTGCTCTTAAACCCAAGATTCTCCTTCAAAGCTCAAAAGCAGGTGAAAGCCAAACCAATATGAACCCTGGTTTTTGAGTGTGCACTATCTAAAGCTCTTTTCATCACAGAGTACTTCCTTTTCTTTGCTGCGTCTGCCATTTTGTTCTTTTGTTTTTTGGGGTTCATTTTTCAAGAATTCAAGTGACTGGGTTCTTCTGCAGTCAATGAGTTCATCCCCACAGAGTGCTACTGTCATTGGCTGGAAAAAACATGCAAATCTCCACCCCAAAAATGTCCCGAATACACCAAAATAAAAGGAAAAAAAGGCAATACAGTCAGGGGGGAGAGGGAGATGCAAAAACAGGCATCGCCACACGGGAGTAGAGGCCCAAAAGTGCGGATTGAGACGGATTTCACTTGCACAAGTCTATCGTTTCTTTTCAG
Organism: Atherinomorus stipes; assembly: GCA_023101725.1. Classification (NCBI taxonomy): domain Eukaryota; kingdom Metazoa; phylum Chordata; class Actinopteri; order Atheriniformes; family Atherinidae; genus Atherinomorus; species Atherinomorus stipes. Next base: position 2,106,267 of record JALJCO010003968.1, on the reverse strand, counting down.
GGGAAAACTCTGGATTCTACCTTTAACACAAGAGCATGGTTTTTTTTTATTGTAGATGAAATGACATTTTAGGGGACTATGTTCAGCTGTTAATTTAGCACACTAGTGAGTGAGTGAGCTTGTATGAGTCAGTTTACAGACTATGTCCATGTCCATGCATGAAGAAAAAGTTCAACTAAGCATCTTAAGTTTAAGATGCAAAAAATATTGAGACATTCTATACACACACAAACACGCACAAAAGAGCTTTACAGCGCTTTGGCTGCAAAAGAAATGTTTGTAAATTTAGTCACTGACAAAGAAAAATTCAGCATAATGATGATCCTATGCCTCTGAAGGCTTACACTCTGAAGTATTGTTTCCCAGCCACAGGTGTTATCCAGATAAAACAATGTGTTAACAAAGAAGTCACATTCCAATAGCTAGTGGATCGGGACCCCCAGGGCACAGACATTGAACAAAAGAGTTTTACTTCACACTTCTGACCTGGTGAGCAATGTGCCCTATGGCATGTAACACAGAGGGAACAACACAGATGATTCTACATATGCTCCTGTTCTGCTTTTTCAACACTTACTCTCTGTTACCTTGTGCATGGTGACATGAACCTTTGACACAGACAGCCTAGTCCAGGTTTCAGTTTACTGAGTGACAGTAAAGCAATTCTATAATTATTCTTCCATAAACTGTGATCAGTATGTTAGTGTTAACTGCATGTTATTATCATCATATATATATGTAGGGTCAGTGAGGAAATCCATCACTCGAAAGATGCTTTGCAAATCAGTTGCTGGTGTTGTAGTCTTCTCTAATGTTTGTTTCAATTGCACCAATGGCTGATGTAAAGGTCTCTGGAGACATGGCGATAGGAGGTCAGGACCTGAAACTGAATCCATGTGCATAGTTTCTAACAAAGGTGAAGTTTTTCTTTATTTCTTTTTCTTCCCCCAACAAATTAATTTTCAAAGTTGTGAAATGCTTCTAGAAAGAAAGAAAGAAAGAAAGAAAGAAAGAAAGAAAGAAAGAAAATAAATTAGAGTTTGACTGGCTATTTAAATGTCATTGAGTAATAGCACATACTTTGTGAGTACTGGGGATGTGTCATCACCTGCATGTTTGCCATTCAATCCGCACAGCCTTTTCCTTGTTAATTTACACAATAGTAGAACATGAGCATGCATGGGGCCACAGTTTTACCTTAAGCCAACAGTGCCAGGTTACAAGTGAACCTAGGATAGATGGTAATGCATGGCCTGAGAAGAACTCAGTTCATGAAGTGATGTGTTCCTGGATTTGGCGATCCGAGTTTAGTTGTGCACTATGAAATTATGTTGCAAACTAAAATGTAGGGAGAAATCAAAGGGAGACACATCATGCAGTAGTGACCAGAAATGTGCATTATTGCTCCACAGTGGTTTATCATTATGATGCCAAAATGTATTATACACAACTATATAATACTAGATGTGATTGACATTTTTCTTTTCTTTTTGAAGATTTTTTTTTAGGGCTGATTTTGGGAAAGACAGTATCTTGATTCAATCTGTGTTTGGGAATTCCCAGAGTATTTATGGCTATCATTACCGTCTGGGCTGCATTATGTGATGAGCTACCTGATGCAACCAGACAAACAGTATGCTTGCACTGACAGCATTAAGAGAAATGAATGAGACACACACATGGGTGGGCTTTATGCACACAAGCACACACACAGACTTCTAGATTTTAGTTGGTTATATCACTCTCACTCCACATTCTGCTGCATAGTTTGGTCAAAAGCCATCCACTTCAACCTGCACCTGCTCTGCAGCATGACAAAAACCCCTCCACAAACATCTGTTTCCAGCAAAAGCTCCATTAGATGTGTAACGTGCTGTTTGGTGACATACACCCTTTGGCTTAATCACCAGATTTGCAAAGTTACGACCTCAATCACTGCTTCCAACTTTAAAATAGCTCTGCCTTCAGCCTGACTTGGCTAACAGGAAACCATTAAAGCACCAGCAATTACCATTCTCATCCATCCACACGGTCCCTATTTTATTTTAATCTGTTTAAGTGCATTTTCTACGCAAGGTTAAAATATGAATCCCCACTGCCCCCTCCTCTCCTCGACGAGGAAGGGTTTTTCTGGCTTACTTGAGAGCACAATTTACGACTGATTTAATTTAGCCTCCGCAAACATTTCTAATGACATTAGGCCCAGTGCATATACTGACTGCCTCTCCCTCTTATTCCATTAACTCCTAAATCAGGTTTAAAGACCATACTGATGCTGGATGCTATTATGGGTGATTATCAAAACAACAGACAATGGGGCAAAGTGTTTACTAACTGGTTTAGCCATAATTTTGCGTAACCAGGACAGATGGGAACACTACAAATTACAGATCAATCTTTTTTAATAATGAAGGACTTTCCACTGTGCTTGCTAAGTCACATATATTGTTACATTCTGTAAAGCAACACGACATGTATAGTTTTTAATGAACCGGTTTTGCCTGAAATTTCACAGATGAATTTCTCAGAAAAACAGAACTTGGTTCAACTTGTGCACATGAGAACAAAAACAAAACCTTTGTGTGATGAAGACGCTCTCAAAACAAGCTAAATGCTGGGCCTTTTATGCTGAGCCTTTCTCAGCTGTTATTCATTCATGGCTGAAAACTGAAGTGCTCTCTGAGATTGCGCTTGTTTGACAAGGACTAATGATGGCCGTCCATCTGCATACATGCTTACAGCTGTCTCCCATCCTCATCCAGGTAATGATTGTGTTATTAACCCCAAACCCTTCTTCAAATTGTTATTAACTGCTGGGGGAGAGAATGGGACTCAAACTGTCTCCGCTCACCTGTCACAAAAGCACAGCTAAAGATGGTTTGATCCCGGCTAGCTATCTGTCACTGTCAGAGAGAGCTCTGGAGTGGGATTGCAATTCACATACAGATGAGGTCCTCATGACTTCTTTTATATTACAAGTTTTATCAACGCTATGATTTCACTGTCTTCTTAAAATAATGTGTGATATCAACAAAGAATACAGTACGACAGAGAGCCATCTGTCTGCCTATAAAAATGGAATCTTGTCAACCTCATTCACCAACAAAAAGACAAGTGAAAATTTATCTAGAAAATAAATAAAGTAACATTTTGTTGCTTTTATATTATTTTTCACACACAGAAATACTGTTAAAAGATTTAATTTTAGCTACTCTTTCATTACTCCTGTTGTGCCTGCCCCGGGCTGGATTGGTGCCTGGTGGGATCAACGGCTGCTGGTCTCTGTCCACTGGAGCCTGGGTCCTATGGCCGTGGGAGGCTCTGACTGGGGCATTCCTCTGCCACCTTCAGGGTGGATGCATGTCCGTCTCTGTGGAGTGGCAACTGAGTACCCTGCTGCTGGTGGCCCGGGTCTTGGGGATCCAAGGTCTTCCTCTGGCCCTTGCAGAGATGTGGTTGCATTTGCACCATCACACTCACCTTAGTACACTTTTTATTCCTTATATTTTACATGCTGACCCCGTCACTGTGCTTTCCGTTGGGTGAGTACAAATAGCTACACTTCTGTTAAGATTTTTTTTTTTTTTTTTTTTTTTTGTAGGTCTGTGTGTGTGTATGATCTTTTCATGCTCTGATAGCTGTTATGACTGTGGTTGTTCTCAGCTTGTTCTCCTGATGATTATCAGCTTTGTTTTCCAGCAAAGACTGAGGGATATTCTCTTATGTTTCTGTGCAGGTGCAGCAGTTAGCTGTTTCGGCATTTCTTTATCTTTTTGTCTTCTTTCTACTCTTTTTAATTTTTGTTCACTCCTTATTAGTGGTGGAGCCGAACCCGAATATGGTATTTCGAATGGCACAAATAACGTGTTTTTTACGAATACTTATTTTGAACAAATATTTTTTAAACATATTTGTATTCGGGAACAAGTAAAACATTATATCAAAAAGCTGCTTTTCCTCATGAGACAGTGCATGCCAGGATGAGTGAGTGAGTGACATTCAGGAGTAAAGAGTGTGACTGCTGCCCCACACCGCAGAAGAAAAGGCTCAGCTGAGCGAAAGACTTAACTGCATCCCTATGTGGAAGCACAGTTTGATTGGGAGATTACTGATGTCTGAAGTCGGGTGCTCTCATGTTCGCTTTTATTCAGTTTGGTCATTTAGACAATAGGGTTTTAACAGAGTAACGTCAACATTCGGTTAAAGAGATTAAAACAACGCTTGTGTACAGCGCCATTCCTCCTACCACGCGCATCACACACTGCGTGTGGGGAACCAAATACCAAGAGGGGCCCCGAAAACATTGGGCTGAACACAGTCCGCTGGCCATGAGAACAAAGTCTGGCCTGAGTGGACCCAGTGACACTCTGTAAAAAATCTGCCATAAAGTGAAATAAAGTGTGTGGTTCTATACAAACTCACAGGTGTGCGCTCCAGCAGTGCTGCAGACAGAGCGCACATCGCAAAACACTAGGGCTGTAACGATACACCAACTCACGATTCGATTCGTATCACAATTTTTGGCCCACGATTCAATACACAAAACGATTTTTTAAATTTATTTTTAATTTTAGAAAATGTTTATTTTTTTACTTTAAAATTTTTTAAAGCATTTTATTTAAATGACATTTATAAAATTTAACTTAATGTAACAAATAACGTGAACATAGCTGAAGACAAACAATAATCAAACTGAATGAATAAATAACCACAGATAGAACATTTCTCTTTTGAATGCGCATGAGTGGCTCATCCCGGACGACGGTTAGGTACCGATGGAAAACTGACAAGTTTCATTTGATTTGCAGGAATACAAACATGGGTGACACTTTACTGCTGGTGCCCTTCAGACAGACGTGTTGTCTGGTTAGCAACTGAATGCTACAATAGTCTGTAGCCTGATGGAAAAACGTCAAATAGTTTTCTGCGATGTGAGTTTTCAAGCATCTGAACTGGGCTTGGAGGGTGTTGCGATCTTGTCTTCTCCCACCGCGAGACAGAGTGGGAGACAGAGCCGAGAGAGGCTCTGAGTGTCACGATTTCGATTTCGATACGGGTATCATTACAGCCCTACAAAACATGGTAACCACATAAAAATCAGACACGCACAAATGTTTTTAACTCATTGACTGCCAGACCTTTTCCGAGCAGAGCGCTCCATATTGCCAGGATTTTTAAGCATTTTCACTGATTTTGGGAGGTCCACAGAATATTGTGTACTAAGCCAATACAAACACTGAATGTACCAAAGGAAAGCTTAGACAAAAAAACATTTGTTTCTAGATTGTTTCTAGATCAATCTGCAGCAGAACATGGGTTTGTTGCAGTGAAAATGCCTGTTTCTGGCCAAAAAGCTGAGAAAACTAGCTTTGAATGGTACAGTCCGCTTCAAGTGGAAAAGTGTCTTTGATGCCAATATTTTTTAATTTAGTAACACCATCATCTGAACAGCTGTTTACTTCTATGAAACAACAAATACAATACTGAGAAAAGGGTTTTGTAGGCAAAATAATTATTTACTAGCTAAATAAGTCACAAGTTTGTTTCACAACATAATATTTTGTAGAAACATATAGCAGAAACGTCTCCCTACTCCTCCCTCCCTCCCTCGCTCCTTCCCTCTACCGCAGCTTAGGTGCGCACAGACCCCCCTCCCCTCCCCCGCTGGAAACAACCATGTGCTGTTGACTTACTTTCACTTTCAGCTGGCGCACTTCGCTGCTGTATTTCCATCTATGGATGTGTCTTTGATCGATCGTGTCTGTCTGTCAGTGATCACTTTTTCCACAAACTTTCCTCTGTCATCCACCTCCTAAACTGCTTCGATTACGATCGGTCGCCATGTTCTCTCCCCCTAGCAGCAGAATCCAGCATACTTCTTGGGCTAACAGCCGTTAGCAACCACTAACCACAGGAAGCATCATAGAACCGCATCACTTCCTGGTAGGTTTTTTTAGGCTTGTCTGACACCGCCATCTGCTGGATTAGATGAAAACTACCGAAAAAATGATGATGAGCCCTTGGTTCTCTCTGACAAGCTCCGCCAGAGATTAAAACAGCTCCCCCGATTAAAACCCTTAATTAACGTGGAAACACGTGATTGGCAGATAACGTTCGGATTTGAATTAACGTGGAAAGATGTGAATGGCAGCCAGTGAGTTAAACTACCAGAGACAAGGACATTGTGAGGTCTATTTTGGGGTGTCCGAAGCTCCACTAAAGTTTTGTGGATATTTTGATTTCATTATTGACTTTCTAACGAAGCCCACATGGAGCCTCAATAGTTATCTTCATTAGGCTGATGTGGAGCCTGTTATTTGACAGCTGTCTATGAACGCACCACAGCTGTGACTGTGAAGCTGCCTAAAAGTTTCGATTCTGTCCTTAGTAACGTTGCCATTGCCATTTTTCGGTCTTTACAATGTCACCACATTATCTGAGATCTGAAGTTCAGTGCATGAAACAGTTTCATCAGGACTTTTTTCTTCCTTCAGTGGGTTTTTTATTCACTTTTCTTCAGTCATTTATGTAAAATTAGTCCATCATTTGATATAGAAATGCAACGTGATTTCACAGTGTTTAGCTGTCACATGATTAAATGATTTAGTTATTATATCATGTGTCAGTAATGGGAATGTTACCTGTAACAGTATATTGAACACATGCTCTTTAAGGTTGGTTACACAGTCTAAGCCTATTTTGAAATTAAATGTATTAATTGATATTAGATTATTTTAGGGGATTATCATGCTTACCGGAAGTTCACGGATTTTGGGCACTTCCTCTTCCGGGCCATGTTAACGACAGCCGTTCCTGCTCTGTTATACTGTTTAAATCGGATAAACTCCAAACATACTCAAGTTTTCATTCTAGTCTGAAATGATACTAAGGAAGAAGTGGATCAAAGCAATCGATTGGCCACGGTGAAGGGCCGAACTTTATAATAAAACACACGTTTGTTTGTCGCCGGTGGGGCACAACACCGGCACTTCACAGCATGCTAGCGTTAGCCAGCTAGCGTTTACTGACGTGCTTAATATTGTGCGTCTTAAAACACACAAACATCTGAAAATCGGGTCTGTACCTCCCCTTTTCCAGTGGAACAACTGGGGACTGCCAAGAAAGGAGACGCTTTCAGATGCTTGTGTGTTTTCAGCCGCACAAAGTTAGGCACGTCATCGAGCTGGCTAATGCTAACCTGCAAACACGACTGCGCAGTCTGCCGGCCACAAACAAACAAGTGTCGTTTTATTATAAAGTTCGGTCCTTCACCGCGGCGAATCGGTCGTTTTGATCCACTTCTTCCTTAGCATCACTTCAGTCTGGAATGAAAACTTGGCATTGGCGTTTATCCGATTAACAAAGTTTAACAGAGTAGTAGCTGGCGGACTACTGTTAGCAGGTTAGCATTAGCCAGCTTGATGACGTGCCTAACTTTGTGCAGCTGAAAACACACAAGCATCTGAAGGCGTCTCCTTTCTTGGCAGTCCCCAGTTGTTGCAGTGGAAACGGGGACATCCAGATGTATGTGTGTTTTAAGACGCAAAAAGTTAAGCACGTCGGTAAACGCTAGCTGGCTAATGCTAGCATGCCGGTGTTGTGCCCCACCGGCTGCAAACAAACATGCTACGTTGTTTTATTATAAAGTTCGGCCCTTCACTCTGGAGAATCGCTTTGATCCACTTCTTCCTTAGTATCACTTCAGTCTGGAACCAGTGAAAATTTCAGTAGGGTTGGCGTTTATACACGTTATCTACGAAGTAAAGCAGTGACATTGAACTGGGCCGGAAGTGGGCCCTCTAAGTGTTTCAAACCGGAAGTTCGGAACACGGAAGCGTGATAATCCCCTATTGGCTACTGGTTGCTACATAGGATGCCATGTTACCACCATGTCTCTTTTTCAGCGCAGGGGGTGGGGCATCCATGGCCTTCATACAAACACTCCCAAATGACAAGTTGGCCCTTGAAAGTTTAGCCCTTTTAGATCCTTCAATGTACAGGGCAATTTGATATATTATTTTCCTTATTTTTTATTATTTTGACTTCACAACAGAAACACCAGCACCAATTCATCATCACAGACATGTTCTGCTTTTGCAAGTCAGTTTCAATCACCTATTAGCTCCATTTAATGCAGAACTTCCATTAACTTACTATTAAGTAAATTAGAAGTGCAATGCAAAAAAAAGAAAGAAAGAAAAAAAAAAGAAATTATGGCTGTTTTGAATTTTATTGTAATACAAATACCCCAACCCCCCAACAAATACAGATACAAATACTGGTTGCTTTGCATACTGACATACTTCTTATCCTTTCTTTTCTATAGATAGATAGATAGATAGATAGATAGATAGATAGATAGATAGATAGATAGATAGATAGATAGATAGATAGATAGATAGATAGATAGATAGATAGATAGATAGATAGATAGATAGATAGATAGATAGATAGATAGATAGATAGATAGATAGATAGATAGATAGAAAAATGAATAATAATAATAATGACAATAATGGATTGGATTTACCTTCGCTTTTCAAGGCACTCAAAGCGCTTACAGTAGGTCCATTATTCTTCCACTCAGTCATAACTGGTGATGGTAAGCTACGTATGTAGCCACAGCTACCCTGGGGCAGACTCACGGAAGCGTGGCAGCCATTTCGCGCCTACGGCCCCTCTGACCACCACCGGAACATTCACACACATTCATACACCAGTGGTGCCCCCACTGGTGTATGAAACCACCAGTGGGGGTTAAAATTGTACTTAACTTTCCAAAGTGAAGCAGATAGACTTAGACTTCAGTTTGGAAATGCAAGACACAAAGCGTTTTTAACTTTGTGATGTACTTTTTACTTCTAGAAATATTCTAAGTTTTGATTCTTTGCATAACATCAATGAAAGAGCATCTTAAATGGTCTTCTCTCTCACTCACACTGATCTTGCCAGCTCCAGTGCTACGTCCTGTGTATTTGACCACTCAATAAAAATACTGTGTCTGAATGGACTTTATTTCTTGCTACTGTGACAGTGTGGGGTTTGCCTCCGATTGATAATGCGCCCTGGCTTGGCCACAGGGGTATCCCTTTGGCTGACTGGTAAGTGTGTGTGACTCTCACCTGGGAGCCTGAGGGATTGAATCCCCCCGGGTCCTCCATTGCATACATTGCCACACTACCAAACATCACTGGATCCAGGGGCAGAAAAAGCACAACTGGCATAGGTTTTTACTAAACTTCCTTTAAAAAATTAAATACATTTTCACTCCGTGTAAATTTGTGTGGACTCAAATAATGAAATCACTCACGTACAAGCGATACCTCATCATTGTCTAAACCACTTGTTGATAAGGCAGTATTTAATTTCATAACTGATCTCCCCTTGCCTGCGAAACAGCTTTGTGTGGAGAAACGCTTCTGAATGTAGAGCTTATCTCAATTTTCTTTCTCTAAATGTGTAGGGAAGGCAGCCCACTCAAAGACCACCAAACTAAATCATTTTTCTGCAGCATTAAAACCACTTTAGTCTCAAGGTTGATCAGACGACTACATGTAGGTCTGACTGGGTTTTTTCCTAAACCACCTGTTCCCCCAAATATACATAGTTTTGAGACAAAAGCCTGTTTGATTCTTAAAAACAACTTACAGTAAAAAAAACAAAAAAAAACAAAACAAAACCTTTTAACATTTTATCACATTTGTGTCATAACACTAACTCTGAAAATTATCAGAGTTCACATATCTACACAGCTCTGCTCAATGTTGTCAACATCGCTCAACTCATTGCAAATATTGAGCTGAATCAGTTTGCTGAGTCATGGTGTTTGTTGGCATTTTAATAGTCCTGTGCTTGACAGCCTTTGCAGAAAAGTACTGTACATATAGTTTTCTAAACAACGTCATGTTTGTTTTTTAATATTTTTTTTAACAAAAACGGATGCTCCAGTATCTTAATAAATGATCATCATGTATTGTACATTTACAAATGGCTGTCCTGTTACACAAGAAACAAATTTGTTCAATGACTTGATTCACCTCTTTAAAGTAAGTCTGCAAAGTTCAACTTTCCACAGAAGTTCTGAAATCACTTTTGTTTTATTTATTCACCTGCTTATGTTTTGCTCATTTTGAATTTGGTACTTTCCAGAAAATGCAGTGTGTTTGCTAGTGAGAAAAGACTAAGGAAAAGACTAAAGAGCCACATGCAATTTAAGAGTAGTGGGTTACAGACCCCTGTAAACCAACAAATTTGGTTGGTTCTGTTCTGTGCAAAATTCTGCAGCACTGAGCTCTGCAGTACAGTCTTATCCCTTGATTTCTAAATATGAACAGCGGGCAACTACACTTTACAGCCATCTGAAAATCACTATTGACAAGATTAGGTCTGGCACTATCTTGCTTGTGTCTTCAGTTGCAATATCTATAAAGGGGATATACTGTAGTGCATATAAAGTACTGGACTAATGAGGTAACAGCACACAGTTTTCATGGCAAGACAAAAGCCCTAAATAATCTGTCCAGGTAACAATCTGGATTCTTTAGCTTCACCTTAGAGTTTTCAGGGGGTGAGAAGTGTATTAGCATCTGGAATACTGGCAAAAACTGTATATAAAAAAAAATCAGTGTTAGTCAAAGTAACCAGGCTTATGTGTACATGGCCTTAAACAGAAAGTTGAAGATTCCATCAAAAACTTGCTATATGTTTCAGTAAGTTAGTTTTCGTGAGAAAGTAGCTGAAGTTAAAGCACTGGAAGCTACTCTGTACCAGTGATTAGTAGAATTTATTAATTTAGTTACATACTCCTCTCTTTTGTCTTGGAAAGGCAATACTGGAAACACAGACAGCAAAGACGTAGCAGTGGATACAATGAAGCCATAGGAAGTGAGAGATAACCTTTTCTTAGAATTGCTAACAATAACCTTTGCAATAAGTAAGTGCAATGAAATTTTCAAAAGTCAAAAAGCAGTTTCAGTACCTCATCACACCCCCTGTACAAGCTAAAAGATGTTTAAAAAAAAAGAAAAAGAAAAGAAAAAAAGGCAATGTGTTAAACTAATGGCATCCACTTCAAATATATGTGACAAATTTTAAACACACTTATTACCCTCTTAAACCCACGCCAAATTTTCAGAAAAACACCTAAAAAAACAGATTAAAGGTAAATGAAGAATTCCTCCACAATAATAAGGTAATTATCATGTTATTAGTATAAAGGGACATATAGAGACTTCAGAAAATGTATTTTCAGTATTAAAAAAGTTGTGTCTGTTTTTATGCCTAAGTAAGTTACAATAATATAGAGGAGAATTGTGAAATTTCTATGCTCACCTGCTGTTTTTTATTATTTGACAGAGGGTAACACTATGCGAATAAAATTACTTTCACTTACTCCTTGACAGCAAATACACTCAATTTGAAAGAGTTTGAGCAAAAGGAAAAGATTCTATTCAAGTTTTCGTAAAGCCTCCACCAGGCATCAGATTGTCTCAATTTGGCACAATTTTACACCAAACTTTGAAAATGAAGACAATAACTATGGTATATGACTGAATACATTATGAAATATAGTATCTACATCAGGCCAAAAGTACGGTGGCCCAGAAGGGGGGGGGGTCTACAGAATGTAAGTACATCATTTCCTAGAAAAATTATATTTAGCCTAAAAATAATTATAAAATTAATTTTAACAGGTTCGATAATGGCATTATATTTACATCTATAAGCCAATACACACCGCCATTGCAGGTTGCCAAATTCGATCTCTGTGTGGCATTAGTATTTTGGGCACAGTTAGGCTGGTACAGGGGGAAGCAGTGGAGGCGACGAGTGAAGCAGCTGCTTCAGAGTCCTGGAGATATTATCTGTTTCTGAGGAGGAGTGACCTGAGAAGAGCAAAAACTGGAGTAAATTTAGATGAAGACTTCCCTGAATGGACCCACATAAACGTTTTCCATGGCATCAAAACACAGAAATGGCAACCTTTCTCCTGGATTGGTAAGCTAGCTTGTTTGCTAACATGGCTAACGTTAGCTGTCAGTTATAAACTCCTCTGCGTTACTTGTTGGACATGCTGCAGACTGTTGGTCACTTGCATATCAGCAGTGAGCCTGGCATCCCAGCGGCTGGAGTTGTTTTTGCAACTACAACCTAGACACACATGATGTTGCTGCTCCATCCATGTTCCATATTCAACCTTTAAAACCGACAATGTGATACACTTTAACCACTAAATGTTGACACAATCTCATTTTGCCATTTTTTAAATCAAATATGCTACTCTTCAGATAAAGGCTGCATCATATGAGCATAATATGCAATAGTTGTGTCCCAGATTGGAGTAAAAATAAGTGAGTGTTTCATTGCTTTTATCGCAAAGCATCAGAAAAAGAGACAAAAAAAAAAAAACCTGACAGAATATTGTGTGGATCTGAGGGGTTGGAGGTGAGGTGTACAGCCGCAGGCATACCCCAGTGGCCTCTCCCAGTGATAGATATGCTAATACCCTCCATTCACTCCACTTCACTCCCTTTATTTCCCACAATTAAAGCAAACGTCAGTGAAACTGTAATTAAGCTGTGTCCAGGAAAAAGACTGCCTGCTGCTTTTAATGAAGCCCCATTGATTCTCCCTTTATTTGCTATTGGTCTCCCTATAACATCCACAGGCCTGAAATAAACACAAGTTAGAAGTGCAGCTTTTCTCATCCAGGTTGAGCATTGAGCTGGACTGTTTAATTAAACTAAACGATTGCTAAGCACATACAGGGATGGTACCAAGTGTGTAAGTTTGTGTCACTCACGCTCTTGTATATGAGCATTATGTCACACAAGTGTGTGTGACTGCAATTCATGACCCAGCTGCTCTGTGTGCTAATGAGCAGAACTACTGTTTCCTCTCTATAAGTCTGAAAGGCTGAGAGCTTTACAAGTTTCCAAACAAAAGCAAAGCAGTCTCTTATTTGTAAAACAGAGATGACCTTAAGTAATCAATGCCTTGCAATTTAAAAAAACACAGAAACCAATTAGCCAGATTGAGCTATTGCTAAAGGCAAAATTGGTTAGATTGGAAGTCTAATGTGAGCACAATTAAAGATAAAAGGTTTGGTCAGGCAGAAGGGCTGAGTCAAACCGATAATTGGTGAGAAACACAGACAGATACTCTACATCCACTGTATTGTACTATCTACATTTTAAGTATTAAGATATGATGATACTGTACAGTATAGCTCACTACAGAGACATACCGCGTGCTTGAATTAGGGAGCTTGTTGTCCAGTCAAACTACGTATAGCCTTGTCTTGATTGTTAGTGAAATAACAAAATCTTTGATCTATAATAAAAAACATTTTGCCTGGGAAAACATTTCCTTTTGCAAAAGATAATGCACTGGGTGACAAAATGTATTTCCTGCAGAATAATGAATCAACTGTTATTTGCTCTTTTTTTTCCTTCTCTTTTAGCAAAACAACTTTCTGTCTTTAGCTTGATACTAGCTGCCAGGCTTTTGGCACAGCAGGTACATACTTGTGTCAACTTGACTTGAGAGAACAGTAACACAGGTGTCACAGTGAACTTAAGCCTATTTTTTCTTTCCACAAATTAATTAGCTTTCATGGTATTACAATTGCATGTACAGTATGTATTAACTTCAGGGCATAGCTCAGGCTCAAAAGGCTGAACAAGTAAATGAACTGAAATAGGTTAAATGTAAACATTTGAAAATAAGGCACAATATTCATCTGAATGTTTGCTCCCTTTTATTATAGGTGCAGTGAAAAGTGTTTGCTTCTCAAGCCACTAAAAAAAAAACCAAAAAGGTAAATTCAGTGACACAGTCTGATTTACTCACAAGTCCCAAATCTTTATTTGTAAACCTAAAGTTCCTCCTGTTCACAATGATGGTAGCTTTCTGAGCTGACAGCTGCATTCACTGACTGATAGCACACACAGAACTACAATCAGGACTAAATAGGAAAGAAATGCAGATGTATTAGCCAGAATTCCTGTAACATAACCAAAATGATAACTTTGTTCTAAACCACTGTATTTTGTGTAACTCAACTGCAATTTATGAGGTAATGTCATATTCAAAATATTAAATTAAAATAAAATCACTTTTTCAATCCATGTAGGGAAATCTTAAAGCTGTTTTGTTTTGTTTTTTCTTTCTTTTTTGGTTTTTAAATTATAAATCATTAATTATTATTCGTAAATTAAGTAATTTCTTGTTTCAAATGATGATGATGACTCCTGTCAGAAATTTATGGAAAATATGCAACATTTTGCTCCATACATTTAAGGATCTTCTCCTCATAAAGTAGTTAGTTCATTCGCTTCTAGTAGACAACCTCAGGGTTGCATTTCCAGTCTTGTCTGTTTTCCAAGTGAAGTCCCAGGTATTTGTGGTCCTCCACCACCTCTTCTCTCAGGATGTAAATAGTGCATAAATATCTTATTAGTGTTCTAAACGTGCAATTGCTTTTACTGTATGTAGCCTGTATAACGCTCATTGACAAATTCTTCCTGCATTGCACATTTGTATATTCAAATCACTTACTGTATATATACATGCAAATAAGCACCAAATATAAACAGTTTTTGTTTTATTAGTTTGTTACTATTAGTAACTAGGACTGGTCCTACTCGTTCTTACCAAAGAGTAATGTCCTCCTACAGAAAATTTGCAGGTTACAATGCCTCTAAATCAAGATGTGTTCAAGTGCCAGTAATAACTGTTGAAATTCAAAAGCAAAGGAGGAAGTAGCTCAACTTTGTTAGAGCTAAATACTTTGCTGAAGCAGGGTGTTAACTGTATGACTCAAAAAAAAAAATAACTGACATTTGTGTCAGTCTATTTCCTACAAACAGCCAACTCTCCAAACAGGAGGTGACTGTTCTGTAACCATAAGACTGTTATTATTTCAAACTGGCCACAAAGTCTTTTCATTTAAAATAAAATCTTTTAGTTTTTTTTGTTTTTCTTTATCTCAAATCATGTATTCATATGAACCTACTGTAACCCTAACAAGAACTGAGCAAGACACACCAACACCAGATCAGCACTTGGTTTTGAGTATTGGATTTATACTTTTGGACTTGGATTTATACTCACGCAGCGTCTGCATCCATGGGTCTGCGTAGCTGACGCAGAGGCAGTGTGTGCTTTTACTCAAGCGTAGGGTTACGGCGTCATGCTGCAGTTTCTTTTCCGGATCTGCAGGCAACCACAGGGCTTTTAATGACCAACAAACTCCACAGAGTGGAGTTTTTTTACACCCTGTTTGCTACAGCTGTGGCATTTATTTCCTCTTTTAGAGCAACAGTAGCGGCCGGCAAGAATTCATTCATTCAGCTGCAAAACCCAAACATCTGGAGGCACATAACCACACTGACCAATCACCAGTGAGTACTTCTGGGTCTCTGCATTCATGTAGTTGGGATGCACGTCGGGTCTGAGGAGGTGTGCGTCAGGCCTCCGCGGACCAATGCAGAGCCTACAACAGTTACGCAGACGACGCGTGAGTATAAATCCAACTTAACTTTTGAGCAGGTAAAATAGAGAAACGCATCAACACCAAGTATGCTGCAACTGTACACGTCTTTAGTACAGGAAGACTCATTGGAGCCCTCTAAAAAGGCAGATGTTGTTCAAGTGTGAGCAAATTTCAAATCAAGAATACTCTCCATTATTACGTACTGTTGTCTTCGGGAGTGGAGGGGTGGGGTGTAATGATATTTGAATGTGAAATATACAAGCTTTTGCAACCCCCTTTATTCCCCACATTCAGTCAACCGGCATGTTAACAAGGCTAACATTAAAACACATCACTCCATACAGCAACCTGTGTACAACATTGTAATAGGCATTGCGTCAGAACTGAAGGTACATTAGTTTAAACGCAGTGCAGAAGCTTCTTGCTCATTTCTATTGTGGCTAAAAAGTGTGGAAAAATGACGCAAAGTGAATATCACCTTCTAATGGATAAATAGTGAGATTTGTTTAAAAAAAAAAAAAAAAAAATCTGTTACAAGGAGTAAACCAGGCTCAAAGAGAGAGAGAGAGAGAGAGAGAGAGAGAGAGAGAGAGAGAGAGAGAGAGAGAAAGAGAGATCAAATTAGTGGTAGTGGCACGCGTCTGTATGTGTGTGTGTGTGTTCCATTATTCGCTACATTATAAGAACCTTTTTTTGCATTTTTTAACCAGCAAAATGAGGTCTTTTTTGGGAAGGGGAGGTCATTTTGGCCGGTCCTCACAAGACTCCTTTGTGAGAGTAAAGATTTAGTTTTAGAATTTAGGTCAGAAGGTTTTGGTTAGGTTTGGGGCAAGGGTTAAGTTTATACAATCAGCTGTGATGGTTAGGGTAGGGGCAAGGGAATACGTTATGTCAGTGACTGTCCTCACCAAGATACTATAGAAGTACAAGGATGCGTGTGTGTGCGTGTTTGAAGGGAAGGGGGAGGCAGATTTGATGATTTTCCACCTGCTGGAAAACATAATTTCAGCTCGTATATTGTGCTCTTAGTGAGAACATTTTGTGTCAGTTGACAGAGAAAATAGTTCCAGACCCCCATTTTTAAAATGAATAAAGAAAAGAAAGCGTAATATCAGCAAAGAACGTCATCAACCAACTTGAAATAATGCATTTTCCATTCTCTTGGATATTCCCATATAACTGCAAGCACAGGTAGTTAATGCAACTGCTATCCTGTTGTTTATCTTTGCAAGTGTGAAAACTGCTTTGGATGCTGGCCAATGTCATGAATGCCACTGGTAAGTAAAATTAACAAGCTTGATCTAAAAGCAAACCTCAGGAGACGGACATAAAATGCACCTTCGATAAAAAGGACCTTATTGTGTACTTCTCTTTCTTTGTATCCCCCTCCTCTGTATTCACTGTTTTTTTTTCCTCCCCCTCTCCCCCCTCCTTTTTCTTTCCTCCCTAACAGATCTTCCGATAAATTAACTGCTTTTTAGTTTGCAGCTCCGGTCCCCATTAATCCATATAGGAAGAAGTGTAGTCAAGTTACACTAGAGAGAAGAGAACTGGTACATTTTAGCGATGCAATTAGGGCCCATTAGTCTTGGCTTTAATTAGAAGGCTGGAGCGTTGATATTTCAAGTGCTGGTTTGTGCTGGTGTTCTGTTTCCCCACAGCATTGCTCGTCTCCGTCCTGAAGTAGGAGTCTGTCTGGCGCGGATGCCGTTTTCTGCTGCTTTAGTTCTATTTCTATTCTGATTCGGTGATATTGTGTTAAGTTCTGAATTTTTATCTTTGTTATTAAAAAACAAAAACAAAAAACAAAATACTAATACGGCAAATAAAAAGGGAGTACAAGGAAAAGACAAAGGGGGAAGACTCCTCAAGCAAAGGGTGGCATTAGAGGAAATTAGAGGTGTTAATGTGCCAAAAGGGAGAATAAAAAATGTAGGAGAGAGGAAGAAGGCCAAAGAGTAATAGGGGGGAAAAAAATGAGTGTAATGAGTGAGGAGATAAAACCTGAAGCCTCAAAGTCAAATTGATCTGCTTGAGGTGCCACATTTAATTGTTAGCCAACAGACAGACATGACATCTTAGCCCTGCCGCGCTCTCCCCAGCCACATTAGCCAACCGCACCGCTTCATGTTCACAGAATGGAGGCAGACTGTCTGGAGGAGGAGCAACACTCACCATCCCTCCATCCTCCTTCCTGACTCATCACTCCTCTGACTCTCAGCCCACAGCAGAGGGGACAACAAGAAAGGTCACAGCAGACCAAAGAAATCACAGTGTGAAGCTGACATTTCTGTTTGTCTTGGTCGATAGGGCAGATTGTCAGATTCACATATAAAGATGTCAGAGCTTAAAAAAAAGCTAATCTCTCTTCTGTCAGAGAAGAAGAGACCAGGCAGTGTTTGATGAAAACAGGATTTTTTTTTACTCTGCCCTGCACCTCCCACCACTACACTTCACTTTGCCAAGAATAGTTTATTAAAAACAACTGAGCTCATTACATCCAATTAAGTCATGATTCATCTGTTTAGATGGAATTAATAGAGTAAGCAGCCTGTTTAGACCACAACACACAAAAATGTCATATATCACGCACACAGAAACGCATTAAAACAGGCACGTTTGCATAGTTTAGCTATGAGCAATATAAAAGTGATAATGATGAAGATATTCTGTCAGTCTACATTTAGACCTCTGGTAATCATCATGCCATTGACATATTAGTTGTAAAACATAATCAGTCCAAATATTATGAAAACAAAAAACACAGAGAGGTTCTCTGCAGTTTCATTTTCATATATTACAATATGGTTTTGCAGAGTTGTTCTAAGTGTAGCACCCATATCTTACAAAAGAGGTGTCCTTAAATATAGTTAATTCATTAATTAATATTAATTAACTTAATTAATATTAATTAACTGCAGCTAGCCCACTTCTTTGTTATTAATTAACTGAAATATTAATCTCTTTTAAACTCTCCTTATATGTTGCTATTTATTATCCATGGGTCATTAGTGGTAAATAACAAATTGAGCTTACAAATCATGTAAAAACATAATGAAGTAATCAATGCACTCTGTAATTAGGCTCACAGTGGGATTTTTTTTTCTTTGACTGTATGATGTATTTTCTCTCTCTCCGTAAAGATATTAATCTACCATTGCACAAAGCCTTATTGTCTGTTACCTCTTCATACTGCAAAACCCGTTCCATCTGCAGGGCACCAACTATAAAGGTTATTAGAGCTGCAATCCAACAGCAAACCTGTATCTTTTTGACATTATGACATACCACCAACACCTCTTGCCTCATCAAAAGCCAACTCTTTTCTCATAGCTGTTTCATCTCTTCTCCAAATATGTGGTGCAATCTAATCTGACTTCCACTTGGGGTCCCTGCATCAGTGCAGGGCATCAGCTGGTTGGTGGAGTTGTCCCCATGATGACACCCCAAGAAGAAACTACAGGGTATTAGATAATTAAACCAAAAGATTCTGAATCTGTTTATATGACCATCAAAATCAAATAACTGGGCGTAATTGGATAATTGTAATAATCGGATGTGATGCAGCTATGTGCACTTTTGAAATGTCATATTCCAAAAACCCTTAGTCTATATTTTCCAGCCCATTATCCAATTTCTTTTGGAGTACATAGTGACATCTGGTGACACCCGGTCTTTGTTTAGCATGGCAGGGCCTACGGGTTAGGTGTTAACTGCTAATTTTGATAATAAGCCCAAAAAAGACCACATATGAATGCTGGACTTTGTTTATACTGTACTCCTAACTTCCCACTGCTGCACTCGATCACTTTTTGTGTGTGTGTGTGTGTCTTTGTGTGTGTTGCTTGAGCAGAGGCTGCTTTGCTTCTGTCTTTTTAACAGAAGACGTTAAAAAGATGGAAGGGACACCATAGGCATATAATTGGGTAGGGACAATAAGGACAGGTCTTTAATATCCAGGAACTCCAGAGTTGTCCCCATCATTTGCTGTGTCACAACAGATGAGAGATTTCAAGAGCTGATAAAATGAAGCTTATAAAATGAAAGAAATCATTAGGTGAAATCATCCTGCATTCAGTTTATTCAAAAAACAAAATAAAAAGACACTCGTTGTTAATTCCTAAATGAAATATTTTTTCATTTTAAAGTTCTGCTTGTTCAGATGTCCTATCCAGATGTCCTATTCACTCGGTTACATAAATATGTGAGACACTTTTATGTCCCTATCAAAGTAAAGATAAAACCTATGTCCTTGCATGGCACAGTCCCCCCCCCCCCACACACACACACATTTCCAGATGAAAAATAAATAAATAAATAAATCAAATGTAGGGTTCTACATGAACAAAGACATCAAGGTATTGGAGAGAATCTTAGGTGTGTTTATCTAATTTCTCATACTCAGATAACTGCCATTATCTTACAAAAGAAATCAGCTTACCACATGATCACTTAAATTAATAACTCTAGAAATCAGGTAATGATCTTTTTGTGTGTGCATTTAGAGCAGCTTAATGGTAAATCAAAGTTATTTTGTATAAGCTTGTATGTTCGTAAAATGGTTTGTCATCATGACAGAAAAAAAACGATCAAAACATTGCTTGTAAGTTCATTGTTTTACCTCACTGTCGGTTATGAATTTATTCCCTTTTTAACTACTTAGCTGTTAACAAATTCTCCAATTACATAAACTCTGATCTAGCCATGTAACAATGCAGTGAAGAGTAAAAAATGTGTCAGAGTCAGAAGGCTGACTGTGCCCATTTTTCAGGCAGTGAATCTTTGGCAGCTTGTAGCGAGGCTGAGACCAGAGCTCCTTCATGTCTCTGTCTGTTTACAGGGCAAGCAAATCAAAGATGCGTCTCATTTCAGAGGCTGTAAAAGTGCGCCTGGGGATGGATCAGGTGTCTCTGATACACCCAATCCTCCCTGAGCAGCCTCTACTTACAGGCTACCAATCCATGTATCCTCCAAATGAACACTGCATACAAGCTGTGTAATTAAGTGTTCTCGGAATAAACCGTGTTATCTTTTAGGTAATCTTAAAAATGCTTTCACAGTCTTCACAACTGGGTCCATTTGTACTTGCTGAAAGAATATATTGCTGTCATTTTTTTTAAATCAAGTGAAATGACCTTTGCATCAGCTTAGATTTTACCGACCGAGAACCCTGAGCATCATTAAATCATCATCGGTCAAACCAGGAAGATTTCCGGGTTTACCAGCTATGACATTTTAAACTTTCCACTGTAAGAGGAAAACAAACAGGGCATATCAGTTTATGATTCGCGGCTCTATTAGTGCTTTTAGTGGATCTAGTTATGGGTTTTTCTTCTCATTCTAAGAAAAAAAAAATCAATGGATGTTTTGTGTAGAGTTTTCAATTGAAATATTTTGTTTCTTGTGGTGTATTTGTTTCCTCAATGGTCACAAATAAAGCCCACCTCATTGAAACATCAATTTATAATCAGAGCACTTTTTTACCCCAAAGTAAAGAAAGACAAAAGTTGGAATAAAGCATTTCATTGCAGTGTTGCTACAACTTGTGCTAAAATGAAACATGACTAATGTTTTTGATGCACTTTTAGTGATCAAAATGTTTTTCCTGTGGGGTTAAAGGAATAGTAAACCCACAGAATAATATGCATTCATTTTCCACTTACCCTCATGCTGAGCAATAATCTGGAGCACTTTTTAAATATCTCAAATGCAGCCGGAGATCGGTCAGGTTTTCGTTTTCCCCCTACTACCTAATGGAGTTCACCGGCACCCGATCCAAAAAGGTCTAGAAGTCCACAAAAACTTGGCAATATTCCTCCATACTGCTCGTCCAATGTAAGCCAAGTGTCCTAAGTGGGTAGCGTCCATAATTTACTCCAAACAACATTATTTTGTATATCTTAATAGCTTAAACAGCACCACATGTAGCTGCCGCGAAGCGCGTCCATTAGAGTTCACAACGCTATGGTAGCCGCGGCGTTCAGTGCCTACTCTGCCGATAATGCAAGCATAGAAGAAGAAATTCGCTGTTTACATTGTGCTAAGAGCGAGCGAGCTGCGGACAAACCGTGACAAACACAAGAGGGGTTGGCAATTGATTTAAAACAAAGAAAGACAGAAAAATAGAACGCGCGACCTTGTCTGCTGCGGCTTCTGTAGTGTCATGAACTTTCAGGGCGCGCTTCGTGGCAGCTTCATGTGGTACTGTTTAAGCTATGAAAAATATACTAAATAATGTTGTTTGGGGTAAATCATGGACGCTACCCACTCAGGACACTTGGTTTACATTGGATGAGCAGAATGGAGGAATATTGCCAAGTTTTTGTGGATTTTTATGGACCTTTTTGGATCGGGCGCTGGTGAACTCCTTTATATGAAAGCTTGGGGGAAATCAAAAACCTGTCCGATCTCCGGCTGCATTTTAGATATCAAAAAAGTGCTCCAGAATCTTGCTCAGCATGAGGGTGAGTAGAAGATGAATGCACATCATTCTGTGGGTGTACTATTCCTTTAAGTGAAAAAACTGTTTGGCTTGTGCTCGGCTGAGTAATTTAACCATGGACATGTTGGCTGACTGGATGAGACAGAAGCATTCCAGGCCGAGCATCTGAGGCATACACCTCCTGACATTCAACAGCATGCATGAGCCCATTACAGGCAGCTGAACGGCTTCCATTTACAAATATTTTTTTGTAAATACTATATCATGTTCTTAACACAGCAGGTCTCTTGGGTTGTACAAAGAGCCCTGTGAGAGTATGACTGGATGTCAGTATTGGGGCCTCTATTGAGCTGAGAGCATCTGGAGGCAGGAGGTGTCTGTCCCATGTTCATGAGGGGAAAGAACCACCATGGATAACATCCTAGGGGATTCTGCCTTCTGCTGCTGGAAGACATTGGGAGACACATGTGAGGCCTCATGTCCCAACACACACACACACACACCTGCCAACACATGGACACATGCATACACACATTTTTCCCACAACACGTGGTGTCTCTGTCTCTTTCTCTCTCTCTTTCTATCCTTTCCTTCACTTTCCTGATACACACACTATTACGCACAGTCGCTCACTCCCCCTCCTGATTAGCTCATAATGGACGGCTGATGTCCCCAAGACCCTTAGGAGCTCCCCAGGGAGCCCTCCAACTCTGACCCCTATCTCCACCCTGCACTCCACCTTCTTAAAACACACTAAATAATCCTTCATTTGACAGGAGCTTGAATGAAATTCAGCTTAGAGCCGCATCATTTGCCCTGGACAATAGAATATTGATAAATGAGCCATGCTATTCTTTTTGTACATCTAGAGGGAAGGACATGCAGGTTGTTGTGCAGAGATCATGTTGACAACAATTCTATTTTTGTCTATGATTTTGTTGCTGCAGCCTTAAGACTTCACATACATTTTTGCCTTATTACTCTTGGTTATACTGTTACATAAATATGCTAAAGTTATCAGCTGCTCATGCCATGCCTTTTTTCAGGCTAAAGCGATCAAAACAGGAAAAAAAAAGAAGTACATGTTTTCATGGCCCTTTTGCAGTTGAGCTCATGCCACCATGGAGACAATATCCAGGAGATTCATTAGAATAAGCAATTAATCACAGCACTCTAAAACAAACAAAACAGGGATCCTAAATATGCACCTATTAAATCAGCAAGCGGGGCTAGATGGCTGCTTTTAGATGCAACATTTACATGTAATTATCTTCTTATATAATTAAGCACAATCAGTTAACAAGCATCTTGCTAACAGGCCACATTGCTTACCCAAACAAGCGGCAGGCAGCAGGAACGCTGAGTGAGTGAGTAATTAGAGCTCGACATGCCAGTGTTAATGGAAGTGATCTAAAAAATAATCACTAGTGAGTGGGTGGAGGAGCAGGTGAAGGAGGAAGGGAAGCAGAGAAGGAAGAAATCAGAAAGTAAACTTCAGGATTAAGAATATTAATTGGCAAGGCCTGAGTGAAATGGCTGAGTGGGTGTCATCATTGAATTTGGTTTGAGGACCTCCAATTTCAACACCAGAGAAGTTAATATCACTTAATATGAAGCCTCATTTTTTTCAATTAAGCTGAGATATGCTGCACCGACTACTTTAAAATGAGCAAACATGCTGAACCTTTCCACTGATTTTCAAATTGCAATGTAAACAAATATCCCAAGTGCTACCATCATAATTGGAGTACTGAGTGGTGGAAATATAAGAGAGATAATAATAACTTTAGATGAGGGAATTACATGATTACATTTAGCTTATGGTAGTAGTAATATTACATTATATATTGTACTTATAGACATTTTAAAGTCTCTTTTTACTCACTTAACCTGCATTTCTGCACACTTTTAATGCATAGCACAGCTCAACTTGGCTCTGTTCCCTTTTTAAAAAAAAATCTTTAATTTATTTTTTTGTCATGAATAGTACCTAAGGTTGGTACTTGCATAACAAAAAACTAGCCATCAACTGACTCGGATTTTTTGAGTGAGGACCAACTATTTTTCATTATCTTCTATTAAACGTGATGTTTTCAAATGATCGTATCAAACATGGCCACGGTTTCATATTATGAGGTTAAAGCATTTAAAAGATTGCCTCTGAGCACAAAACTCAGGCTTTAAGCCAGTGTGGAAAATCTGCAGGCATATAAAACTTTGATCTTCTTAGTAAATGTATATAAATTACATATAGAGAGACACCTCCTCTTGCATTGTTGTTCACACCATCGATCATATTCTTGATTGGAACTGGGACCGGTCATGGATTCAAGAAACTGTTTTTTGCAAGGAACCAGAGAAATTTTGTTGTTTAAATTCAGATTATACTTAAAACTCAGTAAGATAACCAAGGTTTCAACAACGCATCTGAAGCTTTAGGTACTAAGATTTTTTTCTGTAAATCATATAAAACGATTCTTGCAGTGGGATATAAACAGTGTATTTCTTTGTAATTTTAAGCACAGCTTTGAATCACAACGATTTGATGTCTCTTTTCCATTTGCACAGCATTCTGAGATTTTGAAGATGAGACATGAGTCATCTCATGGTACCCTAAAATTTTGAGCATGTACTTGATATTGTGGGAAAATCTTAAGGTAAGTCATGATGTTACCAAAATGCATTCCTTGTGGATTTCCAGCATTCTGTTATGACCAGTGTCACATTTTAATAAAAGAAGCACTCCTAAATGCAGTTTTTCAATTTCTTTCAGTACAAAAGAAAGAAAAAGTTGTGTCCAAAAACACAAACCACTAGATTATGTTTCATGACGGCTCCACAACCTGCTGTGTGTGTTAGGTTACTTCAGAGTGTGTATGGCATGTGTGAAAGAAAGGTGTGTTTTACATGACCTGTTATAGTGATACAGCCATTCAATAAACAATAGTGAGTGTGCTTCACTGATGTTAGCACCGACACTGTGACACCGAGGTCCACCCTCAGTTCAACCAAACACTTTCCTTTGATTCTATACTACACAGCCATGAGCTCATCCCACCTGCGGCAGCACTGGGACAACAGAGTGAACTTTGTCACACTCTGCTCTGCACTATCACTTACTTCGCTGTCTGGGAGTGTTATACACGGAGATGTTTCATTCCAGGTGTACTCTAAACCAAATCCTTTTCAAAAAGTAATTACCAAGCTATTAGGATTTGTAAGCTATTCATTCCATGATAAGTAACTTTCCTATCCAAATACTCAGTTTCGTTAATAACAATAATAATAATAATATAACAATAATAATAATAATAGATTAATCCCAATTAGGAAATTCGTTCTCTGCATTTTACCCATCTCAAGCTTGAGTGAAAAGATGAACTGAGTGAGGTGCAACTCAATTATTGCTTAGTTTGATAATCTGAATGCTTTATTTACAGCACAGCAAACCAATAGGAAAAAAAATAACTGCAATATATTCAAATTATAAATGACAGTCCAGTAAATTCTTTAAGAAATTGAAACTCTTCTTTTACATACCCTGCAGCTCCACACCACAACAATAGTTAGCCTTCACATGTCATGTCAACCCACAAACCCCTCAGTGCTCACCCCACTCTGTCAACCTTGTCACAACTGCCACAGATAGCCTCCTAATTCTACACATGAAATCCAAAATACCCTCAAAGTCGGCACCATTGTTTGGTTATTATTGGTCTTAAAGAGTACCCAGGTGAAACCCACAACAAAACTGGGCCAGCTCGGGTTCAAAGAGCCACACTGAATGGCTGCCAAAATTGCTCACAATGACTTGATCGCAACAGCTTATGGTGAAATTATGATACAAACTATGCAGCAAGTGAGTAAGGAATATCAAGTCCCTTTGTCCCGACGCTTTCTATTGAGTTCAATAAACACTTATGCACTCTAAAGGACTCAAGCTCAAGAAGGGACAATGGCTCCCTTCAGAACTCGACACCAGACTTGTAACAATACAAAAATACTCTATCCTCCAAAGACTAATTGATGTCATTCGCCTTTTGATAAGTCCGAGGTAGGCAGACGTAATAGTAAAGAATATATGCACAGTGTTTGATGGCCAGTAACATGAGTAACTTGTGTATAATGAGACAGAAACAACCAAAATATCCTGCTTTTAGTTGCTGTTTTTTTTTTTTTTTTTTTTTTTTTTTTTAACCAAAGCTGTGATCATTTGTTTTCAGGGCAACTGGAGTGTAATTTGAATAGGGATAGACTTTAAAAGAGGAATCGTTTCTCTGTACTTAAAGGACTTGGAACCATCGGCCACTGGCCTGTGAGCATATTGGTTATTGATATTCTCTCTGCGTGTCACACACTGCATCTGGCCTCTGAACACAACAGCTGAAAAAGCCCTCAGAGCTGAGGTGAAACAAATACATTTGCACTTTTTTCTTTGGCAGCCAGAGCTGGCAGGTGAAATTGGTGGCCGTGTAGCTGGACAACTTGGCTGCAGTGCCATCTACTGGTGACAGCCACCAAGACTGAGACGAGTACACCTGGGAGACAACACAAGAAACAGTGGAAGGATTTGTACCAAAATGAACAGGTACACACTGTTTCATATCCCTATCTGCCTTTTTTATTTGATCATGCATGCTTTTTAAACCACAATAAGATGACACCACTTAAAAAATTCCAAAGCAAAGATGTCATTTCAAAGCACATCTCCCTCACACTAAGGTCCTTAGTTGAATACTGAATCAATGTCTACAAAAGGAAAAATATGGGTGAGACAAGAGAATAACAAAAGGATGCAAACTTTTAAGAATGTGCTACATTCCATAGAAGGAAAATTCAGCAGACCACAAAACACAAGGACCTTCAAAACTAAAGCAAGTGACGCACCTGGGAACAAAAAACAGCCTCTCAGCTCTGGAACAGCAAACACAATTTATGCCCTGTATCTGTAAAATGAAACATTCACCAATTATGTGTCAATATGGGGCAGCGATTTGCTCAACTGGTTGAGCAGCCATCCCATGTTCAGAGACTGCAGATCGTCAATGCAGCCGGCCCAAGTTTGCCAGGGTCCCTAGGGGGTCCCTCTCTGACCCCCTTTCCTGTCGATCTACTTCAGTGTAAAGGCCACTAGAGCCCAAAAATCATTTAAAAAATTATGTATCAATATGGTTAAAAAAAAACTTTTTTTGTATACCAATTCAGATCTTCCCAATACCACGCAATGCGTACTGATTTTTCCCATTAATGTACTTAATTTGAGTTTCTTTTATCGACAGTCAGTCAAAAAGACTCAAGAGTTTTCCACACAGTGTAAAAAGCCCTGTAATACATCACCCACTACAACAATGAAATGGGACATTAAGGCTGACATTATGACATCATGCAGAATGCCTCAAGGACAAATGAAGAGTTCATTTGCAAAAACAGACAAACACCATTGAGGAAAAACAGAGTTAACTGCTTTTCGTCACTGTCAGGTACAAACCTCCTATCTCATTTTACATCATTAAAACCCTCTACTTCATGTAAGCTTAATTTGGTGAAAATATTCAAAAGGTAAATGAAGAGTTTATTTGCAAAAGCAGTTCACTCTGTTTTTTTTTCTACATGGTGTTTATTTTTGCAAATGAACTTTTCAAATATATATCATGTTTATCTTTAACAGATGATTCATTTGTGACAAGAAATAGATCCCTACTGACTGCTGCATTCAATGATCTACTCAGCCGACAGTTAGACTGACACCTCTGTTGTTGCTGCGGTAAGTTGAAAGTGTGGGGTTTTTGTGGGTTTTTTCATTTTAATTCAGCAGTAAGAGCTACCTTTTTCTAACCGATTAAATATTTTAAACAGATGTTTGTGCATGTTCTGTCCAAGGTTATTGGCGTACCAAAATTGCACATTGATTAACAATTAAAGAACTAAGCTGAGAAAAGACAATTATGAAACTTAAATAGACGAGGGACAAAAGCAGAGGAGCATAATGCCATTTTTCTTACAGTTGAGTTTTTTTTCTTCAATTCTTGCCACCCTCCTCATCCCCCAAACCCTTGGGAAGCAGCACTCCGAGCTCTTTCATTTGAGCTTGCATTATGCCCCTGTATCTCTGCTCATTTTTCATCCCCATTGCATTAAGTATTGATATTGATTTCTTGTAAATGGTGGCGAAATGGATGGCTCGCACTTTTTTGTGTTATTGTTCTGCAGCACTTGTAGGTAATTTATTATGGCTTAGGGTCCGGTGAGGCCTCCCAGTTCTATGTCCCTCCTTCTGATGGAGCATGTCTACCTGACTAACAAAACACACCATCAACTGAGAGGACACTCATGAGGAGAATGAGCCATAAAGGAAGTATGCATCTACAGCAGCACCAGTGCGCACATGGACCGCATCCCCTTCACACCGCTCACATTCATGATCCAAGAAGAGGATCCCTTCAAAAACACACAGCAATAAACTGAAAATGATAACTTTAGAGGTATTTCTCAATCTTGCCATGAGAGTTTTGCAGTGAGCAAATACTTTATTTCTCTTTTCCTCTTATTTTTTGAATATTATTCTTTTTAGTGCTGGCTGTAGCAGCACTTGTACTGAAATCCATTCCCAGTTTTGTGACAAAGCGTGGCCTTCTTGACAAACTGGAGTGGTTTACTTGCATTGTCATCCTGGCCAATTTCTTTTCCCTGCTGCTGCGGCCCCAGCAGTCTATTTGCATTTCAATAGCCTCTCTGTCTGCCTGTATATTGCCTGATATTATGTCCGCCTTGTATGAATTCAAATTCAATGTCTGCATCTGCTGTTACACTCCTAAGCAGTCCCCATGATAGGTGAACCATATGAAATAAGACTTGGCAGGAAAACACAGAAATGATGTGTGACAATGTAAAACAAGACAAACATATTATAGAAATCTGTTCTGTGATTTTTTATAAATTCACCAAAAAAAAAAAAAAAAAAAAAAAGAGAAAAAACATGGTGTCTTATAAAACTGCGTCAGATCAGTCTTACAGAAATCAGTCTGCATCAGATCAGTCTTCCATGATTCTTAAAAAAAAAAACTATAATGACTTGTAGACCTGATAAGAGGTTTATGGCTTTTTAAAGCTCTATCTCTGCTATAGCTGCAGTGCAATGTATATAAAGTGCCTGTTCTGAGGTAACGAAAGGCTCTGTGGTAAAACCGATATGTCCTGTTTACCGTCTTTGTCACCACAACACCAGCACTTGGCCACAAAACCTGGCTGGTGCCACGGTGTCGGACACCGTGGGTCACATGACCTACACCAACGTCCCACAGAAGTCCCTCAGGTCTCCCAGAGTGCCATCCTTCCTCACTGACTCTCTCTCTCTCTTTCTCTCTTTCTCCCTTACAGGATGGAATATATGGGATGTTAGAAGACTTCAGACAGTTTCTGTTAAAGTCAAAAGGATTTACTGGAATATCTGCTTTTAAAAGACAAAGAGCCAACCGCTGATTAATCTTTGTCCATGGGATATTGGAGAGAAGGTGTAAAGAGGATAGCCAGTTGAGCTTTACATGATATTCTTTCGTCAACAAACTGTCTTTTGAATTTTTGGGGCCACAACGCTAATAACAATGTCATCAGTCTGAGATTGAAGCATTGTTGCAAAAATCTAAGTGCAAAAATGCTTCCTCTTTTCATATAGACATAAAGGCATGTTTCCACCCCTCCTCTTAATGTTAACCTCTGCCAAATGGAGCTTCTGTTCAGAAACAATTAAAGCCAACCAGTGTTCGGGTGCGCAGGCAGGCTAACAGCTGTGTTTGGGCCACTTGTTGTGCCTCCAGCACAGATAATTACAGCAATCCAAAAGCAGAGCAGCCGCTCGGGGAGTTTAATAATGTACAAGTAGTCGCTATCTCTTTATAGATCATGTTACTGCAGCACTCACTGACGTGTAATTTAGATCAATCAAAAAATATGGCAGGGCTATGAAACCAGTGCCTTTGATAATAGTTGGCAGGTAGTAGTCACCCCCTGTTGTCGAAGCATCTGATATAAAGGGCTTCATTCCACCTTCTATCAAGGGGCCTGGTGCGCTAGGATGTGTAACCCAGGCAACAGATACATAAAGCATTATGGGACTTGATTTAATTTGTCTAAATGGGAGCTGGAGTATCTTGGTTCTCAGTTCGAATGTCCCTGTTAACCACCACTACAATGTAATGGGCCCCTTAACTTGGATTGTGTCCTGCTGGTATATAAGGTTTTACTCTATATGAGTTTTTGCATGCTTGTGTCTGTGTGCATGCAGATGGCTTTGGTTACAAAAAAATGTTGACTTCAAACAAATAACTTAAATCTCGGTCAAATGTTTCACTAGGGAACTGTACCCACAATAATAGAATGGTAGCATGAATATGTTCTAAATGATCTGTTCACAGTTCTTTGTTTCCTTGAAGTTCCCACCACCTACCTTTAAAATATTTTGGGGTCAGTAATTTAACTGGAGGCCAAAGCTTTATACAGGACTATTTAGTTTTCGGTGTATATAAAAGCTATGAAAGTCATCACAGGTCAAGCTTTGTTCAAAGGTATGAAGTCTTTTGCTTGATTTGGTCCATTGTGTGTTTTCATACAGGAGCTCCCCATTTCAGTCCATTTGAAGGACTATTTGAACCAAGACAATTTAGCCGGTAATACCTGGGTATCATTTTCGGCCTTTGCATGGGACTCTCCTTGCCTCTGGCTTGTTTTAAACTATCAGAACAATTCACAGCTTCCTTTCCTCGTCCTACTTTTAACTTTTTCTCTCTCTCTCTCTCTCTCTCTCTCTCCTCCTGTGCCTTCAACCAATGGCTCTATGTTTTAAATGGCAATTCATCCCGTTCGTCCGCTCAGCCACGTTAAACATCAATTTCCTCACCGAGCACACATTACGACCCAATAGAAGAAATAAAATCTCAGCCATTTATTGTGCAACTCCCCCTCTCTCCGTTTTCTGGCACTGCTATCCACCACTGGAAACCCTCATCAAAGCAGCCCACATCCAACAACAAGAGAGCAGCTACACAATGATGCTGATGCCATTCAACTTCCTCTTAAGTCGTTTTATACTTACTGCAAAACAGTAACGATTCCAAGGGCCTTTGAATTCCTCCAAGAGGCAGTGGTTTTATAAAACATGCATGAGGTGTTCAGTAAACAATGCCCAATGGTCTTATTCCTTTTAAATAAAACTATTTCCATGAGATGTAAGAGAGGCTTTAATATTGCCTTAAATATTAAAAGAGAGAACTGAGCCTCATCAATTTTTCATTTATTGGGCCTGCGTGTAAGGAGTCATCAATCTCAAAAGAAATTACTGACATTTTCATTTCAAATAAAAAAGGGTACACTTTATCCAGCGGTAATAGGGATTGCCACTCTAACACAGGGAGCATTAAATGGCTTCTGGAGTGTTGAAAATGAGAGAATTTTCTTTTTTTTGTCTCTGAACAGATTGTGGTTTTTAACCTTGTGGAGCAAACATGCATGAAATTGCTAAATAAAATGCAACATATTACCCTGCTAACACACCAGCCTTTGAGGGGGATGAAGTTCATTACAAATCAATAATAGTCTTGCCTAAACAGCTGCATATTCCTTTTTTTTCAACGAGTAATAACCACCTGGCTGTTTTGCTGGTAGTTGATATTGATATCTTGTGACATAAATTCATTGTTTGAGTCCACTGCTGTTATGATATATTGTTATAAATGTCTCCATCATTACAGCGCCTTGCCGCTTGTTTGCCTTTAGGCTTGAAGGTTTGTAATTACTGCACAATAAACAAATGGTTTGGGTAATGGGGGGAAAAAAAGGTCTGGGGGCCTACAGGCACTGGGAGAGGATTACAGGGAAAGAAACCCACATTTTACACCCCCAAAACCTCTCAACCCTCTCCACAAGACCTGTCCCACATCTCACCACAGTTCCCCCCGTGGAATCACCCTCGCTGAATTATAAATCTCTTAGCCGTGCTGATATATCATCAACTGGCTTCATATATCGTAGAGGTGGGGGGAATAAGGGTTACAGTAGGCCAGGATTTATAACAAAAGCTTGACATATGCTGCTAATTCACCTTGACAACACTGTCACTTCCTGTTCAGTGAATAATTGTCCAACAGAAGAGGAGTTTGTATGCGGCCTCACTGCCAGGCACTTCCCAGCACATGCAACTCCACTCATAATGGATGACTATTTGTTTATAATTTCTATACACAAGTCTAGTTGTCAGTCCCCCGCTCACCCATGTGCTGCTGTCTCATTTGCATAGGTAGATTGAGACGCCGCAAGCGTAACGAGGTCAGCCTGCATGTTGGTGATGGAAGACGCTGATGAATAGAGCTCTCTCCACATCATGGCACCTTTGTAAATGTTTGATTAGTTTTGAATGGATTACTGTTAGATTACCGGGTTTGAGGCCCAAACCTAGACATGGCTCTGCAGCTTGGAGACAGTCCCTTATGGGTGTCCTGTGACAAAACGGAGGGTGGGGTTGACAAAGAGTAAGATGGGAGGAGGGCGAAGGCCATACTCGTTTATACAGACTCGTCAAAATGTTTGATAATGCCCTCTGTCCCTAAGGTTCAAAATTAAATATAGGTAAAAACTGTGATTTAAAGATAGCTAGAAGAGAGATATCCTCAACAGATAAAGTATCCTTTATTGAGATTTGAGTAGACATCATAGAGCAGCAGCTTTAGAAAACAAGGAGCTTTCATACATAGATGCTCAGCTGTAATTCTTAGATGGAATACGTTTCAATAAAAGTCGTTCAGATTTCTGGAACGGTGATTGTTCCATTGCTCTCATATCAGCTCCCCATTCTATGGGTATTTAACGGGTTAGTGGGAATCTCATAGTCAGACAGCTATAAATTTCTTGGGGCTGAGGTGAGATGCTCTTATATTGCTTGTGTGGCAATCACACTGGTGATTATATGGGTAATGAAACACGTGCTTCCTCCTTGTGTCTTCCCCTTTCATCGCTTGTCTCTTTCTATCTCTTTTCCTAACTTTTCTCTCTCTGTGGATAAGGGTGATAGATGGGGTGTAACTACAAAGGGAGCAGTAACCCATCAGTTCCGAAGCCCATTATGCACCATTGGGTGCTGGGTAAAGGGGATACAGAGCATGGAACAGCGACACCAAAGAAGCCTGCCTCACAGGTTAACGGCAACCCCCACCGCCACCCACCCCTTACGCCCCCAACTCCAATCAGTTTGCTCGAAAAGCTGTCTTGCTTCTTGACAGCACTGCCGCCATTGTGCTCCCTCTCTTTCAATCTGTTTAGCTTCCTGTTGTGACCTTTCATACAGTCAAATATATTAGCGAGTGGTGCACTCTCATTAAAACAGTGCATTAACCAAAAGACTCTTTGGAGTCTAAATGACAGCCGAAGGAACTGAAAGCTAATAGCCGTGGGCAGTTGGGGAAACTTAACTCATGAATCAGTGTGCTAATGCTGGAGCAGTGAGCCTGGAGCGCTGTAAGCGTACAGCACAATCTCCATCTCCCCCCTTTCTTTCTCCTTTTTGCTTCTGTGATCTCCATTTTCCTCTGATGCTGTTCTTTTCCTCTCCTTTTCACCACTACCTACTATTTCTTATCTCTTATATTCACTATTACTGCTGTGTCCACCTTCCACTTTCCTCTGACACCTTTATTCTTTTCTTTCACTTTTTTACCAATCATCTTTGCTCAGTCTTGCTATCTTACTTGTTCATTTCATTCTCCGTTCTCCTACATTGTATTGCACTTGTCAGTGCCATCATTTTTACTTTCTGGCTCTACAGTTCTACCCGTACTCCTCAACTCTTTATTGAGTCATTGTTTTTAAAGAGTGAAAGGAAGAAATGGGTATACAGAAAAAAGCAACAGAGTGATAAAGATAGAGAAAAGAAAAAGAAAGAGGAGAGGGGGACGAGTAAAAAAGGAGAGACTAAAAGCTCATTACTTTCCCTCTGATGGGAGAAAATGAGTGAGGGGGCAATAATAAAGCTTGAATTTTTCAATACTGTTAAAAATGGGGCTCTGACAGCTCACCGCCAGTGCAAGGGACAGGCGCCGACAACGCATGGTGAGCCACCGAATTAGCAATACCATACATCATAAAATCTAATTAAATCAAGGAGCAGAATCAAATTAGTTTTCTGTGACTCAAACCGGCCGCCAAAAGGGCTCTATTAAATGAACTGTAGAGAGGGGATTAAATAATTCACAGTGAGGGATTTTGCATTTATACAAAAATTGTGCACTTAATTGTCCGTGCTATATTACAGATTTGGCCTTATGTTAACAATGAGCCTAAAGCACACTTACTCGTGTGCACTGGGCACACATTAGGGCCTACATGGTCGACGAGGCTTCAAACTAAGGGGATATTAGAACAACCACAGGCTCAATAGCACTAGTATAGTGGAGCATAGCGGTTTAAAGCAGGCAACTGATTATACTCCATCAAGCTTTAGCATACAGAATGAAAGGAAGTGCTGTTGAAAATAGGGGTTAAACAGTGAATTAAATGTGAATATTAGGTAAGGTATTACATTTGACGCTTCAAAAGTTGTGTTTGGACATGCAGTGCAATGTGGAATCTGGACTTATTGGAAAACCCACAGGTACGCCATCAAACTAAACATGTCAGATGAAGTTCTGTCATGAAAATGGAGCGCTTTCGTTACAGCGCCGTGTGAGCATTCAACCATCTCAGCTATTCTCTTCATCTCTCACCCACATACACCCTTTCCTTCAATCCTTCCTTCTCCGAGCTTCCCTCCCTGGCATCAAAACAGCACAACTTTATTATAGTCGCTGTCAATACCGTAATAATAAAAGAACGCGGAGGGGAGAGACTACCATATTACACTTTTAACGAGAATATAGCAGATGCACATTGAGTGAACATTGAGTTTTAAAACTTGTCGGCATGTGATTTGTGGCCTTGTCAGTACAAATATTTTTCAATGTCATGGCAGCAAGCCGAAGCTGTCACTTCAGCGGTCAGCTGGGATGGGGGGAGGCAAAACACAATGATCTGGCCCTTAATGGAGAACCGCTGGGACTGGCATGGAGGTGATGAAGCACTGTTTAGTTTGCGGCTGCCATATTTCTGCTTGGGGACGCTATTATAAAACACAGTGTTATTTTGTCAGATTTCAATCATGAGCCAGGTTATTTGTCATCAGCTGTCACATTGTTGGGGCAAGTCAGGCTGACGGTGAAATATGACCTATCCCAGTCCAACCCCCCGGCTCTGTAGGAGACCAGAGTTTTTCTTCAGACTAGATGTACAACTAATAACAACTCTTGCATCCCCTATTCCACTTATTTGTCTGAGTGTGGTTTCAAAAAAGTGTAATTTTAATGCAAAGCATGGATTAAATCTCAACTTCCCTAATATTTCTCTAGTCGCACTTATAACTTATTTTTATTTCAAGTCACACAAGGAGTCATCTTCTTGGGTAATCACAGGGCATGGTGTCTTTGTTTAGCAGGAGTGACATAATTAAGTATGTTCATAATGGAAGCACAGGAAGCTATGATTTAATTTCTAACAATTGAAAGTGTTTCTAAATGGATATATTCTTCCCTTACTGTGCTTCCTTTTAAGTATTAAGATAACAATTGAAAATCACAGGTGAGCAACGACTCAAGACTGAGGAATCTCAATCTTTACTTTTGATTAATCTAAACAAAAGTCACCAGACTTGCCACAAGTTACACAGTAAGCTATAACAACACAGTCCAGCTTGCTCTGTAGCCACCAAGCTGAGATTCTTGTTAACTAACTTGCTAAAACGCAGGACTTGTCATTCAGTCACGTTAGATTTGGATTCGTGAGCTTGGCAAACGTAGAACAGATATTTACTGTTCATAGTGGACGAGGGTTTGTCTCATTACCAGTATTAACAAATTATTCTGTCCAGCAGGGTCGTCTTCAAACCGGGCAAATATCTGCCTGAGCTCCGCTGAAAAGCAAAGCTCATAACTTTACTTCTACACATCTGATTAAAAAAATTCCAACTGTAGGGGGTAGGTGATGTCTAAAATAAGAGGGAAAAGTGGTTTGGAAGCAGTTTGGAGTCTCCCCTGTAAAGCAGTAGTTTACTTTCCCCAATCGCAATATCTCCGTGAGAAAAGCTCAAAACTGTGATTTTCAACTTGTGAATGTCTCATCCTAAAAATTCCAACTGAAGGGGGTAGCTAATGTCTAAAATAAGAAGTGAAAGTGGTTTGGAAGCAGCCTAGGGTTCCCTCTTACAAAGCAGCAACTTTCTTTCCCCAATTGCAATCAAGGCAAGAAAAGCTTAAAACTGGGATTTTGAATGATGAACTAAGCCACGTTCAAGCTTTTTTTTTTTCTTTTCTTTCCTTTTCTTTCTTTTCTCCCTTTACTTGTCCTGTCCAGCATCATAGCAAGCAGAATGTAAATCCGATTGCTTTATTGTGTTGAACAGTTTTGCTTTGCCAAGGGGCGCTTTATGAACACAAGGCTCCCCTTGATATCCTGTATATTCATTTTATTTCTTTAATTAAACATTTGTTTATAACAGCATTCCATACCATACTGCTGGGCTTGACAAGGGAGAAATGAAAGTTAGTGAAACAGAAAGAAAGGGCTGAGAAAGAGGGAGAGAGAAAGAGAGAGAGGAGAGAAAACATGAATCCACTTACACAGTTCACTGGTGCATCTGTACAGAAACCCCTAAACAACATTCCAAGGTCTCTGTTGGAAAACAAAATAAGCAATGCCTTACAGGAGGACCTGCCGGTGGGTTAAATATCCTCAGATCATACAAACACATGCAGAACTACGCAGAGAAGAGGTACAACCTAATCAGCGCAACGGGAAGCAGCGTCACAGTGTCAACATGCATAATAAGAGGTGCTTCGTGGTGATACAGTCATGCAGATGCAGCCTCGTCTCTGCAAGGAGAAGGAAGCCCGCAAAGCTCATGACCCAGCCACCCCCAGCAGCCACCCATAGGCCCAGATCCCAGCCATCTCCCCAAAAGAATAGACATGCATCCCCCAGAGGGCGGCAAGTGTCCAGCCGGAGCCCCCTGCAGTCTCAGGGTCCAGGCCCCAGCGGACCAAGACCGACAGCCGCTGACCCCATCGGGCATCGGCCGCCCCCGGGTCAGGGACAGCGCCGGGCTCAGGGCCCAAGCGCCCAGGAGCAGCCCCCCCACCCGGCCCAGGCGGCCCAACCGGAACCCAGGAGGACCGGACCCCCCAGACGACACCCCCCCCAGGACAGGTCAGCCCCCACCCTGACGTCCCTGCCCCACACACTTGACACCAGGGCGCTACCACTGCTACCACCCCCCTACACCACCACCACACTCACTCCTCACACACATACCCCCAACATCCACATGCACTCCCCCCCCACACACATGCACCCACTTGCTCCGCTCTCCGACTTTACATACCCACACTCACTCCTCCCTCCACCCCCAACACCTTCCTCCCTCTGCCCTCCACACATACTCCCCACCTCCTGATGCCCTCTAACACCCACATGCACTCCCCCCACACACCTGCACCAACCCCTCCCTCCACCTACGTTCAAGCATTTAACCATCATATCAGACTGTATAGACTCTCGTAAACCCCCGTCTGTTCCTGGATTGAGCTATACAATCCATAAGAGAGCTACATTAGCCTATATCTTCAACTATATAGCGATGGAACTTATAGGTTCATTGTAACAAGGTGTGGAGGCTGAATGTAATTACTGAGTACATGGGACACTCGTGCGTAATGCTTCACAATGAATGCGCTGCACTGCTGAAAGATCATGGAAAGAAGAGGATAAAGATGGAGAGAGTTTTGAGAAACCACAAATATTTCTTGGGCCATGACTGATGCCGATAGATTCCCCAGAGCAACCTTCAATCCCCGAACTGGGGGATTCTTAGATCATTTCAATGGGTTGCCGGACGATTGTAGATTGTAGATGGAAATTGCTGGAAACTAAATACATTTAGAATTTTTAGGGTTGTCAAAATAAATCTGCTAATGCAGAGAGATTAATCTTTAGGAATATAAATGCATTCATTTTCTAAAAAATAAATTAGGCTAACTCATAATAAAATCGCAATTTGGCAATATCTTGCAAAAGCCCTTCTCAGATCTTGGTCAGCTAATTTGTTTTTCATCATGTTTTCTTACAGTTGTGTACATAATCAACCATGTTAGCCCCCTAATTCATGAAGATTCTGACAGTTTTACAGCCTCACATGTAGAGTGCTGCAGGATGATCTGATATATCGGACAATAAAGAGCTCAGTCGTCGCAGGGGTCAGGAACACCAACGTCTGGTATCTTAGGGGTCGTAGCTCAAAAAGTTTGAGAACTCCTAGATGTGTTGAAGTGGACCCCACCTACCCGCCGGAACCGTTTAATCCCTGTGCGCAGCTGCTGACCACAACGCGCTCTGGTGTGGAGCGAGCCGTTGTGTTCATTCACCGCTGCAGCAACATGCTGTCAGTTCTGTTTATCTGTGATTCCACTGTAAAGTCCAAATAAATTGTTTTTTCAAGCCTCCAGCTCACCAACAAGCACCTCAACTTCATTCTCCATGAAACTGGGTTTCTTGTCTTCTCAGTCGCCACGATCAAGCTTTAAATGCCTCAGATCAGCTGGCTTATTGATATGCAAACATATCCATAAGGTGCTTTGCATTGACCCTTTATGGTAGAAGGTGGGTGTGTAAGGGGTGGGGGGGGATTCACCTGCGCAAACTTCGGCACACGCAAACTTTGGGTTTTTTGGCGCACGTACACTATTAGTAAAGATCCTGCACACAGTTTTATAAATGAGGCCCCTGTTCTGTGTAACATCTCTGCAGCAACCTGATATCAGCCTCTTAAAATGAAATCAGCTGATCTCAGCGACATATTATCATGTTCATACTAACTCATATCTCCAAGCTGAACTCACGCAGACTTATTTGATAGCATTTATTTATTGTATATTGTATATTGTAACCCGAAATCTGAAGTAATTTACCAGTTAAGCATACTTTCATGTTCAGTACATTTTAGCATCAGGGGAATTATTATGATTTTATTATTATGCTACGATACGAAGCATAAACTACAAGGGGTGACATCTTCAGTACTGGCACATGTTATTGGACTCTTCTAACCTGCACAGATTTAATGCCACACACTTGATAGTAATAAAAGACAGATCGCACATCTCATCTTTCTAATGATCTGTGTGTGATGTTCTCTACAGAGCACACCACATGCTAGTCAAGTTTCCAGCAGAATAGTCGTATGTTTTTCACACTTAATACTCAAAATCTGAGTCCATCCACCCACTCGATGGACTTTGTTAATCTCCATATGAATCTTTCAAAATAGTTTGTTTAGTTTCTTCCCAACTAAGTTGCTGCATCTTGCTACGTGGCCGGCTTTGTTTTTCAATGTAGATGATGAGCTGCAGCTAGCGACCAGAAATGTCAACACAACTCCGGAAGACGAGGGCGTTTAGAACTGGGTGGGGCAAAATAAGGTGAATACTGATAAGAAAAAGTAAAAAATGGTCATTTTGGACACATAATACATCTGAAAAGTGTTCACAGCGATTCACTATTCGACATTTTATGTTTCAGCCTTATTTTAAATTTGAATAAATTAATTAGGTCAATTGATCACTCTAAATTGTCCCTAGAAATTAATGTGAGAGTGCGTGGTTGTCTGTCTTTCTCTGTCGGACCCGTCCAGGGTGTACCCCATCTCTCGACTGACAATAGCTGGGATAGGCTCCAACAACCGCCGTGAACCTGAATTGGATAAGCAGTACAGAAAATGACATGAAATGACATAAATTAATTTTATTCCATAAAACTCTACATACAGTCAACGACAATGTGTTTTTTTTAAATGTTTTTTTAAATCACATGTTTGCTCACAGACTTTAAGTACTTTGTTGATGCATATTTGGCAGTAATGATAGCCTTTAGTCTTTTTTTAATGTGATGCCAAAATGCTTGGCACACCTATCTTTGGGCAAATTCGCCCATTTGTCTCTGCAGCACCCTTCAAGCTCCATCAGTTTGGGTGGGAAGCGTCTGTGCACAGCCTTTTTTGAGATCTCTCCTCAGAGATCTTCAATCAGAAGATCAGGGGCACGGTCTCATGGGTTTCCTCAAACAAACGATCTGGATTCTAGCAGCAGGGGTCCAACAACTCTGTGTGGTCTCGTGGTTGTTATCAGAAACGTTTTGAGCACGAAACCATCATCATCATGCCGTGACGCAAATAGAAAGAGATGGCAAAATTCCAGTCCAGCTGGTGGCGTCACCACCCCTTTTTCCCTCTCTCTCCCCCTGCCCCCCTTGCGTCAAGCGTTCCGGACTTTGCAATCATGCACCCAGCCTCTTCCGACC
Source organism: Atherinomorus stipes (assembly GCA_023101725.1). Taxonomy (NCBI): domain Eukaryota; kingdom Metazoa; phylum Chordata; class Actinopteri; order Atheriniformes; family Atherinidae; genus Atherinomorus; species Atherinomorus stipes. The sequence goes on along the minus strand of JALJCO010003968.1, from coordinate 2,065,909 downwards.
ATTCCGTTCTGACAATTGTTTCAGACTTCTGGTGCAGTTGCATGGCGCAAAAAATATTAATCTAATCCCTTTTCTGGACTTGAGAACATTTTAATCGTGACAAAAGTTTCCATGTGACCCTACCCTAGGGCAGGTTTTTACCCAGGATGTTTCTGTGCATTGTTGTGTTCATCTTTTCTGCTGTCCTGACCGGTCTCCCAGTATCTGTTGCTGATAAATATCCCCACAGCATAATGCTTCCACCACCATACTTCACTGTAGGAGTGGTATTGGCCTGATGATGACTGGTATCTGATTTTCTCCAAACATGGCACTTGGCATGCACACCAAAATGTTCAACCTTTGTCTCATCAGACCAGAGAATTTTGTTTGTCATGGTCTGAGAGTCCTTCAAGTGCCTTTTGGCAAACTCTAGGTGGGTTGCTATGTGCCTTTTACTAAGGAGTGGCTTCCATCTGGCCACTCTACCATACAGGCGTGATTGGTGATTTGCTGCAAAGATGGTTGTCATTTCTGTAAGGTTCTCCTTTCTCCACAGAGGAATGCTGGAGCTCTGACAGAGTGCTTGTCAGGTGTTGTCAAGAGTAGATGTGGTTGATTTTTTTCTTGTTTAACATAATAGATGTAATTTATATTATCCTCTAGTTTAAAAGGCATCTGTATATATAGTAACAAAGCCTAATTTATTGTACATTAATGCATCCATAGGTAGATCTACTTAATCATAATATAGTTTTAAAAAATGGCATTGAATGTAGATTTTACACAGTATTTTGAAACCCCTTGTCATTTTGAAACATCACACCATGACAACGAAACTAACATACAACAGCCACTTGGATTTTAAGAAATGCATTGCACCAGTTCAACCCCAAACTGCAAACATTTCAAGTGTTTTTTTCCCCATTCTGTCCTACTGAAAATTAAAACTTGCAACAACCAATATGGCGGTGCCATTGACATACTGTACAAAGCAAGGAGTAATGCGGTATCTACAGATGCGGGCATGAAAAAGTTCCTCTTTCTGCCGACTGTCAGCCACTTACCAGCCACTTACCAGTGACTTGTCTGCTGATTCAATCGCACAGAGAAACGCCTGTGTGCGCAGGGTAGACGATATCAGAGCATAAATGAATGCCCGGAACAAGGACTTTTCCACATGCCAAGTTTGGACACCGTGCGTGATGACACACTGTATTTGCGGGACAAATCTTTCAGCCAGTGATAGTGCAGTAATAGCGCACTATTACTGCACCACTTTTGGCAGAAAAAGCCGGAACTTTTACATGCCCGCATCCGTATGTGCATATATCTGTGGTTCGAAATTTCTTTAATTTTTGGATGGCGGAGGCCAATGTACTTTTGACTTTTGAGTCTTTCAAAAGTCTTTTTGTAACCTTCTCCAGATTCATGCCTTGGAGACAATCCTGTCTTTGTGGTCTACAGACAATTCCTTTGACTTTAGGTGTATGCATTTTCAAATCATGCCTAATCAGCTGAGTTTAACACAGCTGGACTCCAAGTAAGCAATAGAAACATCTGAAGGATGATCAGTGGAAACGGGATGCACCTTAAAGGGGAAGTTCAGGATTTTTGACATAGGGCCGCATTTACAAGTGAGCCAGGGTACTACTTATCACTGAAGACAGTTTCAACATATTTCATCCCATTATTTTAGTTCCAGGAGGTTGTCGATGCTAATGCTAGTGTGAGTCAATAGGAATGTCCTAGCCTGTCATTAAAGCCAATCTTATCCACTCCAAAGAACATCTGAGGCAAATCAGCAAGCCTATCTGTGTAAATGCTGTGCTAAACTAGTAAACTCGGGTGTTAAACAAGTAAAAGTAGCCTTGTATGACAAATTTTGGATTACATATTGAGGAACTGTTTCTTGCCAGCTGCAGAATTATATACTTTGCTTCTGGGTGGTAGTAGGCGCTTTCGAACTGTAGGAACCTTTTTGAGTTACTATAACCTTTTCGGGAACTGGGCCGTTTTTTTGCGCATTTGGACATATACAGTAGGAACTAGGAACCTCAGACCACAGTTCCTATAACTTTTTTAGCTCCTAATCTGAGGCAGGGTCTTTTGGGGGTTCCATAGGAACTGAAATACGTAGGTGTTTGGTGATTGGTAGAACTGGCAAGCCACGCCCTTGCGTGATCCCCGCTTCTTCCAGCCCCGCCATATTTAAAAAGTGTCACAACTGTTGACCTGTTTACCAAGATCGTAATAACAACAAGAACTATTACAATAAGAGTGTATGAATTCATTATTAAATTGATTACAATGGTGCACGCCCCGAATCGATAACTACTTTGAAACGTCCGAAAGCAATTATTTTCATATTAATTTAATGACCAAATACAGCTGCAAAGTATAGCAGTAGAATCTGCGGCTGCCGCCCTTGACACCTTAGTGGACGGACCGCCCACTAAGGTTCCGGGTGCACTTGCAAATTGTGTCAGTACAATCTGCACCACTTTAGTGAAAGTACCCCTGTCCGTCCACTGAAGTATCCGGGCGTAGTTATAGGAACTGCGTTCTTAGAGCCTCTCTGTCCGAATGCGCCTAGTGTTACTACCTTTGTCAGTGTATTCCGGTTCATAGAGACATGGTGACAGTTAATTTAATGAAAAAAGTTTGAAATTGTCTTCACTATCCGACATATACTCATGCTTTTCAGATGTGGCCATAGTTTTGACTGTATATTTGTGTAATGAAATTTAATGAAAAATACTTTATTTATCCCAGAAGGGAAATTCAACATTGTAAAAAGCTCACTTTTCTTTCTTTCTTTCTTTCTTTCTTTCTTTCTTTCTTTCTTTCTTTCTTTCTTTCTTTCTTTCTTTCTTTCTTTCTTTCTTTCTTTCTTTCTTTCTTTTTTTTTTTTTTACAATATGACATTTATATGAAATAACAATGTAACAATAATAAGTCAGTCAGTCTTGTTCTTTAGGGTGATGGCTGCTGGTAGGAATGAATTTCTATATCTCTCCGTCCTACATCGAACCTGAGGCAGCCTCTCACTGAACGCATTGTTGATTTTTCACCGTGTTGTGGAGAGTGTGGGAAGTGTCCTCCATCATCTTCATCAGCTTGTGCAGCATTCTTTTTTGAACGATCAGCTCCAGCGGCTCCAGAGTTATCCCCAGCAGAGAACCAGCTTTCTTGATCAGCTTGTTTAGTTTCTTCAAGTCTCTGGTTCTGATGCTGCTGCCCCAGCAGATGCTGCAAAGCTAATTGCACTTTCCACAACAGACTTATAGAAGATCTGCAACATCTTGGTGCAGACGTTGAATGATCCCAGCTTCCTTAAGAAGTAGAGTCTGCTCTGACCTTTCTTGTCGATGTAGTCAGTGTTGCAATTCCAGTCGAGTCTGTTGTCCAGCTATGATCCAAGGTATTTGTAGTTCTCCACCACCTCCACCTCCTCTCCCAGGATGTAGACAGGACTATGCTGAAGTCAACAATCATCTCTTTAGTCTTACTGGTATTTAAGATGAGGTGATTGTTACCACACCATTTCACAAAGTGACTGACCAGTTTCCTGTACTCGGCTTCTTGTCCATCACTGATACACCCCACAACTACAGAGTCATCAGAGTATTTCTGCAGATGACAGGACTCAGAGTTGTACTGGAAGTCTGAGGTGTGCAGTGTGAAGAGGGATGGTGAGAGTACAGTTCCTTGTGGTGCTCCGGTGCTCCTGATCACCATCTCAGAGACACAACCTTTCAGTCTCACAAATTGTGGTCTCTTTGTTAGGTAGTTGTAAATCCAGGTGGTTGTGGAGGGATCCTCCTGGATCAAAGAACATGACCCTCAAAGTGCTGCCTGACTGGTCCAGATGAGAGTGGGCTCCCTGAAGCAGGAAGATGATGGCTGTTGTGTTCGGAAAACATGCAGTTGACCTTCCTCATCTGTCCTGTTGGACTGTATTAAGTGATGCACTGGAACTGACAAGTTACTGTGACTTTAAGGTTTGCAGCATTGCGTTACGGCAAAGGTCGTAAAGTGAGGTGTGTGAGGCAGTTGAATAAAACCCCTAAAACGAAGCAACACGCGGTGGTCTTTGAGTCCTGCACAAACATAATAATGGCGTCTTCAACCCCAAGCCCATTACGATATGTGAACTGTAATGGGTCCTGAAAGGTGTTGACTTGCTTATTAAGTTGAGCCAGTAAATTCCTTCATGCACGTAGCAGCAGATGATATCACTCCAGTGCCAAATACAGGAAGTAAAACTTTGTAAAGTGCCTCAGCAGCAACAATCAAAATGCAACGAAATGCAAGGTTAGTTTCATTTGTAACATTATTCTATTAACAGGGAATTTACACAGCTAGTCTTAAATTATAAATGATTTGCCTCGGATGCTCTGTGGAGTGGTTAAGATTTTTTTTTTTAATGACAGGCTAGCAGATTCCTATTGACTTACTGTACACTAGCATTAGCATCAGCGACCTCCTGGAACTAGAATAACGGAATGAAAAATGTTGAAACTGCCTCCAGTGATAAGTAGTATCCTGGCTCACTTACAAATGAGGCTGTATGTCAAAAATCCCAAAGTTTCCCTTTAACTCAACTTTGAGTTTCATGACAAGGGCTGTTAATACTTGCCTACATGAAATGTTATTTTTATTTTATTTTTTTTTAATAAATTTATAAAAATTTAAAAGAATATTTTTCCACAATATTATTATGGGGTATTGCGTCTAGAATAAATTCAATTGGGGGAATATATTTAATTGATTTCATTTTGGAATAAGCCTGCACAGTAATATAACAAAATATGGAAAAAGTGAAGCACTGTGCAAAGCACTGTGAAAAAACAATGTGAAAGGACTGAAAATCACAATTTTCAAAAACACGTTGCTAAATATCTTAAATACCTTACACAAACAATCCCTTTTTTAATTCAAAGTGAGCTCAAGCAATCTGTTAAGTGACATTTGTTGAATATTATATGCCTTTGCACACTTGCTCCTGACAGAAACTTGAATGCTTCTTAACTTGCCATTTAATTTTCCCTTTGAGCGGTTTCATTTCCTACTTGAATCTTGAGGAAAACAAGAGCCAGCCTCCCTAATTTACTTGCTGACTTTGAAATGTGCTTTTCAGATCACTGTACATCTCAGTGACTTGGACACCCGAGTAACATCATCTCCAAATCATTTCAGTTTTATTTCCTTGTCGCCCTTGCATTTGAACGTCATGGCCTCTACACAATTATAGAGAAGCTACAGCCCTCATCCTTTAAAAGCAGATATTCGGTTCACTTTAAGCCAGATGAACTGTCTGTATGCACCATTACTTTAGACTGTTTGTAGATGCTGCTGATACCAAACTATCAGCCAGTGTTAACGTATGCAAATAGAATTTGATTACTTACAGTGGCTTCTGTTGGTTGAGTGACAGGGGTGACATTGTGTACTTTTGTCACGATCTCAGTCCTTAAATAAAAGCTGTGTTATTACATCTGAAAGCGAGCTTGCTCTCTATGAATGTTTTTGTTCACAAACTACTTTTGTAAATTAATTTAAAAAAAAAAGAAATATGTGAAGCAACACCAACTTATTCCTTGTTGTCAGCTGATTGTCATCTGTCTGATCATATCTGTCTGTCTTATACCTTTGTATCTATTCAATATCATGGATAAGGGCTTTCCAACTTAGAATATCATGCTTCATCACATACATAAATGTTTAATAAACTACAAAACACATGTACTGCTACACACATGAGCAAACACACACAACAACCATTAGCTTTGGCTGACATGATAGCCATTAGCACACCGTTTCTAGTTGTGTGCTTCTCATTCCAAAAGAAGAATCATTTACATAATGTGTGTTTTTCCCAAACGGTGTGAACAACTGGTGCTTTGTGTAGGTTTCCTGCTGGCAAATGTTTCAAACTGACCTCGGGAAACGGTCCAGCCACAAACGCTGCGCTGTTACATCCATAATGGGCCTTTTACTTGTTTTTGTGTATATGTGTGTATCTGCAAGCAAGCAGATGTGTGTCTGAAAAAGCGTGTATCTGGATATGCACACTTTTGCATGTCTGCGCGTGTATGTGTGCCTCCAGCTGATGACTCTGTGCCAGTCGGACGGCTTTTATGCGTATTAATATTAATATGTGCCTGAGCTGAAGCCCATTGCATCCCTACCCTGCGGAGCAGAGTGTCCAAGGGCCACCATTATCATCCTGTTCTGACTGTCAGTGAACCTGGAGGAAAGTGAGATAGGAACGTTGACTACCGTTCTGGGGTCAAACAGTCAGGCTAATACAGCTCAAACCACCTGCAGAGAGGATTTGGTAAAATATGCACAGATCACATGAATCTGTTTGCACTGCAATTCTGTATGAAATGCATCCCTTTATAGCAAAGAGCTTATGGCCTAAACAATGCCCTACACATACACATCCCACATACAGAAAGATAAAAAAGATAAACAATATCTGTTAGAAAAAAAATCTTTGATATTAATATTTATCAGGGAACTCTCGATGTGCAACATATGTATGCTCAGTAGTATTCTTAAGTTGGTGTCTTGTTCCTGAGGGCAGTATTGATGACAATGTTAACAATGACTCATAAAATCAATCAATCAATAAGGTATTAAATGTATATGTCTGTGAGGTTGTCAGTGGAGCGCTCAGGGGTGAATCTCCAATAGCCTGTCTTTTATTGCCTTTATGGGGGATGCACCAACGCACCATTTCCATGAAAATACATCTGTACAGTATATCAAAGAACCTGACAAGCCAGAAGTGAATACAGCCAAATATTCCCCATATTTTCCTCTTTCCCCTCCCTTTTATGCACACAGGCAGAAGGACACCCCACCCATACACACCAAAATAGATGAATTTTGCTCCAACAAAGGCAGTATGGTAATTAAATGTAAGATAAGGCCTTTCAGAATGCCCAAGACTGTGCCAAGCAAATATCCTGATCAGCTTAAAATCAACCAAGTGAGACGAAATAACAAAACTCCAAATTGGTTGGTCTAGATCAGTTTGATAGGCCGTTCAATATAATACACAACAATGGCTGAAATGAATAGGAATCAAATTACAAGAGCTGCGATATGGCATGAAACTGCATGGGGGAATTCAAGCACAATCACTTTTCAATGTGGCTTCCAATATTGCAGCCAATCCTCGCACGATTCATATCCGATCACAAATAATGTTTATCACCCTCATATCTCTCTCCCTAATGGAAAAGGCCTAGTGTTGGGGTTTAAAGAGTGCATTCATTTTTAATGAGGTCTGGGCAATGGCCAGAATGAAATGAACAGGAATAGTTTTGGGAAACAGACGAGGAAAGACTGGCAGTAAAAGGTCAATCTATCCTTTCTAATTCTACCAGGTTACATTTAAGTTCTAAGCTGTTTATAACAACCACTATTGCAATACTGTTTAGAAAAAAAAAGGATAATGCACTGCAACAGTACCCTTAATTTTTTTTTTTCTTGGTAGATCTGAAAAGATCTATAAAAAAACACACACACACACATTAGTACAAGTAGAGTGGTGTTTTGAGTGGTTTTAAGTCTTTATAATTGGAGTCAACACCTTTGGAAAACATCATTGCTTTTCCTGCTGTTTTCCATTTGTAAAGCTCTCCATGCAGCATATTCTACAGTAGTAAAATTTTAGCATTTTGTAAGTTTCCCTGATGTTTCACCAACAAAATTGTGCATTTATGTGGTAAAAAGGGAAGCAATATCCCCTGAATCAAGCAATTCTCTATAGTGTTGGTGAGTTCAGAAGGACCATCAAATTTCATGGAAAATAAGCTCTTGTGTAGGAAAAGACACTCATATTTTATGTCTAATTCTGGAGGAGAAGATGTATTTCCTGCCTCCCCAGGAACCATGATTGGTGTGTGACTGTGTATGGTGATGAGATCACTTGCCGGGGCTGAGGATAAAATGTCGCTTAGGATAATGTGATTGCCCTTAAGGTACAAGAAGGTGAATTATATTCCCTGATTTATAATCTGAAAATTAAAGACTCACTCATTTTCTAATTTAATTCCACCTTCAATGGAACAATGTTCACTCTGAGCCAAATTGGCGAATAATGTTACTAATTCAGATGCAGATGTAATTTCTATTCGGGGGGCTGCAGTGCACGGTGATGAACGAGTCCCGGATGGATCGTTGCCACTCCTATCTCCCCGTCTCGACAATTCCATAGCAGTTGTGATAATAACCTGAGCAATAAAGGAGGGATAGGCAGTGCTACCCTGTTCCACTGCTCACACCCCAAGTCATCTGATACTTCATCTAATAGTATTTCTGTCCTTTCCTGTGTCACTCTGTTTTAAGGCAGCTGACATCATGCACTTCCACACAGGAAAACAATACAGTGAATATTATAGATGTAAAAAAAAAGCATTAACACGGAGAGTTCTAATAACCTGCATAATTACTGCTGCCTTCTGCAATACAAAAAAGTCATTGCAATAAATCTGCTGTTAAAAACTTGATTGAATGCAGGGTAAATGTCAAGGTAATTAAGAAGCGGTGAGGGTTAAAAGCAACGTTAAATCCTCCCACAGAGTGGTGACATTCAAGTAAAGGAGGAACAGACTGCAAGGGAGGATGGAGGAAATAAGGGATAGAGAGAGGGAAGAGTTTGTAAATGTATCAGCAACACATATCAACTAAATTCTCAAACGTCACTGCCTTTTCATTTATGAATGTGAACCATTTGAGATATGACCTTTCTGTGACTGGTTTCTTCCTGCACACTGATGGTTCCATTAAAAATGGAATTCATCATTTAAAATATCATAATGACACAAATATGTTCAGTTTTTGCATATGGATGTTGAATTACTGCGTCTTAATGTTGCCTTTTTATTGTTAGCTAACCCGACCTGGCTGGAGAAGCTTTCACAAAACTCTTTACAGTGGACTAGGTCACCAAGTGGAGATTAAAAGGAACAAAGGAAATGCGTGCAGCCACTTCATCTATCCTGGGGATTAAATAGAAAATGTGTCACATCCCTTCATTCATCTCAGCATCAAGGAGTCGTATAGATGCCTGAATACTGGGAACAGCAGAGGTCAGTTCATTTACTCACTGTTAAGCCTTGGGGAGGAATGGAAGGGTCAGGTGGGAGGGTGGTGCCATAGCTGAGAGGTTGTGGGTGCTATGTCTCGTGCCTCCTCTTCAAATCCTAATGATCTGCGGAGCATAATGACCCAAAGATGATGGGGCCTCTGTAAACCTTGACTAGGCCTCTTCTTGCTCATGCTCACACTCACTTGAGAAATAATGTCAAAGAAAAGATTTTTTTTCTTGTGGTTTTGTCCTCCCTGATCCCCCCCCCCCAACCTTCCCCGTTGCCATCCACCCCCAGCCACTGTACAAGCCAAGGCTCCATGACAAAAAGCCAATAGAGTTAGCTGCCAAGGCTTGGAGCTCAGAGAGGGATAACTAGCGCACAAGGTTAAAGCAACAATGTGCTCAGCCCCATTGAGCTGCTCCTTCTGTGCTGATGGTGAATGTGTGTGTGGAGTGTGTAAGCGTGTGTGCATATCTCAAAATAATTGTGTATATAAAGGTGTCAAGGGTTGTTAAAATGTATGCTGTGATATATCTAAAAGAACACCTGCTCACTTGTGTGTTCTACAGCTCCCCAAATAAAGGGATACTCATTTGATTTCAATCAAACCAGTCATGAGTTTTAGAGTTTCAAGCAAACTCAGTGGGTGTTCTGTGTACAATGAGAAAACATAAAGAGTAAAGTGCACACAGGCTTCGTAATTGCCTCAGTAGGAACGCAAATTATTTATTTCATATTAAAATGCAATTTGATGGACTGAAGAGAAAAGCAAATGTCTGGATTTTCACATTATAGATGGCTTTCTCTCTCAAATTCACAATTTCAAGAATACTGCTTTTCCCCAGAAGGGACGCAGCTACAGTGAAAGGTGTGATATCACCTCTCTGCAAACCATAATGATGCCTTGTTGGAAAGTGACAGGTGTACGGATGAGGCCCTCTCTTTTCCTAAGTACAGCAAACTGTGGTCATTCAGTCTGCTTTGTTTTTAGCGTAATAGCCCCATTTACAAAATGTCTGTGAAATTAATGTGGGACAAATGCGGCGGTAACCGAGCCAACTAATTTTTGCTCATTCAACTTGAATTATTAATAGGTGAGAAATATACCATATGCTTTCAGAGGAACGGCATACATTCATTTTATACAGAATTGCTGCTGTTTTGTGAAAAGTGTAAGTAGCTTAACTGCTCTTTTCAAAAGGGGTGACTTATATGGAGGCCTTAATGATGTATAAATCAGCTCATGTAATTACGCTTCCAGCTGCTGCCTTGGGCCTGGCTGAAACTATAGGCCCTCAGCCCCTACACTAAAGCCTTCATCACCTGAATCCTTTTTAATCAACGAGCATTAGTTTTTTTCTCCTCAGATCACATTATTATGAGTTATAGAGAGGGGGTTGGGGTTGACAGAGGGACGTGTGGACAATGTGAAGTGTGTATGCGCAATATGTGCCAAACCAAACATTTTTTTCCTTAAACTTAAGAAGCCTGCTGCACATTTTTATTCTGTTTAACGGCATAGAGAAGTAAACAGAATGTAGAACAGCATCTTCCAGTGTTGATGAGTGGATATTTAGTGATTTATGCCTAAATTTTAATAACTGAACTCATGCACAGTTCAACCATTATAGGTTTAGTGCAAGATTTAGCATAAAAGTATTAGATTATGTATTGGTAAAGAGATGGGGCACCACCTAGTGCTCAATGACTGCTATAGCACTCATCACTCTTCAACATAAGTCTTTGTTAGTCATAAGATATTTTTTATGTACAACACAGAGACCATCCTGTGCATCTGGGGTAGAATGCATGTTTTGGAGCTAGTTGCCTTTTTTTTTTTTTTTTTTTTAAGCCATTAGTTTCTTTGATGATTAAAGCCTTCCATGTCTGGATCTCTGATCAATGTGCGAAAAATAATAGCTGGGCATAAATTAGCACATTTAATTCAAGATCCCCAAATCAAACCACATCCCTATCTTCCCATCATGCCAAAAACCTGCTTTAACAAACCTTATATTTTTCCTAAAACCAAAAATAAATAAACAAATAAAAACATGAGAGGGACTTCTGCTATCTCTGAAACTCTATTCAAGAATCAGATTAGAAGACATTGCAGGTGGAGCGATGGTGTGGAAGACCACCCCTAATGTTACTGTATCAAGTTCTTCCTTTGAAAGCCCATATGTTTTGCATGCATAACCATGATTTGTTTGACAGAGCTAAGAAAAATGCAAAGCAATGCAATCCTATTGATCTCGAAAGTTAATGGAAAACAACGAAGGACTTACTGTTGAAGTACAACAGTGTGTTTTGAACTACTTCCCTTCCAGAGAAAAGCTGTGGTTAGGTAAATCGTATTGGAATTTAAATATAGAGTTTTATCAGTATCCTTTTGTTTTATCTCACACTGCAACAGTTATCATTTACATATGCACCTTCTTATGAGGTTACAGATGTGTATTTCATGCAAATGAGCTCTGTATAACTCTGACACATGCTGCACACAGTCATTGTTTGAATAATTGAAAACAATGTTTATGATGCCATGAGTAAACAACAAGAACTTCTGAGCATCATATGTTTGAATCCTCGCTTGTGACAGACAAGTAAGCAAAGCTATTTACACAACTATACAGGAGCTGGTACTTTCCTTTACTAATACTGAGGCAGATAAAACATTGACAAGTATAACAATATCAAAATATACAATGCAAACAAGTTCAGACCATTAGTTTCCACATTCAACTTGCCACTCTCAATTTTGTAACAAAGATGGGCATATAGATTGCGAGCAGAGTGAGACCATATTGGGATTAATGACCAGGTACCTCATTGCTAATTGTCACATCAAACAAACAGGCCCTAATTGACAAAGGTTTTAGCTTGGTGCTAAGTAGACAGAAAGTGGGCACTGCCTCTAGATTGGTCTCTTTGTCTGCTTTCGTTAGTGGGTCGAGCCCCTACATTAAGAAGCCCACACTGGAGTCTTGTTTTCTTTGGTGAGTAATGAAACACACACCTGCTACTCTCAGGGAATGAATAGAATCTTGAATCTAATATCACTGTCATGTGGCTTCTATTATGGTTTGCTCTGCCCATGTTTTGTGTTTGTGTTGCAGGGTGCACTGTTGTATGTGCATGCTGCAATTAAAAGACAAATAAAAAGTAGAAAATGTACATTCAAAGAGAGAGCTTCAAGCCTGGTTTTAACTTCTCATTATGTGCAATTCATTCACTTCAAACAAAGGAGGGTGCACTCAGGTTTACCAAGACTTAATAGCAACTGGTATTTTACAATAAAATAAACTCAAATTCACTCAACAACATGTGCAGTCTGAATGTAGTAAATAACTTTGAGGATGTGGCCCAGCGAGAAACGAATGGGGGGTAAAATAAGCTGGTGTTGCCTTGTGATCCTGTGAAACCAAGCAAAATGGTGATAAAATTTGATTGTTCAAGTTTTCTTTGTCAAATTTATATACAAGCACGCATATGCACACAAACAAGCTGCTCCATCTTGAAATGCTAATTTATGATTAGCATTATTATGCAGTAGTGTAATTTCACAAAAGCCTTCCCACAGTGGTGCACAAAAGGCTCATTCACCGCCAGAGCTGCTCTGTGTGGGGAAGAATTATGGCACGCCAATGAATCCATTCATGTGGGAGAGGATTTATTCGATAATTATAGACCTTCACAGTTTTAATGCCACTTAATGAGGAGCTTGCATGGTGTGATTCTTACTTGGCCTGACGAATGGATGTTGGTTTTTATTCTGGTGTTTTTTGTTTGGCTCCATTCAACATCTGTTAGCCTTTCCAGTGCTGCAAACCAACTAAGGCAGTGCTTGGGGGTTCTGACTTTTCTCTCTGTGTACTATATAATAAATAGGAAGTTAATTAATAGGCTTGTGGTCAGGTACGAATCAATATATTGATGCAAAATACCACGACAAGCCTAATCTATGCTGAAAATATATTAATGATAATTGCTGAGAAGATTGTTGACCTAATGAATGAGGCTACAGCATCAAAGATAACAATAGTGTCATCTCCCCCTGACATTTTATGCTTTGCTTACCTCCCTATCAGCTCATGATGACCAAAGTATTGCAAATCATCCAGTAGAAGACCGTCTGTCTCTGACAGCTTGTTTACCATAATGCAAGTCCTAATGTCTCATACCCATGTCGCTGTGGAGAGGTAATTAAGTTGGCAAAGTTTAATTGCTCAATCATCAGCAGTTAACAAAGAGACGTCGCTGGCCCCCTATACTTTCAACGCACTATATTTATAATAGCTAACAATTACAGAGAGGGCCCTTTAGCTGGGATAGCACTAGTAAAAGCTGCTGGCACTAATGAAAAGCTATAATCATTCTGCCCACAGCAGTTATTAGTAGGAAATTATGGGTCAGTTGAAGGGCTAGCAGTTATATGCATTAGGATAAATAATGCTGCAGCTTGTGGCTAGTAAGGCAAATGAATGAGAAGCATGTGAACCTCTAATTTTACCAATATTGTATTTTGTTTTATTAAAATTTCTAATAGCATCACTTTTTTTTAATCAATAAAATGCATACTGCTGATATAAGAAACCTTGTTCTTTTGTGTTTGTGTACTTATATTAAAAGTAAACAAACAAATATTTTGATTACAACAGAGATGCAGATCTATATGACAGCATATACACAGGAATAAGACAAGAGATCAATATTCACTCTGTATTCTTCCTTGGCCTGTTTTTAACTGTTAAAACCAATTGATTTCCTATCTCACGCCAAACATTTTATCAGGCACTTTCCAAATCTCATTGGCAAGGCTTCTAGATCAATGCCAAAGTATCTTTGCTTACTCTAATTGTAAAATTACTATGCTTAGTATTGTACTCCTCTTTCCATCATTCCCTTCTCCCCTTCATATTCCTTTCACCCTCTATCTTTCTTTCAGTCCCTTTTTTCCAGCTCACCCCCCATCTTGTTTGGTTGCTTAGCCTGGCCCCGTGGAATGTCATGTCTCTTTGATCAAGTCTTCATTATCGGTGACTCTGTGCCGCTTGACTGTCTGACGTTAAGGGGGCTAGCTAAAGGAGAAGCATTGCCTCCATGTGGACGAGGCCTCTCCACACAAGACTGAACAATCGCCAGGCATCCTGCTTCCATTAATGAGAAGCATCCCAATCCAGTGCACTCCCCAGGCAGTCTCCACCAGGTGGAATGTTTGGCCCCTGTCACTCATAGCATTGCTGAGGGCTATTAGCAATTCATTAAGTGAGTGACTGTCCGCCTAGCTGTATCAATTAGGGGATAGTTGATATGTCTGTTATTGTCAGACTCTGAGATTAGACTGCTCTTCAGTCAGTGTCTGCTTTTGCTTTTGTGTTCAAACAGAATGTGTGGTCTGCTCATAAGTTTGGCAATAACCCTTATGATTTGAAAAAGTAACCAATAATAAGATGAATACTGATTATCAGATAAGAAGATTGAACTTTTCATAGCACTGTTAAAAATATCAAAAATATTCTGTGAAACTGCTTATGACTTTTATGTTTTGGTATCTAAAATTCTCTGCTGAGACACATTTAAAAGGAAAATGATTGCCATCTGGAGGTAAAATGAAGTATTGTCGGATATCTTTCCCAAACTGCCACAACACAGTCATTTTCCTGTATGCATGACCATGTTAAGTCATTTGAGGGAAACGGTTAAATTGGGATTTCCATGGTATAGTCTCAACTGACATCCCTCAACCAGGAAATCAGTTGTTTCATGTTTTCATAAATTACTGAAACAAGAAGAAAACAGCCTGCACATCCAAATCTAAATTGATTACTGGTAATTTTCTGTGTAGATATAAGACAGTATTCAGAATTTGTTTAACAGCTAACATCTTTGCGGCCTGGCCTGGCTAATGTATACAATATTCAGAAAGAGTTGACCATTGTTGAGAGCCAGCTAGGCAAATCTCAGGCAAATTCCCCTTGTTGTTCACAAACACGATTCCTCATCTCACTGTCTGGATTTAGATAAGAGTGTACTTCTTTGCATGCATATCTGATCACCAACTTTGCAGATTCAAAGTGCATGACCTCCATCAACTTCGCTGCATGGGATGTCGATGAAAATTAATATAGAGAGTTGTTTGAAAGTAGCGCTAAACATGTCCATTTACGTATGCCTTATTTGCATTCAAATTTGCAGACGCAGAGTCTGCTTTAGGCCTTACCTTCATAACTGTCAACATCAGCCCTTACTCACCATTACTTTCAGTTTAACACTCAGCCTGAAAGCAGTTTTGCATGTTTTGAACTCAGGCAGTATAAATGTTTCAATATCAAAGAATTAAAAAAAAAAAGACTGCTGAATCTTTGGTAATGTTTATTAAGTAAACTATTGTGCACAGTGGCCATTACATTTGGTTTTAATGATAATGCACCTAATGTAAATTTATAGTTTACATTAAGTAACTTTTATAAACCCCACTTTAATTTACCTTTGCAATGTGTACACTGGAGTATTCTCTAGTATACTGGAGTGAAAATGAGAAGTCATCTTAATTGTATTTGTATCCATGAATTTTAGATGTTTACTTTTCAATTTGAAAATTATTGATCTGTTTATATTGTAATGTTTTTGTTTCGTAACATATTTAACTTAAGTTTATTTTAATTTCTGATTGTGGTCCTACAACTTCCACTAAAGACTTCTCAGTTTGTTGTTACCTCATAGAAATCTGGGAAATTGTGATCTAAACAGTGGTTTGAAGTTCTTCAGCACTTAACTTGAGTGTAATTCAGAATGCAATCCTTTAATGTATGAGAGCTAGGTGGGATGTATTGTTTTAATTCCTTTTTTGTTTTTACCATTTTTTAACACTATTAAACATTTTGAACCCCATTCAGTTTGTATAAAATCTTGAATACAAATGCATTTTATTCCTTTTTAAGTATGTTTTGGGTTTTAATGCATGTGTCAAATTGATTAAAATGGTTTTAAAGAGAGGTTAAAAGATTTTGAAAGATGCAAAGAGATTAACGGAGTTTAAAAGAGTAAATCATAGGCATACAATGGTAACATGCCAGATGATTACAGACACCACATAGTAGTCAAAGAGCAAGGATGAACACTGCAGGTACCCGACTGCATATCTTAATAAAATAATCAGAGGTCAGCAGCATTCTGGTCACAACGATACACAAAGAAGCAACAAAAGGCCCACTGATAATGATAATGCTAATTATCACATTTTGCTTAGGGGTCAGCAGCAACAGCATTAAACAAAGTCACCATTACCTGATAAATGGCAGAACAAAACTCTTTTCTCTCCTGTGAAATTGTTTGGCAGCCATTAGCATTGCAGTGCAATGCCAGTGATTGACGTTGCTGTCTACTTAGCAGTGACAAGGGATGTGTGTGTAAGAGGAGGGGTCAGTACACAGGGTAGGGGGGCAGTGCAGGGGATTGATCGGGGTCTGCGTTGTTGCCAAACGGGGGGAGAGGGTGTATTGGCTCGTAGACAATGAGCCCTGGCCAGCGCTGAAAGGCCCATTCTGCGGATCCCTGTTAGCTGTCTATTATCCACGGTCTCCAGGGGGCTGCTAAATAGAGGGCATGTGTTAGGCAGACATTTATCATGTAATTACAGCACTAGGATCCGTTTCTGATGGTGTGTGATGATTACTAATAATTACTGTGCATTTCACGCCTCCAAAGGGCCCAGATGGGGTCCCAGGGCGTCAATACAAAGGAAGGGGGGGGAGGGGGGTAAAAAGTGAAGAAATGGAAAGACAGCTGAGGAAATGGAGAGGAGGGACAGTGTCTCGCCTTAACCATTTAGAAATGCTCATTAGCCAAATGAATTGATCCATATGTGTCTGATTTCTCATCAAGGAAAGGAAGGGAAAGGAAAAGAAAGGAAAGGAAAGGAAAGGAAAGAAAGGAAAGGAAAGGAAAGGAAAGGAAAGGAAAGGAAAGGAAAGGAAAGGAAAGGAAAGGAAAGAGGAAAAAAAAGAAAAGAAGTTCCTTTGTTTCATAAGCACACGGCAAAAAGGTAATAGTGAGGCTTCCTGTGGCTTGATTTGTGTCATCATGACTGATATACAATCATATTCAAAAGGTTTCATGTATGTTGCTAGGACAAAATGAATGGGCTGAGACTGGGGCTTAAATAAAAAAGAGAAACACCCTCTTATGAAAGCAGCCATCTTGCCTCTGTCAAAGTCTGAGAATAGGTCTGTGTGTTACAGAAACCACTGTGGGTGAAATACAGTGGTATGCTGCTGTATTTCTGCCCTCTACAGGAATCCGGATAAATCAAAAAGGTCAAGCTGCCACCGATATAATGTAGGAGGGAGACATAGAGATAAGTTGTGCTGCACACTGTGCGTGTGTGTGGACAAGATTTGAATTGAAAGCACAGATCAACAGCAGATGCAGAGGTATAACTTTAGCTTGAATGCTGCAGTCTCCGCCAGCTTTTAGTGGTCATTATACCAGAAACCCCATGTGTTCCAATAAATTCTCATGTTAACCTGAGCAACAAAATGAGGGATTCCTCTTTGCCCTTTTTAGGGGCCCCCAAGTAAAGACTACAGTCCCCACCTGGTCAAGGTGAGCTCAAATGAATCCCTCTGACTGGCAGTGTTTTACCTACAGCACAAAAGCCATCTGAATCAATATGGGAGAGCAGAGAGAGAGGAGGGGGAGGCTGGATGGGGAAGATGAGGACCGTCCTGTTTAATAGAAACAAATTGCTCTCCACTTCCCGGTGACACAGATAGCAGACCATTTGTGCCTGCTGGCCTTTGTTTGGAACAACAGAAAGGAAATGTACTCATCCTGGCCAAGGATAAAGTTCGGGGCTTTCTGTTACACGCCAGTTACCTTAGCCTCAGTGCCCACCCCCTTGAACAAGCACAACGGTTAAGTAGTTCAGGTGCCTACTACATTCTGTTAGATTAAAGGTCCCTGCTTTTGGCCCAAGTTGAATTGCTTCAGCTGCAGATGAAGGGAACAGAAAGAGGGAGGAAAGGGGGGAGCAGCAAAGTTGTAGGGCTATGGGGCATGAATAGATATCTTGTGCGTGCTCACAGAGGCGAAACGCTTTGGGACAGCCAACCGGCCTATCTCTACACCAAGAACCTGAAAGAAAGTCTGTAGGGGCGGTTGGTGTATAAGGGATGTGAGGAGTGTAACCCACCCCTCCTCACCCTCAGTCTGCCTCTCACTTTATATCCTCACCCACATTTTCCTGAGGTTGTTGGAAAGCTGTACATTTATTTGCAACAAGGACTAGGGCAGGTGGGTAGAGGGAGGGAGGATCTTTTTGAAAGCTAGAAACACATACTGTTGCCCCTATGGAACATGGACCTAAAGAAAATGGACAAAGCACACAGGACATGAGGGGGCTGTGTAACTGTGCGCCAGTGTGCACCTGGGCTATACCCACCCACCCTGAGTGGCAGTGAATTCAGGGTCCGAGGAGGAGTGGTTCCTTTAGACACAGAACAACCTGCTTTATAACACATAGCACATAACCTCTAAGGAACCTTACTGCCTGGCTTTGATTGTTTTAAATTCCATGGCCATCTTCAGAGATAAATTTGGATTAATAAGTAATTTTCAGAATTAGGCCATCAACTTTTAAGGATTGAGTGTATCCTATGACACGGGTCTTAATCACACTTATTTCTCCAACATTTTACTCTCGGGGTCTAACACATGATCCTGAAATTAGTCAAGCAATGATGCATACAAAGTCTGAACATGTCTGACTTCCACAAACTCATTCCTAAAGGTACAGGGTCAAGTACAAGAGTCAAAGGTGAGGCCTGCCCCACAGGGATTGAATTCCAGCCTATGGGAAATCCTAAAGGAAGAAATTTTGGTAGAAAGTATTTTTGTAATTTCATGAGTGGCTGGTAATTACTGTAAATTCTGTGTTTATATGCTCTCAGCAGAAATAGCATGAAAATGGATAACTATATCACAAAAAAAAAAAAAAAGCAATCAAGAAGGTCAGAGTGCCATATCGCTTTATAGAACAAACCACATGACTAGTCTGTGTGACATGAAGAAAATGCTCAGTAATCCACATCTTACTTTAGTGCCGCGCTCAGTGCAGCTTAAAGAAACTGATACTCCTGTGACTTCTTTAGCGGCTGATTGTGTTACCTTTACAATTCAGCTTCCCCTCCTTCCTGTTTTGTATCCTTGGAATCCTCGATAAAAGTATCCCCACTGTGGATTTCCACCTGCACAAGGGAGGATATGGCAGTGGTCTGGGGTCAGAATCAAGACTCAGACCCATGGGGAATAAACATGGGGTAGAATCTGGAACAAATGTTAAGAGGTTAAATCAATTAACAGAATGAAGAATATTTTTTTTTTAAAGCATCAACATCACCTCAATACACTGACTATAATGAAGTTACTCCACTGGTCAGTAAGCTGATATTAGAGATTTTCCTTGTGTGATGTAATCTTTTTTCCGCAGAGCCTGCATATGAGTATGAAGGGGGTGTTCTCTTGAGCTCATTAACCAGTAGTGTTTTTTTTTCCTGGTGTTCTTCTTTCAAGAAAGTAAAAGTCCCTTCAAATTATCGATCTTTTGGTCAGAGTTAAAAAAAAGTAGCTTGTGAAAACCTGCAGGTCAAAATCTGCTTTAGGTCCCATGCACCAGGCACAGTAATGGAGTGATCGCTCTTTCTCAGTGGTAGGTCCAAAACTATGGAACACGCTACCACCAAAGCTGCTTTCCATAGATGACTTGCCACATTTCTGTTCAGAGCAGCCTTTAGCAATCCATGACCTGCTATTTTACTTGTTTTAACTACGTTTTGTCAATGTGTTTTATTATTACTCTATTTTATATGTAGATTGGTCAAGTTAACCACTTGTTAAAAAGTGCTATACAAATATACTTTGATTGATTGATTGATTGATTGATTAATTGATAGAAGGTAAATTAGCAAATTAGTTTTAGGAAATGGCAAGATCTTTCCTCTCTGCATTGAGTCAGAACTGCAGTTTTGCATCACTGACATACATGCTGAGAACTAGTGCACATACACATGCACTTTTTTGTTTGTTTTGAGGAGCCCCTCTAAAAAGAGATGCTCCATCTCAAGGGGCTATCCTCTCAATAAATAAATGTCACACACAAACAGAATAAAGGAAACCAGTGCTTGGATTATCACTCTTTTTTGATGCGAGTTAGTGAGAGTTGCCCATGCTTGCCATAAACTCACATAAACTTCAAGCAGACTGTGCGAAGGCAATGAATACCTGGGGCATTATTCATAAATCTATCATTTGCATCTTTCAGCTCTCTCTAGCTTCAATGTAGGACATCCCAAGGCATGTTGATCTTAACTGCCTCCTGGGCCTCGTTTCCTTGGGCTGCAAGAGAAAGCCATGATGTTTGCAGGTGTTTGAGATAGGCTTGCTATAACAAGACTTTCAAGCTATAAGCCATTCGGTGTAAATAAATGATGGAGAAAGCTGCCATGGTATCAACCTTTATTTCATGAACTGCTCAAGCTCAGCATTCACCCATTATCATTTAAGGTTGTTTGGAACCAGAATTGATTGTACTTGTAGAAGAAAGTGGTAGAAATCTTTTCAAAAAGCTAATTAAAGGTGGTATAGAGATGTTTCAAAGAATCATTTTTTTGCTATATTTGATGAAATTGGGTTCACTGCCCCATAGGGTATGATTAATTAAAAGCTTTAAATATCTAAATATGATTATACATCAGCTGCGAAAGTAATGGGACTTAAAAAAAAACATCTGCCAATCATTTCTGCTCTTATCTTGTGTTTTATTTGTCTATTGCCTGTCAATCACTCTTACTACCAAAGTACAGTAAGAGTGATTGACGGAGCAAGGTCAACGGGCAATAAGCGAGGGTGATTGATGAGAGTGATTAATTGGTGAGAGTAATACAACGTGCTGGAAGCAGCGCACTCCCATCTGATGTTTACAGAGAGCACTGTAGGTACAGTAGTTAACAATCATTCTGCTAGCAGGTAGCAACGTTCAGACAGCAACATCTATCTTACTTGCATTTGTGACATGGTGGGAGAATCTGTACCTACTGTGTGCCGGTGACAGGACTTGGCTCATGCATGTTGTCTAAAAGGTGTGGCTAGGGAGGGAGCTGTGAATCTCGCAGGCTGGTCTTGTGCTTTCCGTTTCTATTTTCTGAACTGCCAAAAACATTTTCTATACTGCCTTTGAATATGAATATCCAACATATAGAGGCTTTAATATTAGACAGACCATTATGACTGGTAGGAAAAACCTACTGATGAGTATTTTTAGTGACACCAAAAAACGCATACGTTCTCTTCCACAGTATATTTTCAAAAAATTACTTCCTTCACAAGACTTTATATTAAATAGCTATGAGAATCACAACAGCTGGTCCCCATGGCTATTTAATATTAAGAAAAACCATCACATGGCTAATCCACAAAGCAGCATCTTACAGTTACCAGTGCAACTTCTACTTCTAAACACATACAGTAGCTTATGTACACTGAAACAAAATGTACACTGAAAAGTTACATCTGAATAAATATATGAATACATACAAGCAAAAGTCCTTTAGTAAATATACGTGCATTTAGCTATGGTGAAGAAACAATCTCTACATCTCCCTTGGTTGTCATGTAATCATCCTTCTGTGTCCATGTTTATGTTCGTGTGCACAGCCGCATAGCAGTTAACATTTCAACTTCTTTTCGGTTGCGGTCCGATGAACCTCTGAGTCTGCACAATACTGTCAGCAATTTAACACATGATTTGAAGCTTCTCATCCAGGTTTTCCTCACATGTATTTTGTTTGTTTCTTTTTTCCATTTTGTTTGCTTCATTTGGCCTGACTTTAAAATCTTCATTCACTTGATGGGGGTTGTCAGTTTTCTGTCAAACTTCACAACCTGGTTGGAGGCAACTTTTCCTGTTTTTAACAGAACACCACGGAAGACACAGACCGAAAAAGCAACTATCTTTTGAACCATAAAGTCCTACTCCACAGTGACACCTATATCACCAGTTTACTATGCAAAAATGAGAAACATCACAAAAAGCAAAACAGAAAACTAATCATTCTGTATGTTGTGATGTCTATTACATATTGTATATGACCAGCTCCACAATAACAAGCATTCATATACAAAGACTGTTTATGGTTGTCAGCAGACAGTAACATATTTCTTTTCTTCTGTGCAGGAGGAGGCAATTTATCTGTCATGGCTTTGAAAGAAGTAGCTCACTTTGCCCCCCTCCACCCCATTATACTGACAGCAGCCTTATTAGCCACAAGAGAAACCAGCCGCCATGAATTTGGCCACTGTTCACCTATGGGGCCAGTGCAAGCCTTCTTCTACAATAGTGCCAATGATGCTGAGATTTTCTTTTCGGTTATTATTTGATAAATATATTAATTATGACCTGGAGATGACAGTCCAATCAGATTGTCAGGTACCCAGTCGTGGGCCCCTACCCCCCACTTTGGTGATAAGTTCTCTCAGGTTTCTAGAGCTGTCATCCAGAGGGCTTGGACTGCTTATCAGCACTGGGCCCATTCTAGGGATAATTTCCTGTGTGTCGTAATTAAATGGTTTCGCTGTGATGCTGAGCAACTCCCCTTTTAGTGGAAGAACCTCTTGATGTTTGCTTCTGTGGAAATGAGTTAGAGTGGTGAAGACTCTTGATGAGGGACAGAAAGTGATGCAATGATAACTTTTTTTAGTCATTGTTTTGT
This sequence comes from Atherinomorus stipes, assembly GCA_023101725.1. Lineage (NCBI taxonomy): Eukaryota > Metazoa > Chordata > Actinopteri > Atheriniformes > Atherinidae > Atherinomorus > Atherinomorus stipes. Next base: position 2,043,048 of record JALJCO010003968.1, on the reverse strand, counting down.
AGTTTGATAAACTATTAATGTGAAAGTTTTTGCTAAGTCAGAAAAGTCTTTATTCACATAAAATTGTGCTGTTTTAGTTTACCAAAATCATTGTTAAATCAATACATCAAAGACTGCTGATTTTGAAAAAGCACTCTGCTTTAAAGGGTTAAGACCGATCGCATCTTAAAAAAGTTTTAAAAAATTGTATTACTAAACTGCATCAATGGAAAAAATGTTAGATTTTTACCCATAAATAGAATTTATGAGGGTGAATCAAACAGAAGATCTTCTCCCACACTGGCTGTTTTATCCATGCAAATGTTAAGTTTTTCCCCCTTTGGTATTTCAGAAAGATCATATTTATGGAAGTAGTTATAATGGGACAAATTGGGCCTTAAGTTCAGTTTCTGCATGAACAAATTTGTACAATGACCACGGGTATTGAAGACATTTATTTAGTCATCAAAGAACAGGGTTAAAGAAGCTCAAGAATCTGTAGCTGTAGTTAACGTACAAGTCTTTGAAATGAACCCTTCATATTCTTACAAGATGCTCCAAGGAACCTTGAGCAAGGCTATGACAATAAAAAAAAACATGGACTTTTGCCAGCTAAAGAAAAGAACTTGACATATACAGCTTTACAAGACAGCATCTGCATTCAGATACATGCAAAATATAGGTTCTAATTTTGGACCCATTGCTATTACATCCTAAACATACAAAAAAGGTAGTAAAATCAGGGATTGTAGAGGTAAAATTACTAGGTGATAATGGCAGATAAAGCCAGATAATGTAAGACAATGAGGGCACAAGGAGTAGGAGGTTAAATGCATGTGAACAGAAATAAATTGCAACAGATCAACAGATGCTGTATATAAATAAATAGCAACAGAATAGAACAAGAAAACAATAAAGGTGGGCACATTTGATAAATGATACGCCATCAATGGTGTCTAAAATTTGCTCAACAAAAACTACTCTCAAAACATCAGTCAACTGTATCATTCCTGATGCTAAAGTGGTATAAGATGCAGTGTGGTATTCACGGAGAAGATGTGAAACAGAGCATCCCCTATAAACGAGCCTGCGACAGCAAAACATCGAATCAGCCTCCATGGCCTTGTCTGACAGCCGTCTGGACTTTAGAAACGGGTGATAACTTAATTTCTACTCATGTCAACACTACCTCAGGGGCCAAGAGGAAACTGTGGGGCTATTGTGTGTCTGTCATATCATCCTGCATTTTGTGGCCCCAAGAATGAAAAATATTTAAAGTGGCTTTGATGTCCCGGATCTTGTCGAACTGCTCTGATGGTCTGAAAGCATTTGAGTTTTGCTTTCCTTGATGCTCATCAACTCTCATATGCCCTTTTATCTTCTGCATATAAAAGATCAAAATTTGTTTGTGGGGCCCATGCGCTCTCTGATTGTTTTGTGTGTGTATGGTCACTTGCATGCAGCCTGCAACAGTGCCATGTACCCTAGTTGAACCAGACACAAGTGCAAGGCTTATGCTGGAACAACCCTGAGTTGAGGGCGTTGACAGCAGCTTCTATCTGCCAATCTCCCTGTGGATATTGTTGCAGTACTGGCAGACAGACAGCCAGGGCTTGTGGGCCGACAGATCCCCTCTGTCAGCAGGTTATCATTTCCAATTAAACCCTTTCATCCTAACGTACAGTCAACTCCTTGGCCAGCAGTAAGAAAAAAAGAAAAAAAAAAAGACTTGAATAAGACATTATTAGTCTTTTTCAACAGGTCCCCTTTTTTTTCCAAAGTCGGCCCTGTAGCTGAAGGGGTTGGGCAATCTTTTAAAGCATTACAGTTCTAGATTCTTCAGGTATCTTGATCCAAATAGCTCAGAACTTCAGCCGTCTACGGTGGTCACATTCTGTTTAGAGATAAACTTTCAAAATTGTATCGGATTGACACACCGGCATGTCCTCTCTAACATGTGTAACAGCACAAGGACCTTTTTGTTTTGCTGTGTTCTGGTGGGACCCGCTGTGGACAGCGCAGTTTCTATCCAGTGTGCAGGAGACATGAAGGAATGCGTGCAGAGCTCAGTAACTGTCTGTTGAAAAAACCCTCGCAACGTCTCATTTCCTTTAATAAGATGGCCTCAAAGGCATCCGGATGAACCAACTAAATACAGATTAACCCTCAGTATCATCAGCAACCACTCAATCATCATGACTAACTCACTCATGCATGCTGTGTGTGTGTGCAAGGATACATATACACACGATTTGTACAATACCAAGGTTTTAAAGTGATAATACTGGTTTGGAAAAATAAATGAAGTTTTTAACATTTCTTACCAAGTGACCACTGAACACCAAAGTTTAATAAATCACCCGTTTGAAAGCTCATTGGTTGTGCAAATACAGGTAATCATTTCAGGCCACATTATTCTTTATTAGAAATCAGCTGTAGCAGATATTGCTATTAGAAAGCCTCTAGAAAGGAGAAATGTGAGTGCCTGTGTTTTTTGTTTGTTTTGTTTTTGTTTTTTTACTATTATTTTGATTCTAGTCAACAATTCATAATCATTATGATAAAGAATAGTGTGTTAACTGCTGAATATAATTCCATTTCCAGCTCTCTATATCAAAGAGAATCAAACTGACAAACCTAACTTCAGGTTTTTAAAGCAGCTTTTAGAGCCTACCACTTCAGAAAAAAAAAAAAAAAGCATTGTGGACTCTGGCTTTGTTCCTTTCTCTGAGGTGAACGCAGTCAAAGATCATGCTATTTATTTATTTATTTATTAAAGGGATATTGTGTAAGTTCTCCTGTGTTTTATTCACAAAAACTGATTATTTGGTTCAAAAGTGTTATTTCATTAATCAGTAATCACTCCCATCAACAAACTGAAGTGCTCCTCTAAGTTCTAAATTTGCCGTCCGTATCATTCATTTACACATCGAGCGGGGCGGCTCGATGAAGGCTGCCATGTCGTATCGCCATGTTTTTGCGTTCAGGAGAAGTGGGACAGTAGGAAAACACAGAAACTCACCGGACACACCCGAGTTTTCAGCTCAGTTCGAGGTAATGCCTTTGAAAAGTCACCGCGCTGCAGTGGGGAGAGACTAGCGTCTGACTGATGCTGCGTTCACGTGCAGTCGGGCAGACGGCCGTTGGTAACAAACCAGATGTCATTTTAATCAATGAAGCCGAGCGAAAGACGGTAAAACATGGGTCAGGGAAAACAATACGACATCGCCATGACAACAAATCAGATGTGGACTGATGTCACTGTAACTGACGGACCACGTCTTCACATAGAGGCCGGTGATAACTTTTCATGCATCGGCTGTCGTCGGTCTGCCCGGTTTAACACGAATGCAGCATGAAAAGTACGAGGGAGCTGCTCCCGATTACACAGTGTCCCTTTAAATCACACACTTAATGTACTACATATTGTATGTTTCACTCTATAAAAAAGAAAAACTTTGTTACCTTTTCACAATCACATCAAGGAGATTCAGTGCATTTGCCCAAGGACACTTTTACACAAGGAGGGGCTGGGAATTAAATCACTGACCTCCTTATTGTGAGAAGACCACTCTGGCACTGATCCACAGTTGTAGTTGTTTATTCTCCTTGTTCTTCATTGCGAGGACTGTCATGCACGCATGCGCAGCCTGACCAACTGCCAAAACATAAAGTCATTGATTACAACAACACAAACTGATAATTTTGTCTGGTAAATATTGTTGTGCCATTCTGTCTTTAAACAGAAAGTAGTTTAGTGCTGTTTATATCATATGCTGCCCTTTTAAACAGTCCTAATCCAATTTAGTGTTCACTAAAGAAAAAAAGAAAACCATGTGTTAATCTTAAAGTTTACCTGACTGGTAAAATGAGCCAATAAATAGATTTGGGATCTTAATGCACAAAAAATTCTCCTAATATGTATACACATTTGATGAAAATTTTACAAATGATATTTTTACAAAAAGATCCAAACTGGTTGTCTGCTGAGTAAAGAGAGCTAAATCATGCTCCCACAGCTCAGCTTCAGGGCATAACAAGCTGCAAGTGCAGCTTGGTTACAACCTTTAAACCTGTCTATAGTTCCTAGCCAACTGTTCTGGCATGTGAGTTTGCTGTGCACCTCGTCTAGTTTTACAAAGAAGGGTTTTAAGTGCAATTCAATTCACAATTTCCTCTCTAAAGTAAGATACACGCTCTGAAATGTGGCCCCTCTAACCCATACCAACTTCCTGCTCCAAGAAGAAAGTACACACTGAGACAGCAGTCAAAAATAGTTTGTTGTAGCATTAAAACCAATTTTGAATACTATCTTTCCATTACTGTAGCTTAATCAGGTTTAAATCTTACAGTTATGTTTAATTTATTCACAGAGGACAGATTTATCCAACTTGATGGATTGAGGAGGCTTTGAGATCTGAACTGGTTGAAAAGAACAATAAAGATTTGAGGGCAAAGCTGAGAGAATAGTACAAATTTGACAGTGAGGTGAACCAGGAGAAAAGAAAAGAGAAACGTAAAGGAAGGAATGTTATCAGAGCATGGATATGTGAGGTAAAGGTACACCATAAGAAACACTAGGATAATCCTCTTGGTTTTAATGGTTTTAAAATGCTATAAAAGATTAGGTAAACAGGGCATTTGATTAATGGGAAAAGAAGTCAATTGGCCATGGAGCGTGAAGCAGCACACAATGCTCCTTTCAGATCCTGCTGCTGCTGAGAGCAGAGACTGTCAATGGGATGTCTTGGCACAGGAATGGTTTTGCACATACCTCCACCGAAGAGAATGCAATCTCACACTTTTAAAGATTTGGAAACTTAAGTAAGCATGAGGAAGTAAGTACTGATGTTCCCTTACACTCAAGCACATGCTCACAAAAGTTTTTTTTTTTTTTTTAAAATAAGCAAGGACAAGAAGAGAGATAATAAATGAAACCTTTCCAGTTTTAATGGATGGGTTTTATGCCAATTTAAAGGCTTCACTCACTCGTCTGAAGTATTGCAATTCTACAAAACTACAACAAAACAAATCTCTGCAGCCCACCCTCTTCTTATCCCTCTGCATATCCTGTCTCCAGGTAAAGGTCAGCTAGCCCAGGTGCTTGCCCTCCACTTGACTCCTTTCCAACAGACTGCAGCTAAAGCAGATTCTGCAGTGACCCATTCTAAGTCAATGTCATCTATGCATGATCAAATACCCCCAAAAGAGCTTAGCTGAGCCAAGCCAAGTCCTCAGGTCCAGGGCATTAGTCTTATGGTAATCTTAATCGTGAATGAGGGGAAAACCAGATCAACTAAAAAGCAATTTGAAAATGCTTTTCCATGTTTAAATACCTGAAAATAGCTCAACTTTTTGCTTAAATTTTGTTTTTTTTTTTACTAAACCTTTCATTTGATAAATCTTCCGACATTAGTGGACATATAAAGGCATGCAAAGGTTATTAAGAATAAAATCTCATCATGAAAAGTTACTTAACACCTTGAAATGTTAAAGACAATAAGATGAAACACATTCATCTACACACTGCAAAAACTCAACTCTTACCAAGTATATTTTTCTCATTTCTAGTCAAAATTTCTCATCACACTCAAATAAAGACAAATTTACTTTAAGAGGAACATTTCAGTGAGATATAAGATCTTGTTTTAAGGCAATGCATCTTATTTCCAGAAAATTTTTGCTTGTAATAAGCAAAAAATTCTGCCAATGAAACAAGCAAAATTTCTTGAAATAAGATGCATTGCCTTAAAACAAGATCTTAAAATAAGTAAGTTGCTTGTAAGAAGAAAAAAAAAATTCTACCAGTGGAACATGCAAAATGTTCTTGACAAGATTTCTTGAAGTAAGATGCATTACCTTTAAACAAGAGCTTATATTGTTTGTCTTTAAGTAGTTTTGTCTTATTTTGAGCGTGATCAGATATTTTGACTAGAAATAAGGAAAATATACTTGGTAAGATTTGAGTTATTGCAGCGTAGCATGAAGGACACATTGCCTCTCTTGTATCAATCGAGCTGAATCCATTGTATACTGTGCAAGGTGTAATATAGTTGAGTAGGGTTGTCTCTTCCTTTATTGTTGCTACAGGGGAAAAAGCTCTATATTAATTCCATCTTTGGTTCCATGGGAATAAAAAACTTAAGACCTTGTTAATTTTATATGGATTTTATTCGCTTAGACCGTAAGGCAAATATAAGACATATTAATACGTACTGACAACTGCAATACTTAAACATATTCAAAATGTTTTCCTCATAAGACACAGATTTTTCCAATTAAGGCTCGCAGAGTACATGAAATTGTAAAGTAACTGTTAGATGCAACATAGATGTACAGCTTTTACCTTTAAATCCTGATCCCAGGCTCATATCAATTTCTGTTCTTTTAAATACTAAGAGAACATAAGAATAAAATGAATGATTTTCAATAAGAATGTCTTTTTTAATGACAAATTTGGTGTTGAAGAAGTTTGGAAATATGCGCACGTGTTCACTTCCTGAAGTTTACATTCAAACACTGATCCCTGTTTACAAATGCTTTGAAAAAGACTGGAGGTTAACTGCTGAACACAGTGAGCAGGATAATTTGTTTGGGTTGTGGGGACTCTTGACCTCGACCCTCAGCACAATCTTGACTAACTAAACAGGATCAGAAGAATTGTTAACCACCAACGTTGAACACTTCCTGAACTTGACAACTGACGATGTATTTCTTTAAAAATGACAGAGAACAAAAGTATATATGTATATATACATATCATACAAACTGAAATAGATATTACCTAACTTCATTTCTCATATGTAAAAGAGGCTTATTTTGCCATACATTTAAAAATACTAACAATTAAACAGATATGACTTAAGATGCTTTAGGATACTAGAGTGCCTGCTAATCCCGTATCCATAGCCAGAGGCAGAAGCAGCAGCATAAGCTTTCCTGTCCTCCCTGCTATCACCTCCCTATTTACTGCCATGTCATCCCTACGGCGCTTTCAGCCACTCTTTTCCCCTTCTCTTTTCCTCCTTCCATCCGCTAATCCTCTTTAAGGACATTACCTGCTAATATATCCAGTCAGAAGGCATAAAAGCCCAGCTATCTCTTTACTGCCATCGGCAGTACGCTAAATAGGCCATTAATGGAGGAAGGTAAATGGGGGGGGGATATCGTGGTTTTGACCCCAAATACCATTCCGATCTTGGTCTATTTGAATGCCTCTCTGAGGTGTAGCATGTGCTGGGTCACAAGGAGCTGAGGGAGAGGAAGGGGACAGCTGTGAAAGAGCTCAAGTGGCTGGCCTTAACTTTAAACAATCAAATGCTTTCAGTGGCATTTGCAGGTTAATCGTCAAATGCGCATACATGATGTCAAATTTCAAAATCTGAGAACAAGAACAAAATAAACACTTTTACACTTTTTTTTTTTTTTGGGGGGGGGTGATAACATGGTTGGTATCAAACACACATAAGAACTTTACTCAATGTTGCCCCCATGTGGCAGAATAAAGTAGGCCTAACTGAAGGTTGTTCTTTTTGGAGGGGGGGGGGGGGTCCCCTCTATCTCTTTTTAAGCTTCGAAACATAATGTGTATTGATACAAATAAAAGACAGAAGAAGTAAAATACCTATTATTCCCTTTCCTTCTGGAGCTACAGCCCATGTGGCTTAAAGGTTTTTTTTTTAATCATTATTATTAATCTCTGACGTTATCCCATTTTTGCCGGAGGTATACAGAACTCACCCTAATTTTTATCTCCTATGTTCAAATGCTTGTTAGGATTGGAGCACATATTTAGCATGTAATGTCATCAAAATTGGATACAAGAACAACTATCATGACTATTAATGTAAATCAAGCACCCAAAGCGTCACTTTGTCAAATAATTTCATTGTAAAATTGCAGAAATAGGCGATTTATTTAATCTCTGGCCACGGGTGGAACACAGTGTTGCGAATACGAAGAGAAAATCAAAACAAAAACCTGGTTGTTCTCAGGTCCTTGCCTGAGCAAGTTAACCCTCAGCCTATTCTGTCCGACAAAGTTCACTTGTTGATTTAGCCTCGAGGCAGGGCAGCTGTTCATTTTACTGCTAATAGAGTGCCAGTGACATAATTTTAATGAGACAGCTCTAATGAGTGCTGACAGCTCAGACAGAACGCTGCTGAATCGACTCACCTCCTGCAGGTACAGCAGCGTGCACGTGGAGCGCCCTCCTCTGGTCTGCTCAACGCAGAAACAAACCGCCACACACAGAGGTGCGTCAGGAAATAGCTTCCCCCTCTCCTTTCCGTTCTCTAACACTCATTAAAATGAGACTTTGGACAGTCATATATGATAACAGATTTTTGTTGAATGAAAACTGTTTAACGTATAAATGCATCTATTCACTTTTACCAGTGATTCAATATGGCAACAGAGACAGTCAGACGTGCAAATACAATGTGATAAATGCAACAGTTAATGCATGTTTTAAACATACATATCTGATCCTTTTATGCAGATTAGTAAATTAACTGTACATTAAGTAAAGCAGTTGATGCAAAACTAAATATAAGTTCTTCATTGCAAATAATTTGAAAGCCACTAGATGGAGGCAGAGTATCAGTTGTGTTGTAGCATGAGCCTCGAGTATCTCATAATGCTTTATGACAGGTTGATTGGTTAAACTATTACAAAATTCTAGCATATTTTATAATTGTGACTCAAAATATTGTGCTTTATTTTCCAAGCACAACCTGAAAAAGAAATGACCTGAACTTCAAACAATGAAAAATAGAAAATTTCCCCTTTGTGTTTGTATAAAAAGGACAGTAAATTAAAACTTCAATTTGCCAAGCTCCCATATAACGTCTGTCATTTAGATACAATTGTCTTTTAAGACAATTGGTCCTTTTTCTTTTTTTTTTTTCCTATCAAAGTCATGTGTCAAATGCAACACATTTGCATATAAACATATTGTCACTAATCTGTTAAATATCACGAAGTGCCCTGAAAACTTAAGTTGACTTTAAAAGCTTCCTGTTGCAGATCTTCACCACTAATATAACTTAATGCATCTGTTATGCATGACATTACAAATGTTGGGGTCATTAAGATACCAAACACAAAACTCATACTGTACATGATTATTTGTTGTCCATGCACAGGAAATATCAGTTCATCACATTATTTGACGGTGGCTAAGCCGAACATGCTTATCTAACGTAAAGTTACTCAACAGAAATTGTAAACATCTTTCTAAGATAGTTTGAAATTGTACTGTATCATGCTTCACTTGCCTTCATTGTTGGCAATTCTGAAACAATTTTCTGTATAATATGCTCAGCACTCGGGTAATATAATAATGTAATGATAATCTGATCATCAGATTTATTTAAGATTTAATAACATGGATCACAATGTCAATGATATATCATTTAAAAATCTTTAAACCAGAATAAACCTACTTACATCAACATGTAAAAAGTCAAATGCAAAGCAAATTCTCCAATTTACATTATTATTAACAACCTATTCTGTAAAAGTTACTCTTTATCCAAAGAAGTAATATCTTGATCTCAATAAATCAAAGATATGACTTCCTTTTGTCCCAATTATTTCATATGAATGATCAAATCTGTCTTCCCAAGGTGATCCACAAGTCTGTAACATACAAGTATGGTATAATGTTAAAATAATGTTACTCTGAAACAAGAAAAAATAAATATGTGTCACTAAAGCTATCGCAGATATTAACTAATGACTTCAGCACTTCGAACTGAGATATTAGAAAGCTCTCCTCCACCTTTACTATGCTTACCAACAGTGTGCTTGTGTGAGTGTCAGGAAGAGTAGCCGCAGCAGTCTTGACTGTCAGGGAGGAGCAGGGTACCAATCAGCACATCTATCCACCCACACCCTAGACAGGGTGGGTGTGATGATGCAGTGCCACTGCTGTGTGACAACAGAAGCTTCTTATCACAGTGGTAGATGAGAGAAGAAGCTAGTCCCCTTTTTCCTCAATCCCTACGGAGGAGCACAGTTGCCTCCTAAATCCATCACCACCTTATAGTGTCTAACAGAGCTTTTCACTTAACCAAGAGAGTGAACTAGCAGCCTTCAGTTATTTAAGTTCCCCTCACTTCTCTTTAGGGATGCTTAAAACCACTCAGCCATTACACTGCCAGTCCATCCACCACTGAAGCACAGACTTTTTTATTATTGGTTGCATGTTTTTTTTTTTTTTGTTTAAGAGTGCTCTGGATAGAGATGCTATGTCTCTGTAAGGGGCTCATCCATCTCTCTTAAATGGATCATTTGTGATGCTGTGAACATTTAAAACCCCCCTCCCATGTGGAAAGCTCAAAGCATTCTCTCTACAACTATAGATCAAAGCCACAGCAGAGCTATCATGCATTATTTTCTCACAAGACTGCTTTGGTTGATAAGTAAAAAGTAAAAAATTGTTTGGGAAGGTGCTGACAGATAATAGACACTAGTCTGCTTTGTTTCATACCCTTGTGATTTTTCTGACAGCTTGATCCGACAGAATCTTGTCAACTACAGCACCTACCAATCAGAGCTCTCACATTTCGTTAGAGGGGCAGTTCGTTCAACATAGAGCAGAAATGTTGTTTCTGAATTTGAAATCAAGAGGTCCTGCACCTTATAGGGGTTTTTATTATATTTGACAAGTGTGAAATATGCAAACCTGTCTAACAGTAGTTCAGAGATATGAAAAGAAGAAAAACAGGAAAGATGCTTAAAAGATTCAGTTTTAAGAAGCGGAGTAGTCAGTTTTCCTCATGTTGATCGTAGAATTACATAAAAATAGTATCATGCAGCTACACCTCACCGCTACAAATAGGTAAAGTGACAAAGACTGAATATTTTTAGTAGTGTCAAACAGTGGGATGTGTCAGTCATTGCAGCAAAAGGATCTGGGGATTCTGACAGCAGCCACATTTATGCCAGACAACTGGATGACCACATTTCCAAAATTGCTCATCTGGGCTGTTCCCTAGAGATGCACCAATTGGAATCATCTTGGCAGATTCAGATTCTTTCTTAAGATATGCTTTGCCAACTCTATTTTTAAACTATTTTATTTTTTATTAATTATTTTTCATTTCATTTTCATTTCATTTTTTCATTTCATTTTTCATTTCATTTTTCATTTTTCATTTTTCATTTTTCATTTTTCATTTTTCATTTTTCATTTTTCATTTCATTTAATTTAAATGATCTCTCTATGATACTGAACAATGTGCAAAACAGCTGGTTCTGATTGAAAATTTGGCTGTGTATTAAAGATAAAACATTGACTATTCCTAACTTACAAAAGCTGCAGCGGATTATTTGGACTTAAAAAAAAAAGATTGCAGCTGGTAATAAAAACAAAGAAATTCAACAAGGCAGCTACTTATTACATAATTTTCTTTTTGGTGTTTTAAGCTTTTTTGCTGATACGGTACCTGTGTTCCTTTTTACATCAAAATAACTTTATAGATTTGGGACTGTAAAACAGGAGCACCCTGTAAAACTATTAAATAAAATACTTTCCCAATATGACAAGAAATGTACTCTGAGAAATTAACATGTACTCAAAAGAGTTACAATTACACTAAGCACCACCACCCAGTGGAAAAGGTTTTGCAGTACTTTACTGTAGTGGTGCAAAACTACTGACTCCAATGAACTACAATTTCTTAAAAGCACAACTTTAGGAAGTAATTAGTTTAGTTTTTAATTGCAATCACTAAAAAGGGAGATGAGATTACAGTCCCTTTATCTTGGGGCCTTTGCTGTTGGTTTTAGAGCCTCTAAGTGATGCTGCATTAGGTTTAATAAAATTGTGCCTGCACTGCAGATGGTGATGTGCATGATGTGTTTTTCTGACAGGTTAAACAAAATGCTTTGTCAATAAAGCTAATAATCATCCTTCACGAATCTGTGCATTCTGTTATACAGGGGCTAATCTCACTTGCAGTCCATGCAGGTTCATTAGGCTCAGCATGTGAGTAACCTGCAAAAGCATCTGTAGCACAAATTGCTTAAAAATCTCACTGTAGGCTTTGGTGTAAAGATGTCAGAGCACGGTATTTTGCATTTGCTTCCTAAAGTGCTGCAGAGCAGTTACCTGGTCAGTGTACTTATGCTAAACTGGCAGCAGGTGGCCTCATGTAATTAGTCACACTGTCATTTACATCACGTACATGTGTAAACCTGGGAGGAGAGGACAGAAAGATGCAAATGGGAAGATTGCAATCTAGTCTCCAGTTCAAAACCTCAGGTTTTTGCAAGTATGTAGATGATATTTTTTGTCTGTTTGTTTTGTTTTTTTGTTTAACAGACCAATCTTACTATTGATGCAGCACATCGACACCCTTCATGGAAATTAAAAATCCCTGATGCCAGTGGCCTCTCTCACTAAGATAATTCTTTCTGCCACACAGCAAATTTGAATCACTTACAGTAAAGGATCTGCTGCATCTTTTTGCCTGATATAACAGGGCTAATTCATTGCCTTATGGATTCCATACCACCACAGGTCTAAGCTGTGTTGAGAGGATAAGGCAATTATACAACAACTGGCAGGTCTTTAACATAGTGGCTGATCGGTTCATTAGTTACAGCTTTGAAGAGAATGAGAAAGTCCTTGATTAAGTTGTTTCTAATTGACTTAAATGAAATTAATGTGACTAGCTGTTATTGCAGAGATGTATGTTGGGCTGTATTTGACCTTCTCAGACTTTGCATTTACAATAAGCATCCCCTCAAGACATTCAACTGGAAATATACTTGCATACTTATGTTATCTGTTGCTCCCTCTGAGTCACCCAAGCACTGTATCCTAGCATGAATCATAACATTGACAAGCAGTTTGGCTGTGTATGTACATAGGTTTCCCCATGGAAGTGAGACTTTTGTCCAAGCACAAATGAACAAAGAATAATATGAAAAGACAGGAACTGAAATCATGCAGGAGCCAGTTGGGGCTCAAGCCAGGCATGTGTTCATTGTGCCACAAGCCATCTAGCCCTGATTTCGTTCACGCATATACCATGTAGTATTCCTTTGACTAAGCTCATGGGTATTTCCATTTCTAACCCTTTCCTTTTAATATCGGATATCCTCTAAATTTTCTTAAGCTTTCCATCCTTGTAGAAAGTTCTAATTTCCAGAAAAAAAATACAATTAGACACACAGCCATACACACTTAGCCAGCAGCAGCAAGATAATGAATCAAGTCAAACCGCACACACTCAGAGTATGAAGGTCTTGACATGTACCATCATGATCTTTCATTAAAACTCACACTCAGAGCTTCGTTTAAAAAACTACTGAGAGCTTCTTACCGTCATGGTTGTGTACAGCGATGTTACGCTCATTACCAGAGAAAGGACATCAAAGCAGATGGGCGAGCATAACAGAGTCTGGAATGGCTGCAGCAAATTATGTGCAGCCAAGATAAAACCAGCCATCTGAGGTTTGGCCAAGAAGAAAAAACAGAGAGTTGGATCAACAGTATATCCAAGATAAAAGCCGTTTGACATCTCTCAAAGGAAGCTGAGAGACGCACTAACTTCTGTGTACTAAAGTGACAAAGTTAGATACAGGAATAGTGAAGAGACAAGAGAATCAGCTGTCAAAATATTTTTTTAATTCAGAATTTACTCTGAATTTACACTGATGTCTGGGGCCAAATGAGACTGATTAGAAATGTCTTTTTAAGGTGATGTGCAGGTGTATCAATAGCTGTCATTTTAAACTGGCAGACGCAGAAAACGCAGAAAACGCAGAAAACGCAGAAAAGAAACATTGCTGGCTGATGCCTGTGAAGGTCATCTAACCGACTACAATGTGATCATGGGAACAGAATCATGAGATCTCTCATGTGACACTAAGTTTACTGGCACCAATACGCACATAAGTTAACATATGGGAATCCATGGAAGGATGGGGTTGCCACTGAATGCTACTGGGCCTCTTTATCTGAGAAATCAATGATGCTGCATCCCGCTATACATCTGTTCAAAGTACTAATGTATTTTGATACTAGGGGATGCTCTGCAACTAGAATGTACATATGTATACTGTATATGGTGATGTGGTAGAGCTGGATGTCATCTGCTTATCAGGTAAACTGAATCTATACTTACAGATAATATTGCCAATATTTAACATTGATTAATTAAAACAGTCACAGTGTCATAGAAACAAAGCCATGTGTCATTATTTGAGAAGTGGTTCATTTACGTAATCTTTTGCCAATCACAAAAAAGCCATTTATCAGTTTAAAAGTTTCCCCTCAAGGATGGAAAAAATGAAAACATGACTTTTCTTATCTTTTCTTTTCTTTTCTTTCTTTCTTTCTTTCTTTTTTTTTACAAAAATATAAAAACTGACATGATGAAATATGTACGAAAGAAATAGAGCAAAAATAATTTTCTGTTGGGTTAAAAAAAAACCTTGACTGACAGTTTATTTGTAATGCAGCCAAATTATCGCATAACTTAGTAAAAAAAATACTAACATTATGAAACTTGTATATTGAAGATTTCAAATGCATTGTTGTATTTCCGTAAAAGGTTTGCACTGTACGTTCAGACCAAAGGCGACAAAAGCGGCAAAGACGCCCGAGGCTGGGCGACAAACAGGACAGCGACCAAAGCGGGAAGATATTCTGGCCGCTTTAGTCGCTCATCACGTGACTGACGTCAAAGTTAAATCGCACTGCTCATTTAAAGGAGCCGCACAGCGACTTCTGGACAGCGTTGTTGCTGTTGCTCACGTCCCCCTCAGTTAAAGCAGAGCAGATCTGCAGGACGTTTTGTGTGGTCATTAAATACAGGGGGGAAAAATCACAGAGCATTAACATAAATTATAATGTTTTTTCTATTTAGTCACAAGCGGATTGAGTTGTTTTCTGGGGAAAACAAACAATTGGCGTTATGATTTATCCACCGCAGCATTATCAAACTTTTATAACTTTGAAATACATTAAAATATGGCTGAAACAAAAAAAAAGCAGTAATGACAATAAACTAAGAATACGGCTTCAAACTTTGCAGAAAAGACGGAGTCAACACTGCGCGCGCTGCTGTTTCTGTGATCTTTGGAGAAAAAAGGAAGAATCTCCGCGCATCATCCAGCTCGTTCAGCCCGGTAGAATTAATCCAGCCATAGTTCGTCTGCTAGTTTGGTGAAGCGGCTTCATTTAATGTGGAACAACTTCGCATTATTTTCTCCACGCTGCCCAACACTGACATTTAAACTCGCTGCACACAAACTCAACACAAATTCACCAGCTGTGCGCGATATGAGGAGAACGTGCGCGTGCATCCCGGTCACTTTCTCATAATTATGCAGAGCCGGTGCGTTTTAGCACATGTTGATAATGATTTCAGATATTTTTAGTTTATATGTTTATCACAGAAATGCATTTAAACACTGCACAGAAACGAAGTCCTGTATGACACGAAACAAAAGACATGCAGAGACACGCATATGCTGCAGCCGAGACAAAGTCAGGAGAGCGCACGTGCGTGTGCGTGTTGTAAAGAAAAATAGCCGGGAGCAGGAGGCGAAAAACGTTTTGGAAGAACGGGGAAAGGGGTGAGGCGGTCAGTAAATGACATTAATTCCCATTGATAATTGTTATTTTATCGTTAACATGGTCTGCCAGGACCATAAATACGCGCGTTTAACCCTTAAAATCATCTGGACTCGTCATGGATGTGGATGACATCACTGTGCTGCTGCTGTACACCTGAAGCAGACGGCGTCACCGGGTGCAGGAGGTTTCCTCGGCGCCGGCGGGAGCTGGAGCTGCAGCCGGACAGAGACGGTTCCAGCGGGACTTCAGGTTGAACGTCCAGGAGGTTTTTTCTTTTCTTTTTAAGTCCCAGCAGCCAAAAAAGAAGTACATTACCAGGGATGGACCTGAACAGGTAATCAGCCTCTCGGCATCGGCAGAACAAGTGTGTTGTTGTCGGAACCAAAGTCACATGCGTTGTTCTTTGGGGCTGCTCGATAGTAGGACACCTCTACTCTGATTGGCTGCCGCCTGTTGCCGCTGAACCGCGTCATAGCTAATTAGCATAAAGTTAACCGAAGTTTAACTTCTTATCTGGTGCCGCTTTGGACGCTTTAGCCGCTTTTGTCGCCGAGGACGCGCGGCAGAGGGCGGCAGACGCTCTTGTCGCCCAGGACGCCTGCTCTCATTGAAAATGTATGAACTTCCGGCGTCTTTGCCGCTTTTGTCGCCTTTGGTCTGAACGCACAGGGTGATATTTTTTCAACCTTGGTTACTGTGAGGGTGAGGCCAAGATTCTTGAACTACAGTTTTTCTCAATTGCTAAAACACTAAATCTCATTCTCAAAGCCAAATTTTCAGAAGCCTAAACCAAGGTATCAAATCAGTCCCCTTGTGATCAAAACCTAAAGCACGTTTCACATCACTAGACACTGCTTGCAAACACATTTCCATTGTGATGCACTTGCTGTGCAAAATGGTAAACACATGCTGCACACTTTGATCACAACTAAGAAACAGTTGTCAACAGGTAAACACAGTGACTCAAAAATGATTTCACCTTTGGCTGATGATGAGGGAACCAATATAAACCAGTTGAGGAAGCTGTGGGACGTCAAGATTTTGCAATGGATAGAGAAAATCAGAGAGGAAGGGTTTGGATAACAGGTGGTTGCAGACATAGTCGAGGATGGGGACGTGGAAGGGGGCAAAATCAGGTCTAACGCAGAGCCTTCATTTGAAATGAAATCCGTGCAACTGTGATCGACCATGTTACTGTATTACCTCCGCCAAGGAGGTTAGCCTTTGGTAGCGTTGGTTTGTGAACTCTGAGTGCTCCGAGTGCTTTTCTAGTACTTGATGTTGTGAGTTCTCCGTGTTGTGACATGATGCATTTGGCCTGATGTAAATTACATTAAAGAAAAAAAAAATCGACAGCATCATGTCCTGAGAATTATGTTTTCCTTTTTTCCTTCTTGTGTTTCCTGATTGCTCTGTAGTGTTCTACATTTTGCTGTGCTTGGGGCATGATTTGACAATAGTGTCGCTTTTTGAGGCCAGGTGATGCTGTTTTGAGTCAATAACTTCCTTTTGCAGCAAGAAGAAGAGTTTTTGGGAAAGTAGTTTGAGTTATGGGATAAGTGTTTAAAGTTGTGAAAAAGTGAGGGGAAATTTCAAAAATAGTGTTTTAGCAATTGAGAAAAACTGTAAGTGACCTTTGAAAGGGTCACTTTCAACAATCAGTCAAAAATGACAAAAAAAGATAAAGATAAGCATAAGGATAAGGATAAGGATAAAGAGAAGAGAAGAGAAGAGAAGAGAAGAGAAGAGAAGAGAAGAGAAGAGAAGAGAAGAGAAGAGAAGAGAAGAGAAACTAAAATTTATTGACTGTCACAACAGAATCTGTACCACTTGTCCAATTAAGGGTCGCGTTGGTCACTGGAGCCCATCCCAGCAATTACCAGGCAAGAGGCAGAGTACCCCTGGACTGGTTGCCAGTCTGTGGCAGGGCCAACACAAGCAACCACTCAAATTCACAACTATTAACCTAACATGCATGTCTTTGAATGGTGGGAGGAAGACCCGGAGAGTACTCACACATACAGGGGGAGAATATGCACACCACACAAGAAGGTCACTGTTGGAACTGGTTGAACCCCTCAAGGTTCAAACTAGTGACCTTCTCACTCTGAGCCTGCAGTGCTAACCGCTACACCCCCGTGCACCAACCCATAAAAATATGATTACAATAAAGACAAAAGATGAAAACTTATTTCAAATTCTGAGTGCTGATGGCAGTGGGAATGAAGGAGGCATGCTTTATATTTGTTTTTCAGGGTAGTGGGACTTTGTAGCGTCAATCTGATGGTCAAAGTTGAAAGGATGGATTCAGGGGGTGTGTAGGGTCTTGTGTGATATCAACATACTGACTCAGAATTTTGTAGAAATCTATACAGTACTTCTCACCAAAGAAAAAATACTTATTCTTTCTCCCAAATGCCTGTCTTTGGGAACTTTAGAGGGATTATTTGACCACATAATGTCACCTCTCACCTCATTTAGACAAAGTCTGTAAGCAAATGAAACTGGACTTCATCCTGGTTAGCACTGGTGAGAATTAATGCGGTTTAAAAAAAAAATAGAACGTAGTTTCACCATCTGTCCCCACACGAAGTGAAAAGGGCAGAGGTACGGAGGGTCTCTCTGTGGAGTTAATTAAAAAATCTCTGCAGCCACTATTGGCAATTTGTCATCACTTATACTTTAAGTAATGGGGTGGTGAGACAGCTGCACATATGACCACTGTTGTGACAAATAGGCTAGTTTCAAATCATGTAACCGGACAGAGGTGATATCTTTTCGATTAAACACCACAGATTACATCCATGCTTTTAATTATGGTCGTGGAATTAATAGGAGTTAAATGATTCTTTGAAAATTAGCTATTTTAACTTCCATTCTTTGCATAAAGGCCTCAGTGTGGAAATTAATTGAATTCCTCAGAGAGCCCACATACATGGTGTTCTGTGACAGTGGTAAATTAGTCTATTTCATATTCAAAGAATGTGTGAAAATAGTAACCACTGTATGACGAATATAGTCACAAATCACATTAAAAGGCATAAAGGCTCAAGCATGTTCATTGTTTAGGGTTGTGTTGTGTTTACGACACCTTACTACTACTAAGGCTCCCGCTCATTGGTAGACTTGTGATGCTGTCCTGGTTCACACCAAATAAGATTGTGCAAGGCAAGTTTATCCAAAAGAGTTGATCTGAATATGATCTGTTTTTTTTATTGCCAATGTCTGAACATGGAAAAGATTGTAAATATTTAAAACAGTTTCACTCTATTAAAATATGTAAAGTTGTTACTGTAATAATCAGATTTCCTATAAGATCTTATAAGATCTTATATAAGATTCCTATCAGTAATAATGCTTTTTTAATGCATATTTTTATTGATATACATTAAGTAGACAAGCATAACATGTACCCTTATTTTTTTTCCAATGATAAAAAACACAACAAAACAAAGAGGGGGGCAGTAACAACAATAAAAGATAAACACGCAAACAATTTTGATAATCCTTAAAAACAAGATGCAGATATTAAAAAATCAAAACCTGCCCCCAGAGAGGTGGTAAAATTAAAAGCAAATCTGTTCAACACACACTTGCTACTGTTCGATGCTGGACAGGACAAGTTTAAAAGAAAAAAAAAAGTAAAAACACAAAAACAAAATAATTTTTAAATAGTTTCAGGCTTACTGTATATTTAACTGACAAGAGTCCAAAAACAAACTTCCAAATGTGTAAAATGATTTTCTTTTCTCTCAAACAAAAAACTAAGTGCTTGGGGTAGATGGGATGAAGAATCATTTTGAACACAATTTTTTCCTGTTGATATTTCATCAGCTCAGCAGTTTAAGGTGTCCTTTGTGGTTTTCTTCCACTTTATGTTTCAGATTATTTCAGTGGTTAATCAGACACCTTGGGCTCTGTGCAGCAATGTTGATTATAATGAACAAAATTTATTTATGCATTGTCTTGCTGCAACATCTTCCCTGAAAAACCCATTTTTCTCTGTATGGTATGTTGTTTCACAGCTTGTGTTTTTGGTATTACTATCACGCACCCTTGCAGAGCAAATCCAGGCTTTTGAACTGAACACTGATAACAAACTGGAGCATCTTTTCTTTTGCCCATAGGATGAGTCATTTATGACTTTCAGAACTGTTCCTGTTTTAAAGGTTTTAATTTAACGGCCACTCAGTGTCATGCTTTTCCTTCTTTATCTAATATAAGCCAGTATTTCCAAAAATTCTCTAAATCTTTACCGAAGTAAGATGCACCAGAAATGATAAAATCCTTACATTTCTTTAGCTACTTCCACACTGTGAAATATTATTTTTCAATTGTTGCTCAGTCTTTCACAGTGTTTACCCACTATACCTACTTTATGAATGAAAATAGCCTTTCTATGATTAATCTTCTCACATACCCATTTCAAATAAACTACTTGTGAGTTGTACTACTTTTTTTTTTTTCCAGCAATATGAAACTTTTCCAGTCTTTTTATTACCCCATCACAACTAGACTGCAAGATGTAAAACAAGCATGCATGTAGGTGATCTACTAGGTTTTTGATCTGCTTTTATTGAACTATTTTCAGTCAAATTCAAATCAAGTTGTTTTGAAAATAGGATTCTAAGTGACAATATGCACAGAATCCCTTTCTGTACCTCAAGAGAATATAATAGTTTACATTTTATCCCATCCGGATATTTTGATTTTGCCATTGTTTGTTAAGGGGACAGAAAAAATGACACAATTTTAATATTTTATACTTCTTTGTATTTCTGGAGCAGTTACACCAGAAATGCACATATGCAAGTCAGAACTGCACACTTAATTAGTGTTTGAAAGTTACCAAATTATGATAGAGACCGTGTAAAAGGAAATTTACTGTAGAATTATTATCTTCCGACATTTTATTAGCTCCAGAGCAAATGATTTAAATTACTTTATAGGCTACAAAATATATGTTTTGTCACATTCCCTTTTTTCTACTTAGATGCGACATTAATTTTTTTCCGGACCATAATACAACCCTAATAATAGATTATCAATATGACGGACATGTGATTAATAAAGCCACAATTATCTTTATTCTGCACAAGGATACGCCTGCATTTAGGTCATGGGCCACTGAAAACACCGCATTTCTTACAGTGTGATTTCCTTTGCAGGGCTGGTCTACGCAAGAGGAGGTACTGCTGTACTGTGGACCAACACATTGATGTGTGCAGTCCACAGTGCAGCTGCGTCCATTCAAGTGTCACTTAAGCCTGAACATCGCACCGTTACGGGCTCTGATCTTTCTATTATCTAAAGGATAAGCTGCGGAGTAGAATGTAAGTGTTCACAGCTGAGAACTTTTTTTTTTATTTTATTTTTTAAGTGAGTGATGATTCAGCCTGACAAAACATTTAATTAATGAAACGTCACGATTTCAACATTCAGAAACTTAATGCGCGTATGTTTGCACCAAAACTGACTTAACCATGACGTTTATGACATCAGCCTAACCACCAGGCACATCATCGTGCGTCGTGAGTCTATTTTTACACTAAAAGGCTATTTTTGAACAGAAGTGCACCCGCGTAGATTAGACTGATTGGGAACACACTGAGCATAGCTGAAAGCTTTTGGTAGCTTGCTTTATGTCTTTTCTCAAAGCTGTCCATCTCAGTGCGCAATTGCGCAGCAAGGAAACCTTGAGCTGTGATACTAGTGTCATGACCGGGGGGGAAGCTACCGCAGCGCCTCAAGAAAACAAGCCTTCTGCTGTGCCACAATTCCGGGAACACGGACTTCCAGATTTCCTCGCGTAATCTGAAGAAAGATCTGTGATTAATCAATGGTCTAATCTTCTACGCTTTTTTGAAGGATCACTTCGTTTGTTTAAGAGATTTGGATCTTGAATAGGGTAAGCATGATTTGGACTCAAAACTCGTTGTGACTGCAACTCACGATGGCAGTTTGCAACAAGACTGTGGATGTTGTGTGTACAAGTCAGGATATTTGAGAGGAGGCACCATGGACGCAGCGGACATAGTTGCTTCTGCGTTGATTTTGGGGATTATTGTTGTATCGCTGCTGTCCAACGTCGTGGTGCTGATCTGCTTTCTGTACAACCCAGAGATTCGCAAACAGGTACCCGGTCTTTTTATTCTAAACTTGACGTTTTGCAACCTGTTGCTAAGCGTATTCAACATGCCACTAACTGTGGTCGGGCTTGTCACCACCGGGCATCCTGGGGGCAGCGGCCTCTGCCAAATTGTTGGTTTCCTCGACACCTTTCTCACCACAAATTCCATGCTAAGCATGGCAGCACTCAGCATCGATAGATGGGTGGCGGTTGTGTTTCCACTGAGCTACCACTCAAGAATACGGCACCGGGATGCAGTGTTGGCGCTTGGATACACGTGGATACACTCACTTTGCTTTTCCACTGTGGCTACCTGGCGCTCCTGGATCGGCTATCATCACCTTTACGCATCCTGCACTCTTTGCAACGTGAGGGCGAAAGGAGCTGGGACGCAGTTCATCGTTTTCACCGTGGCTTTGCACTCTCTCACATTCTTCCTCACTCTGGTTGTGATGTGTGTAACATATCTAAAGGTGCTCAAAGTTGCAAGGTTTCACTGTAGACGCATCGACGTGATCACAATGCAAACGTTGGTGCTCCTGGTGGATATTCATCCCAGGTAAACATCCATCATAGACATATCAGTCTAGTCCATTTTTTATTTGATTTATGTGTCTTAATGGTTGTGTCCAATTTGTGCCCAGTATATTTTGTTCAATGTGCAGAACTTCAGAGGGACCATTAAAGGTACACTGTGCACCCATTAAGTGCAGTGAC
Organism: Atherinomorus stipes; assembly: GCA_023101725.1. Taxonomy (NCBI): domain Eukaryota; kingdom Metazoa; phylum Chordata; class Actinopteri; order Atheriniformes; family Atherinidae; genus Atherinomorus; species Atherinomorus stipes. The sequence goes on along the minus strand of JALJCO010003968.1, from coordinate 2,020,624 downwards.
ATATAATCAATTGGATATTTCCACCTTTGCCTTCCACACTGTACTTTGAGGGCAAAAATAATAACAATTGTAATCCATTTTCAAAAGTGTTTTCTTGATTAATGAATCAATTTGCTCCTGCTTGAAAATTTGAGGTTTTATGTGTTTAACATAATTCTCAAAAGAGCTATTTTCTTCCCTTACATTTGGCAGTTTGTTGAACATAAGCTATTTGATTTCTAGTCAAGTAGCCTATGTACGATTTGAATAGTTTTCCGTCTGTGCAGTGTGCGAATTCTCAAATGCAATTATCAAAGATTAGAGCACAGTCGACTGCTTTCTTTGTGTCCGTCCCACATGTTTTCTCCTTAGATTCCTTCATCACGTCTGCATGTCTCTCATCATGCCTCTGGGAAGATAACAGTACCTGTGTGCTTTGTCAGTGTACGCCAGAAATGCTTGGATGAGCAGAAGCGGAGGAGGCAGAGGGCCACCAAGAAGATCAGTACATTCATCGGCACATTTGTGGTGTGTTTCACACCTTATGTCATCACTAGGTGAGCTGAGATCTATAATGTTGTATATGGGTTTTTGTGTGGGTGACTGTGAAAATTTGTCTGCAAGATTTTATTACATCATCTGAATATACAATTTTCCTTACCTTTATTTAATTGTTGTTTGAAGCACAAAACAAAGAATTTCTGGGCTAGAATAAAACTAAATACAGTATTAAAATATGTATTTAAAAGGAGAAAAATAAACTAATTGGTCATAATTTTCCTTCTTCTCTTATGAATACTCTAACTGAAACTTTTTTTTTATGGATTTTCACTAACATTATTGTGGTTGCTAATGAGGTAATACTGATAGATAAATTATTTTCAGTGCTATTTTGTCACCCACTAACATTTGAACATTTGAATAACCTTATTTCATAATATTTTAGCGAATGATTCATCAACATGATCAGCACACATTTTCACATTTTTCATCATTATCATGAAACCTGAACAACAAGGTCTTGTTGATTTATAATTTGCCTTTAACTTAAAGGAAATGTAATAATCCCATCCGCAAGAAATCCAGATTAACAAAATGAAATAAAAAGACACTGAGTTTGTGTGAATGTAAAATGACGACAGTTAAGCTGAGTGAAATAAGGACATTCCCACCACATTATAGCACCCAGGGAGTTTCATCACATGCCTCAGATGTCTTCCACTCCAGTTACACTGATTTAAGAAACAGCCCAGCTGCTGCACTTTGCCTTTTGGACTAAGAATGACTTTTTCTTCCCATTTGTGCTTTATTTGAGGTAGAATCGTAGAGCTCTTCTCTCCAGGGCCAATAAGCCCTCACTGGTGTGTCCTGTCCAAATGTTTGGCCTACAGCAAGGCAGCAAGCGACCCGTTCGTCTACTCCCTGCTGCGCCACCAGTACAGGAAGACCTGCAGTCTTCTGGCCAACAAAATTCTCAAGAGGAGTCCACTCAACTCTTCCTCTCTCAGGGTAGAGAGCAATGCAGGAGTGTGTGCAAACAACTCTAGCACAACCAACAGCATCCAACCAACAGACAAACCGCGTGGGCAATGAAGGTCATCAAGTTCAAAGAAAATTAGGGCATTTTAGATGTCTTGGATATGACATCTTACTCTGAAGTTCACACTTATTAGAAAGAGGGTATGACAGCAGACTGAGATCTGTGATGGTGTAACATTCAAGTGAGCAAGATTGCTACAACTGAAGGATAAGGCTGACAATATTCTATCATTTTTTGTCAACAAAGTCCATGAGAAGGTCAAAACCAACTATGTGTTAATGTGTTTCAAGCCTGTCTGACACACTCAGCTGAATACTCGACAGTCCCTGCCAAGGGCATAACATCTGAAAATAGGTCACAAATAAACACTTTGCATTGTAAAGGATGAATAATCTCCTTAAACAGCTGCTCTATGCAGTATTTTGCAAATGTGCCTAGATGAAGAAGCACATTTGAGGATGACTACTTTAAGTAGCAAGAAATAAAACCACAATCCTTGCAACAAAAGAGCATACACATTACTTGTCATGATTTTTAACACTTTTTGTTGTTGAAGGTCAGTGGAATCAGATGATAAATATAGAATATCAATAGTCTTATCCTTCAAAGAAGAAGATAGCCACTTTTGTGGGTTGTGTGTATAGGTGTTAAAGCAACCTTTACCAATCTTGCATTTCAGAAAGCACAGCAAGATAATTTGAATATAAACAGTCCCGCCTCACTTCTAAGACACACCCCCTTATTCCCTCTGCCTCCCAATGCAGAAGCAAAGGTCTGACAGGCAGGTCCGTTGGACAATCCTAGAGGTGCACCCCACTTCAAGGATTGGTTGGAGTTTTCATTGAATTTTTAGAGATTGGAATAATATTTTATATTGATTAATGGTGGGTCTGTCTTGTATTTCAGAGTTCCATTACATCATTCATAGCATTTTACCCTGTTAGAAAAATAGTGTAAGAATGCAACATTGGTAAGGGTTGCTTTAATGGCATTAAGTTAGGATTTTTTTTTGTAACATACTGCTAAGTCTGTGACAAATAGACCATGTAATATAAAATGCAGCTGTTGCTACTTTGTTCATTTTGGCATTAAAGGTACAAACTGTAAGGTGTATGTGCCACCAAATCGCCAAAATTCAGAAGACAGAAATCAGCTTTCAGGAGTATTTTTATACCTCAAGCTGGTATATTTATAGTAATATGGTGGGAAAAAAAATAGAAAAAAGACAGATTAGTCATTTTAAATGTAGTACTGTATGTGCTACACTGTATCCAAAAAGGATGGCTGCTTTTTCTCATCAAAGTTAAAGCATTACATCTGACCTCAGTGACATGTTTCAAGCTGGGAGAATACTGTACTGTATGTGTTCGTGAAGTTATTTAAAACAGATAATCATTTTGATTTGAGTGCAGCGGTGGTATTGTGCACCACACTGATGGTTTTCACTGAAATTGCTGTACTATGTTGTAACTGTGAGGTCTGAGTTATTAAAGTGCCTTTTAGTCTATGAACTCTGGTTCATAAACCACATCATAGAAAACTGCTCCTACTTTCATATTCACAGTATTTTATGGATAAATGTGAAGATAGAACCAATTTGTTTTCAATGTCATATTTTGCAACCTTATTGTATCTTAATCAGGCACAAATGGGTAAAATATTATTGGAATGTGGTAGCAACTATTGAGTAATGTGTAGATAACATTCCAGCTCATGTCACATGAGGGTTGGTACAACATCTGCATTGTAATAATTAGTCATTTTGACAACAGTGGCAAACCAGTAGGTTGTGTTTAACTTTACTGTGACAGTATGAAACCTTTAAAAGGCACAAATTGTATTTATTTTTGTCTGAATGTGTCTGATTTAATACGTTTGTGATGATAATGCAATAAATGCTGTGCATTTTGGCATTTTAAAACCTACCTACCTCTGTTTTTACACATTTATCTACACATTGCTACGTCACTTAAAATGATGCAAAGATAGATTATTTTTTATAAGAACAATGCTTTTCTAATGCCAAGTCTGCCAAAAACCTTTTCTCTCCCACGCTGATTTAGTTTAACAGAGAAAAATAATGAAATAATGGCTGCTGTTAATGTGGAGGCAGAACAAAGACTTTTTTAAAACAGAATCAGGATTCAAAGTTAAAGGGTTTTAATTGCAGAGGAGCCAGAGGGAGAAGGATTGGAATAAAGGAAGCTAAGAAAAAGAGACAACAGTAGACATCAGTTCAGGCAGGGGTGGAAATAAAACATCAGTATTATCCATTCTCCTCATCATAAACCAAATTACATCAAATCAAACTATAAGGCAATCATGACTTTTGATCAGTCCCAGCTGCCTGTAGTCATTTTCACTGATCACAAAAGAGAGCAAAAGTTTTCTGTTTCTGTAGTGCACACCAACTGTGTGCAATTAGTAGAAAGTGTTCAGAAAGTTCAGAAGGATTCCCAGTCGGAAAGCATGTACCACATCTCAGTCTGAGGCTCAGTGAGTGGGTGAGAGGCAGACACAAACCTGCATACAAAAATGTTCACAGACTGTGATTAAGCCATGGTGCGTAGGAAGTACAAGAAAGGCAAGGAGGAAGGAAATGAAGATGTGTGCAGCAGTGACTTCATGCCATCCCAAAATCAGCATTCTGCTGTTTTAAAATTAACAATGTAAGGACATGATACAGAAATTTGCAGAAAGGCTGCATTTATTTAGGAGAGTCCGTCGGGTTTTTAAGATAAACTGCAATAAACCACATAGCCATCCAGTCATACTGCAGCCACTGACCCTTCATTGTTAACTGACTTAAAGACACACAACAGAACTTTTAGCAGTTTTCTCAGGGACGTGCCCCCTATCAACAGCTAAACTAGCATCCATCTTGCATCGTATCTGCACTGTGATTCACTCCAGCCAGTAAAAGACAGTCTTATCTTGACTTGTCCTGTCCTTACCTTTCTTTCTTTTCCTGTCTTCCTCCGGTAATGTATCCTTGCGTTTCTTTATCGACTCCGACATGATTCGCGTTCAAAACGCCCGCTGTGTTCATATCTGGTTCATATCCGTTTGCTCATGAAGCGGTGCGCAACTAGTAGTTGGCTGCAACGTTGCGGCCCTGTCTCGGATAAACAAGTTACATAGTGCAGTTTCTGAGCGTCAGGACGCCTCTGGGCAGTGACTGCTTACAAATGCACATAATGAATGTTGGTGTGCCATCAAAATGAGTCAGAAACACATATTTTTAAGGTCTAAAAGTTATGTTGTGTGTCTTTAATCAAACACAGAAAGACACATATATTTAATCAAAATGTTCATGAAGGACACAACTTGAAACTCAAAACAGAACCTTAGACCATATTTCTGCTGCACATTAAAACACCCAGGTTAGATAATAAATAAACACCCATAAATAATGTCATACAACTAACATTTCAAACACAAGAATTACCAAGAAAGAGGGAACTACTAGAAGATAATTTTCTATTTGTGCTTTCAAATGATTGTTGAATAATTTGGCTGTCAACCTCCAAAACTTCCACAGTAATTGGAGCCATCCGTGTGCAGCAATGGATTTTAATCAGTGGCAGCAACACATTATTCCAAAGCCTCACAAATCACGTATCATGGCAGATAAACATGTATTTATTATTATTAATTCTGTGTGTCTTTCCATTATTTCTCACTTAGTTCAAAGTTGTGTTTCAGTCTCAACCACTGTGCTTTTCTTTAACATCCAGATATCTTCCAGTAAACATAATGGAACAACTATGTCAAATAATGTGAATCATGGGAACGCTGAATTCAAATGTCATAGTTCCCCTTGCCCTCAAGTAAACAGCCTGCACTGCTTACAGAACTAATGAAAAAATACCATCTATTTCTGTCCAGGAATGCTGTATTTGTTTTTGCTGTAGACAGTAATATGCAGTCTTTCTCTCTCCCTCACTTTCTCTGTTGTCTGAAAGGCATTTTGAGCAATGTTTAAAAGCTTTCACTGCCTTAAAGAAAACTTCACCCAGTACACAGTTCTGATTGTTATATAGGACTTTGGACAAATGTTTTTAAATCTAATTCTTGTGATCTGATTTGTAACATTATGAAAAATGATTGCTCTGCTAATCTGAAAATGGGGACGTCGTAACTTGTTTTGATATCACGTGTAGTCCACCATCAGGACAAAGTCCAAACCACATGTCCATGTCTGCTGCAAAAATGTCAAGCAAATATTGCACTTATATCATTACAAGATCTACTCGAGCCATCTGTTCAGCACTTAAATACAGCTTGTGCATGTGTTTGGAGGTCGGCCTGTTTGAACAACTATTAGATAATACTGTTCAGACAGCAACTGCACAACAACATTAATTAACTTTATGACTTATTTGACTTTCCCCAGCTTGACATATACCAGGGTTTCTCTTGGACCACATTCTAGTGGATCTAAAACAATAACAAAATTCATGAATTTAACTGAGTTTGGACTTTATTTAATTTCATTAGATGTTCAAGTTTCCTGCTACAATATGAGAGGTATTCTTCCAAGTAGCTGCTCTGTAAAACTTAATCTGTGTGTTCTGTTCTTCATGTCACAGCTTGAGTAATAGTACTTAAGACGAAGGTCTTTTCCAAATTTGTTCCTGCTCTGACTGCACATTTCTGAATTTTGAGGCAGCTGCAATGCAGCGGTGGTAAAAATGGAAATTGACACACATTCATGATGAAGAAAAGATGAGGTTATGTGAAGGCACAGGAAAATAGATAATGAGTCCCCTTTCCTGCAGCCTCTTTGTGCCTGAGTCAAACCAACAGCTGAGTAATGCTGCCAAGAATCGCACAGAAAACTCCACAGGAGGGAATTCAGAGGAAACCCTTCTGCTTCTTCTTCTTTTTACCAACATGAGGCAAAAAAGAAAATACTGTAATCTCACATTAACAGTGAGAAAAAAGTTTTACTTTCTCAAACTAAAAAGAAGCTGAGTTATTGTCTCTGATTAAAGAGCAAATCTAGAAGCTGACTGACAGTAGTATCTAACAAAAACAATAATTCATCCTCGGTTATGGAAAACAAAACCATCTTTAAATGAGTATTTACTATGCTAAACAATTCATATTGTATTATCTAAGCACGGCTTTGTCTTGCTGACTTTGGCACAAGTGCAGAGCATATCCAAATTACTCATTATTCTGAGATTCTGTGTAATCATTGACATATGAGTCGTTATTCTAACATAAGTTTTGTTCTGAGCTATCAAATCATGCATATGACATGCTAACCTGTTAGATATACAACACTTGAATAATGAGGTTGTAACTCATTATTTTTAGATTGTTAAGTTGCTATTTTGAGAGTGCACCATTATCTCCCAGTTCCTACTAGAAAATGAGAAAACTAGCATGTTAAAGTTCAATTTCAATAATGATCTCATCTGTATTTGTATCTGATTAGTTTGAAAACTTGTTCCAATTGTTTGGTGCTCTTGTCAGAACACAGAGTACCCAGTAATATCTTGCGTTGCCATTTTCAGTTGATAAAAGTGTGTGTATGTTAATATTCTGGTGACTTTCACTGTGCCAGCTGTTCTGGGACCTTCTCTGGTGACCGTCAATAAGAGGATGATGTGTGTAGCTTTTCTCCTCAGTGTGTTATTTACCTGTTATTGGGAGATACAGTAAGAAGGGAAAGTTTGTATCTGATGTGGATGTAAAACAGGTGGTTTGTAATGGAACTAGACAATGTCAAACCTGTTTGATGTGTCTTTTCAAAGATGTAGATTACTGTACCTTGAAAAATAACTGCACATGTGATGAATTTAAATCATGACATAAATATCATTTACACATTCCCTGCTGATATAAAATAGCTTTACTTTTAAGTTTTAGGCAGAGCACATGGAGGTGTCATAAAGATGCATATTGTTGCAGTGTGGTAAGAATAAATAATTACATTATAGACTGCAACATGGTGATTTACTGTAATACTATAATACATCAACTACAATGCACCTGTTTTGTTTCAGGTGAATCAAGCCTGATTTTAACAGACTCAAACCAAGGTTAGAGTAATAAAGCCGCCTGAGCTCTCTGCTTCCTTACTGGCTTTCATGTCTCCAGTTAGCATGCTGCCCATGTTTACTACTCCTGCCAAGTATACAAGGCACATATTCAAGCTTCTGCCTCCCACTGCACTCATGCAGCTCTGCATGCAGACTCCCAGCATGCTAAAATCCATTACTTTATTCCTTGTTCATTTACAAATGGTGACATTTAATTCATTGATAAATTCAAAAGCCATTTCAAAGCACTCTGTTTCTTTTGTTATATCCTATAACTGAAGTTATTAATCCTGTAGTGACACTTGAATGACGCAATTATTCTCAGAAAACTGTTGTTTTCAGTCACATGTGCATTTGTGGCAACTTATTTCCTCAATATCAAACAACACACTGTTGTATCACAGCCTTTTGTCTTTTTGCCATAGTAAATCCCTCTGATAAAGCTCAGGCCTCTAAGCTGGTGCTATAAAATGCATCTGACAGGTACTTTTTCCTTTTTCATTACCTTGCTATCAGCTGCAGTGAGGGCTATGTGTGATAACAATGTGCCTCAAAGACCCCATCTGACATGCGGCACCATTAAAATCCCATCGAACAATAATTGAGACCAAAGAGAGGCACTTCCACATTGATGCGGGGAGAGCATATCGTATCTAAGGTCATTTATGCTCACAGAGGGTTAAGACAGAAGATAAGATGCCACTCATGCTTGGGTTATATTTACACAGATGTGTTTCCTGCCCTGAGAGAAAAAGACTACCTTTCCACACATGCTGAAGGAGAAAGTGACATTCAGGTGCAACAGGATGTAACGGTAGCTCACTGACCATGTATGCTAGTTTCCAGGCCTGTTTCACTCAGTGAATAGACACAACCAGGGAGGAAAACTGAATGAGAAAGGACACTACCATTAAAAGAAGGTGAGAAACGTTGTGGGAGGGATTGGGAATCTATCAGAAGAACAGAGAACAAAACCGATCTGCACAATTATTGTTTCAGCCAGCTACGAGTCCCTGGCTTAGAGAAAATCCATCCTCTCATTTCATTAGGAAAGGCCTTAGCGGTGAAAAGAAGTGGAGACAATGGGGCCACTTTCTGAACAACTGTGGTTACACATGAATAAGCCTCTCTCACAGAGGTCAAATGAACATGCAAACTGTGAAAAGGAGAATTGCTGTCAAGTGAAAATATTTGAGAACAATGACAGAGAAGGATCTGAAACTGCAGAAGATCTGGAATGCGCACAAGAAAAATAAGGATGATCACAGGAGAAATGTAAAGGCTCTCTGAAAGGATGGTGTAGGGATGTGTTTCTTTGATCTTTTATTCAGTTTCATTGCCAAAACAGATTATTCTGTTTCCAAGAAATTATGGAAAACAGGTGTGTCATTTTATATTAGTTGAAAAATTACTCCAGAGCAGTCCTTAGCAGTCCCTCGGAAACAGGGGGTCCTGGGTTTATACACAGGTCAGTAGACTTTTCCTGGGTGTTGAGATGGAGATGAAGTGAACTGGAAACCATACAGTAAGTGCAACTTCCTGACTGTCACTGTATGTATGGAAGACTGTCAACCTACCCAACTATCACCACAGACACAATGCACCCCCGGGTTATCGGGTATTAATTGTGTGCTCGTCAATTTGTATTCTGTCAGCTGTTTTACTGTATACCTGTCTAGATCATACACACAGCAGCACACACACACCTTCACTCCATGGAATAACCTCAAGACAGAAGGTGACCTCCATTATCATGCCTGTGTGAATGTGTGCACATGTATGTGAGAAAGTGTAAAGTGGAGGAACTGAAAGGAAGAGAGACTAATAGCCTCTGACAGGTTAGAAGAGAAACAGCATCTCTTAGAGGGAACTTTGAAGGTTTCTTGGTTCACTGGTCACATTTCTCAAGAGAAAAATGATCACTTGTGTGATATGTTTGTGTACTGGATGATTCAACATGATGCAACACTGAGTTTAACTATACATTAGGACAAAGACAAAAAATGAAAAATCATATTTCTGTCTATTCATTTATTGTATTTGCATTCTTTAAGAATATACTGTACAGTGCATTAAGCAAGGAACAGATTGTTTACATGGTTTCACAAAAGCTCAAACGTTACCATTCTCCTTTTACAGTATCTTTGACATAAAATACTTGTTTTGTTTTTCCAAGGGAGCAATAAAGATTCTTATTTAACAGAAATTAGAACTATAACACACTTTATGTTACCATTGCATTTGAACTTTCACATGAATATCTGTGATGAATGAGATGAGCGAGTCAGAGCCACAGCAGCTCAGACAACAGCTACAAATGTTGACTGGTACTGAGTTGCCTCACACTCAAAAAACACTGGGATTTATGACAGATTGAATCTTGAAAACCACTGAATAAAACAATTGGAAAGCGTGCTTGACTAAACAGTCTCGCTGAATGACTTGAAACATAGACGTACTCTGCATATTTATGATATGTGCTGCATTTCTGTCACGTTTCTGTCACGCATGCTTCATCCTCCTTGATTAAATCCTTTGTTACAGCCTGCTGTAAAGAAAGATGCTGTGGTATTTATAGGAAGACATTAGCTTAACGGTGTTGTGAGGACAAGCGTAATCCAGTTATATTAGAGGAATGCAAACAAAGCACAATCATCTTCTTTTTATTTACTTATTCATTTTTGATTTTCATACATTCATTTTCTGTACCACTCATCCAGTTCAGGGTCGCGGGGTTGCTGGAGCCTATCAGGTGAGAGGCAGGCCACACCCTGGACAGGTCGTCAGTCTGTCACAGGGCCAACAGAGAGACAAACAACCATTCACACTCACATTCCTACCTAAGGACAATTTAGACCAGTGGTCACCAACCTTTTTGAATCTGAGAGCTACTTTGAGGCTACTGAACAATACAAAGGGCAACTTGCAAGATTAAACTTTTTGAATAAAGGGTTTCTCCTTTGATTACAGTATTGATATTAACATATTACAAGTGCTGCCTTAAAATTTTCTGACAAATTAATCACATTTATTTTATCATAGTAGGAAACCTATTTCAACATTAAACTTTTTATTTATTTTTAATCCATTTTATTTGTTCCATTTTTTAAATAATCAGTTTTGTAACATTACAGCAGCAAATCATTAGCATCTTTACATCTAGTCACATTTACACTAAACTCAGTGTCTTAACACATATGTGGTAAGAAACTACCTGGACTTTACTCTCAATTGTAGTTGACCCCGCTAGCATGTAGCAATGAGTGAGTGAGGCAGCACTTATCATTTTGCGCACAGCTTTGATATTTGACCCGTAAGGATTCATGAATTCATATACATATGCACTGAATTTAATTTTTTCATCTCTTTTCTTTCTTTATTCAGTAATGGCATTTTTAAATCTCCATAACTGTAAATGGATTGTAAAAAGCATAACAATCCATTTTACACATTGGTGATAACTAGCTTTAAAGTAGAGCCTGCATATGATGCTAGATCAGTCTCATACCCTGCGGGCACCTCATGTGGTCTCTGCAGGGCAACGGGTGCCTGCAGGTTGTTTACCCCTGATTTAGAGTGACCAATTAACCTAACATGCATGTCTTTGGACGGTGGGAGGAAGCCGGAGTACTCAGATCGAACCCCCCTCCCCAGCTGGGAATAGCAACCTTCTGTGAGGCTGCGGTGCTAACCCACACCACTGTATAGCCCTTATTTCTATTTATTATTGATAATAAACCATAAGAACTAAGTACACAACTATGCAAGTGGTTTGTCAGTGTAATCAGTTTTGTTAGATGATGATTTTATCAAGTCTGCAAGGCTTTCAAATCCTCCTTGTAGCTTTTATCTTCAAGTTTCAAAGTAATTTTAAACTGAAACATGAGAACAAGGAGAATTATATAATTTAATATCATTCTTTAACAAATTAACAACTTAATGCTTTAATTTGACACAAAACTAGTTTAATTTGAACATTTTACATGTTGTACTGTAAATACCATGTAGTTTCAATATGATATCAAAGGAATTAAATACAAAATAAAAAGCACTGTAAACCAGTGTTAAGAAAGTTTAACTGTTTAAAACGTGTTACAGTTACAAGATTTTCAGTGATTACCATGAAACCTTGTACTCAGTCACAGACTGTTGATGAAGACAGTATTGATACCATTCAATATTAGACCTTCTCTCCATAGATAATTCAAAACGGGGAATTCAATTAACTTTGTCCATCACAAGAAAAGAATTGGAATCAGCAATCAGTAAATTAAAAAAAACAAAAAAACACAAATGTTCAGGGGGTGATAGCTTCCTAAGTGAATTGTACAAAATTTTCAAAGATGATCTTGCCCTGATATTGTGTGAGTACCTATGGAACATTTAACCCACAGCAAAGCTGTAACACCACCATCATGTTTCATTTGTTAAAGATCATGTAAACCACACAGAAAATGAATAGATAATTTGAACTGATGGCATCAAAACAGATGTAACAAGAAGCAGTATGTACAGTATACAAGCATTTAAAAATCATCTGATCTGTGAAACATGATTTTACCAGCAAAGTTGGATGTACTGTAATGCACAGCATGTGCAACCAGGCAGCTTTCTGTCATTCCTGGAATGATCAGCTATGGCAATTATTTCTTATCTAAATAGCAGGACATCTTCTCCCAAATGGAACGCCAACACAAAGCAGGTCATACAGTTAGACAGTGAAACACACAAGCTGTCTTGTTTGAAACTCAAAATGCTAACCTAAATTCAATAGAAATGTTGTGGAAGAGAGCAGTTCATGCGAGGAAACCAACCAACATCTCAGAATTAAAGCTAATCAGTAAAAAGAGGATGGTTAAAATTCCTATGAGTTGATGTACAGATGGAGAAACAGTTACTGGAAAAATTTAATCTCAGTTATTGCTGGTAAGAAAAGTCATTCAAAGAAAAGGAAAGACACATTAAGAAGTATTTTGAACAAATGAAGATGTAATTCATCTTGCTTATTTTTGCTCATATTCAACAAATTTCTACTGTCTGCTTTTTAGGACGTGTGTATGGTAAGATAATTATGATTTAGTACATTTCTTTATGAATTTTTTGCTGTTGCATTGAGTGTAAGCAGCATCATTTTCTTGTGCAAGTTTAGTCCATAATGTCATTCATACAGTATTGTATGGGTGTTATTTCTGCAACACTGACAAAGGATATCATTCACCAGAACGTTGCATTTTTTTTTTTTTCAATTTCATCAGAATGAAAAAACAGATATAGCAGTGGGCATCTCTATTGTGCAATTAAATGAGATGGCAAGATGAGTCTCTGCTCAGTGAAGTCACAGCACAGTTCAAACATGACCGATTGGCCTTGCTCAGGCCCTGTAGTATACAGAGATTAATCTTCATCATTCCTTTACTGTTTCTGCAAGTGTTAAATGAGACATTCCTGCTCTGTGAGGTCAGGTTTAGCTGCTGCTGCTGAGCCTTCATGAAGAAACAGAACCTGCATGCACACAGTCAGGACACACAAATACATGATAAATGAAAGGAACCTGAACCCTTGACCTCTGCTGTATTCAGAGCTGGCAGCGTTGTCTCACCTTTGGAGCATCTTCCTGTTACTAAATGGTCACTTGTACCCTTAGAGGGAACAGGTGCTGCAAATCCACACGAAGCTGTACAGATGACCACCTTTGCCCTACTGGTGACAATCTACCATGTTGGGATTAATCTCTTCCAGGATTGCAATAAGACATGAGGTGGTCCCTGAATGGTTTGATGAAAATTATATGATTCTTGTGGTTTACACAAACAGTTGAAAACAAAGGGGAGAATTTGAGACAACATTTTAGGCAGCATTGTTGACCACAATTGTTATTACATCGTTTAAAGAATGATCATTTGGAAGAATCATCCAGCAAGGCTTCACTAGACACACAGTAATGAAGCATAAATGTGATGTGCCCAACACCTTACCAACAAACCTTTTGTTTTCACTTTTAAAGACACGGTAGGGGATTCAGAAAAACGGTTTACACCAGCCCGAAGCCCTGCCCCCAGCGCACAGGAACATGCACCCCAAAGGCTCACGCGCATTGCTGCCAACTTAGCGACTTTGTTGCTATATTTAGCGACTTTTCATACCCTTCTAGTGACTTATTTTCAAAAAGCAACTACAGATAAGGAGAGATAAAGTCTACATCGCTCTTCGTCCATTCATCAGGTGCTGCCTGCCGTCGGCCCCTCCCTCCCTGTTTCCCGGCACTCACTCACAGTTTACGCTGTCCCGCTGCAGGCAGCAGCCCTTCTGAGCTGCTGTAAGATGTTCACTCCTCCTCATCCAGATAGCAAATGAATTGTGCAGGAGCGAGAAGATATTTTCTTTTTTGGTCTGAGCATGATAAGGTGCATTTAAGCTTTCCTGTGGCATTATTTTATCTTATTTTTGCCGCAACGTCCATCGTACAAATATGCTAGTAATCGTAAATCGTCCATTATAGTCAAATGTACAGTGGGAATTTGGAGGTATGTTGGTGTGAAACAATTCATTTATTAGACTTTTATCTTTCAGTTAACACTGCAGGCATTAACCTTATATTTTTTTATTTGTTTCTCTTTTTTTGCTTAACAGTTCAAAGTCGGGAAAGAGAATTAAAATGGTAACAGTTACTGCTTTTTTCCCATGATGCCTTGTGGCACGCCTGGGTCTTCTTTGCACCATGACTCTACTGTATGTCACACCTTCAATACCCTTGTAAATTGGCAACATAGCATATCTAACAATTAAATTATCATCATATGATTCTGCGTATGCGCAAAATTAGTTGTCCGTCACAGTGATGTCATTTCGCGACTTTTGGGCCAGCCAATAGCTGCTGTTCAAGATGATTGGATGCGGGTTTTTTCCAGTCCTGTCCATTCAACAGGTGACAAAATTTTTTTATTTTTGTGTCAGAGCATTTCATTCTCACACTGATTACAGCCAATTAATTAAATGATCAGACAAATGAGGTTCCATTAATTAAATGCAACGCCCTCACGTGCACGCTCGCACTGCCCGTGAACGTCTCACAATGTACATAAACATGGCTGCAATCTGTGCAGCTGTTTGCTCTTAAAATCCACTGAAAAGAAAAAAAAAAATGGATGTGGATCAAGTCATGGAGGTGACATCCACTCTTGACATTTGCAGTGTGGATGTTTTACTCCGCATAAAAAGTTGGAGGTAAGCGAATTGGTACTTTTAGAAACGGTTCCTTGGCTGTTTACCAGCAAGCTAACAAGCTATTCACTCGGGTGTTATCTGTTATCTTCGCCAACCTGCTTGTAAATCATCGGCACACACGTTCATGCGCTCTGGAGGTGTAGTTTTGGCAGTGTATGTTTTTTTAATGTAGCTTGCTCAAACTGTTTTTCCAGGATCCCCTACCCTGCCTTTAATTGGCAATTGGGGTGTGAAGGAGATTATATAGTACAATATAAAAAATGTTCCTGGAAAACATCATCCACCCTGCCTTTAATGAGTCACCTAATTTATGCATGTCAATACATGCAGTTTCAATATACAGCTAAGTTTCCTGTGTATGGTGGAAAAAGCTCAGAAACCTTGAATAAAATAAATGAAATTAGGCATTTTTCTTTTAATCTGAGTTTTGACTTTTTTTTTTTCTTTAAAAAAATCTGACTGTACTGTATTTGTTTACGCAAAAATGCCAGCATCAGCTTTGTTTATTTTTTAATTGAATCTATGAGATAATTAAAGTAGCTGAAAATGTAGGAATCTGAAACAAATAAAAGAAAAGAGTGAGAGAAAAAGTCAAAAACTGAAGTGAACCCTTACTAATTATTTGGAAAATGACGTTTAAATGCTCCATGGAGGTCAAAATGCTCCAAAATTAACTTAGTTTATTTTCCCCAGAAAGTAATTTAGATTTCCTAAAATTAATAAATATTCACAATATTAGTACAGTTTAAAAAACAAACTGTTGGAGGACTGGAATTAACAGAAGAATCTGCTTAAAGCTTGTGTTGCTTCTGAACACTATTTCCTTATTTTCCTTCATTTATTTTCAAATATTCCTTTTTTAAAAATGTCTTTCAGGATACTTGTTGAATGTGCCTATACTTGTGCCTATTCATTAAACCCCGACAACTGGGACAAACTGTACATTTGAGTGCTCACCGTCTTCACAGTCTTATGTATAACGCAATACATTTAGTGAACATGTCACATTTTACACTTTACTAATAAGAGCAAAGAAGTGTTCATATAAAAGCTGCCAATCTTTTCTTTTAATTAGCCTCTTCCTACATAAAACGACATAGTCCTTCTAACAATGTGTGTAATACCAAAGGACATCTTGTCTTTAAATTAAAGCTAACACTGTTATATTGCACAGACGTGAGTGTGCGGAAATCTTCTCTCTGCTTCTGGATTTTTCAGTTTCCAGCGCATTGGCTGAGTGGTAGTTCGTTCACAGAATCACACATATTGAAAAACAGTCCACACGAGTCTCTTCACAATTAAGAGAGCAACTCATCATCAGGTCTGATTCTTTGCCTAGTCAGCGTGAGGAGGAACTGTCTGACAATGGGATTAATTGATCAGATTTAGCCAGAGTGCCAATCCTAAGCGAATGTGAGCATGCTCAGGTTTTTGTCTCTGACTTCTTGTCCAGAGTGTACCCCACCTGTCATCTTGTTGTTGGATGGGGTCAATTCAGTCACCTGACTCCACCAGATGGATTTGCTCCGCATATCCATCTGGGAATAATCCATTTGAGTAGTTATGGGAAGGGGCGAAAATACTGGTTAGCTGATTGGATAAGGCATCTGTCTATCACCACCTATGTTGGTAATAAAAGGGCCAAATTAACCAATCAGATCAACGAAGCATATGAAGTACTAACAGAGCAACAACGAAAAACTGCCGAAACCAGTCAGGAGAAGAGCAAAAACATCTTTTCCTTTGAGAAAAGCCTCCAGAGCAGTATTTTGCTCTTCTTTCAGTGAAGAAATACTCTGTAATTCCGATAAAACTTGAGCGATAGCCACGCTGACGGTAGTTTCATCAGCTGAAGCCGCCAAGTTGTTTAGACTGAACTGTCGCTTCTCTTTGCGTCATAGCCTGGTACACCAGCCTGACTAACGCCATGTATGAGATACAAGGCAAGTCAGTCTGGTTTCCCTCCGCTGGAGACTGATTTCCAGTGCGAGATGAGAGGCGGGACTAGAAGGAAAGTGAACCGGAGAGAACCAATCAGAGGTGACTGTAGCTGGCGTAGTTCGGCACTCTGTTGCTATGTTGCTATGGCGACGCCGGAAGTCAGCATTTACACGTTGTTTTTCTCTCTCTATTTAATGTAATTTTCTTGTGTATATTAACATAGAATGTTTAGTTTTATTATTATAAATACTCTGTTACATCATTGTTTATTGCTGAACTACTAATATGAGAAAGCGTTTGTGTCCCACGTCATGTGACTATGACCCGGAAGCTGTTAGTTACACACCAAAACAGAGCAGAAACAGCGGTGGAGACATCGGAGGAGTTTTATGTTCTTGTTAATAATTCTACTGCTGCGCTGTGATTGGTCCGGTCAATTTTTTACCGGAGTGGAAATGTCTTCCCAATGGAGGGAACCCAGACTGACTTGCCTTGTATCTCATACATGGCGTTAGTCGGGCTGGTGTACCAGGCTAGTTGCGTCACACCTCAACCCGCCTCAAAGCCAACACTGATTGGACGTTCGTTTGGTGAACTGCCTCAAATTCTCTTCAACGGAAAGTAGCCAGACTGATCTGCGAGTGAAAACCTGAAACTCAGGAGATCAGGATGGTATCACGAGGCAATCAATTCAGACCCTTGAATTGGATTAAGCAGGTATAGAGAATAGATTGAGAGAGCCATGGATGTTGCATGATGCAGAGGCTTAATGTGTTTGTGTCCCTGGGCGCTTTAATTAGCAGCACTGCTCTCTGGTGCATACAGAGATGGGTTAAATGCATTGCCCAAATTTCCCTTCGGGAATCATAGCATATCAAAGTTAAGTTACAGATACTTTTTACTTTTTGCGTTTTGTTTTTAATCCAGATCCTATCCTTAATGTAGTCTGCAGTATATTGTCATTTCTCTGCACTCTGAAATGGAGACCCACCACATTTTATTTACAAATGTTGTCTTCGTAGATCCTTTTCCTCCTAAATATTTTTCATGGGTGTTCTTAAATAAATGAAAGCCTAAAAGTTAAAAGGGTTTTGTAGGCTCTACAGATTTTTGAGACCATGTCAAGCAAAGTTGTGATCTTTAAATATGCAAGAGGACTGATGGGAAGCAAGCAGAAGGGAGAAAAAAAATCAATTTTATTCAAGAAAAAGTGCTTCTTTGGTAGGGTGTCTGAAAATATAAATCTAAAATGAAACAATGTCCAAGGAGGGAACAGACTTCAGCACAAAGAAAAACTATAAAACACAAAGGCAATAGTGACAATAATTAAGGGCAGGAAATAAAACTATTTTAAAATGGACAAGGAAAGCCAGCTAAGCTAAACAGAAAGTTCAGTGAGGCCAGCAGGAGAACTAATATTACGTAATGAAACAAGTAGCTACAGTATAAGGTAAACTAGAATAAGTGGTAAATGGTAAGATACAAACTAAAACAGCTGTAAACCGGACTGAAAAAGTCTTTATCTCTACAAAGACATCTGTTGGTAGTTTTGCTGGGAAAAATAAGAATGATTATGGTCCTGAATAGAATTTAATTCGCGTATCTACAAAACATGACTGTTATGGGATCACAATATTTTATCTTAATATCTTTTACGTTTTTAGTTTAAACTTTTGATACAGCATTTAGTTATAGTTAATAAAATATTGTGTAAAGTGATTTAGATATCCTATATATGTTCATTTTCTTTTTCTCCTTATTTTTGTTTCACCTTTGTCTCCTTTATCAGCCTCAAGCTTGGTCTAGACTAATGATCTTTATCTATTGCATTCTGAATTGATTTACTAATCAGTGAGCAGAGGGCGCTTCAAAGTTTCAATTACCCTTTTCCCTTCAAGCATGCTAATTTACCTCCGGTCAAGATAAGCTGTTTGGAAGTAGAAAGCCAATAAAAGAGAAGTAAATCAGCATTAAACTAAAAAATATAAAATGTGCTCATCATCTAAGCAACTTGTCACACCAGTGTCACTGCTGGGAGAAACTGTTTGGAAAAGTTATAATGGGTTAGGCTAGGCTGTCAGATGTCAGAATGTTGACAATATAATGAGTAAAAATATAACAAAATAACAGGCAACTAAACCAGGAACATCATTAATATTGTTGTGCGTTTCTTACTGTCAAAACATCTTCAGTAAATGTCCTCTATGATAAAAGGATGCCGTGTTCTTACGGCGCAACATCCTTTCTGGTGATGCAATGCAACACATACGATTACTTTTTACCAAACTGCACAATGATTATTTTTTTTTCTCTTTATTTAACAGACAAAACTTAGCATGCCCTTGAGCAAGGCACTGTGCATTAAAGTGCTGTGGAGGGAAAACACTAAGTCATGATGCTGCTGCTACTTGTCAGCTATAAAACTGTGAATGAGCTGTAACTGTGAAAATGGGCCTCAGGAGAAATGATGAAAGAAAAAGGCAGCATACACTATAACTTCATCTTATCTCCACACACATATAAGACCTCCGCCAAGCAGCTCAACTCACTTATTTTTGTGTGTTCTGGATCATAGAATCCACAATTTTCTCTGGATCTGGTTCAACTTTCGAAAGATTATAGAACTCATTGAGATCCTTTCTTGTCATTTTTACCAAACACCCGGGTCATTTGTATGGAGTTACATGAAAAAATTAAAAACATTTGGCCTATTGGGGTGATGTTGATGTAAGACTGTTTAGGCGTTGGTAAGGAGGTTTGATGTTCACTATGGGGTGTCAGTCTGTCCATCTGTCAGCAACTTTACGGAAAAAGTGCAGGACAGATTGACCTGAAATTTTCACCAGCCGTGGGCCTCAGCCCAAGGACAAACCCATTAAATTTTGGTGGTGATCCAGATCACCTTCTGGATCCAGGAATTTTATGAAGGATTCTTTATCATTGCGAGATCGGCCATGTTGGAGAGGCTGTTGATGGAGCGTGAGTGCCCCCTTGTGGCAGAAGTGTGCACCTGCGGGACTGAGCACATGATGTCAAGCTCTATGACTGACACCTCATGGTGAACATCAAACCTCCTTACCAACGCCTAAACAGTCTTGCATGAACATCACCCTACTAGGCAATGTTTTTGGAATTGTTCCATATAACTCAATACAAATGGCCCAAGTGTTTGGTAAAAAAAATTACAAGAAAGGATCTAAATGACTTCTATAATGTTTGGAAAGTTGATCCAGAGCCAAAGAAAATTCAGAATACCATGATCCAGAACACACAAAAATAAGGGAGTCGAACTGCTTAGCGGAGGTCTGTGCTCTCTAGTTTTCTCTCTAGGAGTTCTTTTCTAGTTTAAAATATTTCATCTTTAACATTGAGGAATCTGCAATTCATACAACTTTTTAACTGAAATTAAATCAAATGTTTTTTGTAAAAAAAATTCTTGGGATTTCCCCTTGAAGAAAAATTCTGTATTTTTTCTATTTCATTTCATTTCATACTGTGATCATGGAAAGCAGAACTGTTCTATACTATTCTATAAAACTACTTACTCCTTATAACAAGGTAACAGAAATCTACTGACAAAAAAATCAGCAGTTATGTGACATTAAACAAGCAAAATTTAAAGCAATGTGTACATTGTTTCTTTCTTAATAAAAAAAAATGAAGTTCACACATGAAATGATTGCTCCCACAAAGTTTATTCAACCTTTTTTTTTTTTTTAATGAAATTTCAACGGCATGTCCTCAACAAATGACAGTGCATGGGGACATACACTCATGAATACCAGTAAAAGGAGGATTGGGTTAGGTCATGTGAGAATTTTTCATATTCACCAAGTTGTTGTTTATTATGGTCATTTTGGCTTGGATTGGATTTTGTTAATATGAAATTTTGTTGCCAATAATGTTTTTTATTTCATCTACATGACATGGTTTGTGATGCATATCCATGTACAGTACATTTTGATGACTGTAAGTTATAAAGACAAAAAGACAAATTTATTTGTCTTTATGAGGACACTGTTTTATAACCTTTGTCATATTTTAAATAAATAACCAGGAGAATGCCACAGAAAGAGCTTTATGGGTTATAATTGTCTGATGAGGAGCTTTTATTGATATTGTAGTGCCCTCTAGTGAGCAATCTCTGAACGTAAACAAGCTGTACCTGCCATCTCTGAATCTAACCATTTTTAGGGGCTATATTTTAATAGCACAACCAAATTTAATTTCCCCCATTCTGAAACAAATGGAAATAATTGAAATGTCATGCATACATTCACATCCAACTCCCAAGAGTTCAGCATTGCCTGAGAGTGCCATCTCAAAAATCACTTGCACTGTATTTAACTGGTAATGACCTTTCATTTTAATTAGGCTAGCTTGTATTTGAAGCAAGTAAAAGATAATATGTGAGACCATAAAAATATCTCAACTTTCTAAAAGTCTGCAAAAGCCAGTCCTTGTCTTTCCCACACCGCAAGAGATATCCTGAACAACTGTTGGCCAATTATCCCCATTATGTCATGAATAGAACAGAATAGAAACAAAATTATCATCTTAAAAACTTCAACCAAGCAGCAAAATGTCTTAACATATTGTAATTCTCAAGCACTGACCCACAAATAGTAGTAATACACAATCAAAGCCTTCGAATGTAAATATCCTTACATTTTCACCCTTTCAGCTCAAGTAATTTCTCAAATCTCATTTAATCACAATGTTATTAAGATGTGAAGCTCTACAAGAGCAGCATAAAATTACTGTTCATCAAGTATTTACTGACACATATACATAGAATTATGCTATTATTGGTAGTTTTACTGGAACATAATACACTAAAATAAATACACATCAGATAGATATGTTCTTAACATCCATTATCAAAAAATTGTTGTCTCTTCCCTGGGACTGCTCAGTTTTTTGGTTTCAGCAGGTGTTCAGGCAAGCTTCTTGATATCTTAGTTGACATTTTTTAAAATATGTTTTAAAGCATCTGTTTGTTGGAACAATACTGTATCTTCATCTTTGTTCAGTTTGTTTTTCTTAATCTTTTTATTTATGTCTGTTGTGGTTTCAGGTCAGTCCATTGAAAAATAAGCAACCAGTGAAGATAAATATTTACTCTGATTAATAAGACTCAATTGTCAACTACCAAAACAAGAAATAACCAAAGCAAGAAAGCAAGAAAGCAAGAAAGCAAGAAAGAAAGAAAGAAAGAAAGAAAGAAAGAAAGAAAGAAAGAAAGAAAGAAAGAAAGAAAGAAAGAAAGAAAGAAAGAAAGAAAGAAAGAAAGAAAACTCTCAACTGCTTGCTGAGGGATTCTTAGCAAGGATAAATTTGGATAGCTAATGTTCATGTCTGTTTTAAAGGTTGAATATGGAACATTTTTATTAAAAGCTACAGTATATTAAAAAAAAAAAAAAAAAAACCCTCAACAAGGCATTTAGAGGGGTGCAGAATGAGAATACAGCATTTCCTTAAAAAATTATATTTGGCCTGAAAATAAATATAAAATACATTTTAACAGGTTCGACAATGGCGTTATGTTAGCCAATACAGGCCGCCATTGCAAGTTGCCAGATATGATCTCTGTGAGGCAATAGTAGCCTAAGTTTGGTACAGTTAGGCTGGCACTGGGGAAAATGGTGGAGTTTGCAAGTCAAGCTGCTTCGGAGCCCCAAAGATATGGTTATCTGACTCAGAAGAGGAATGACCTGAGAAGAACAAAAGACTGGAGTAAATTTAGGTGAAGCCTACACTGGTGAATCCCCATTTCACCCCTTGGCCCTATCCCTTAGCCCTTCCCCTGCGTTTTGCACGTTCATGTGTAGGGGTGCCCCAATACCTGTTAGGACAGAAGGGAAGGGCTACCCCTTCAAACAAAGATTTTTCGGGAGCACACTTCAAATGAAGGGATATCAAAATCACTGGCAATTTGGGTGCTACTGAGTCCAAAAACATCCACAAATATAAATATTTCTCCATAAATAAAGTTTAAAAAGTGTGAAAACCATTGTATAGTCTAGTTTAATGTTGTATAATGTTTAACGGTCATTTTCTTTGCAAAATGAACATGAAAAAAAAATTGCGAGTACTACATTGACGCTTTAGTTATAGTAAACACTGCCAGGCTGAAAACCAGCAGTGCTCTGCAGCCCTGATAATTTACAGTGATAGATGATCAATAAAAAATTCGGCAACATCGCTGCTGGTCTTCATTTACATAGATGTCCTTCGTGGGATGTAACACAGGCAGGGATGTCATGCACAAATCGAATTTGCTTGTTAACGTTAATCCACAGCTGTAGACGGTTTGATTTCTCGAGATTTGCGCCGACAGCTCAGTGCACATCTGCTTACACACAAGCCGGCAGGATCACTGATGACGTATGTGATTGTTGAAGGGGGGTCCCAATTTGTAGGGGTTGACTTTCACCCCTAACCCTCGTTGCTTCGTTTTAAAGGAATATACACCCACAGAATGATGTAACTTTATTTTCCACTTACCCCCATGGTGAGCAAGACTCTGAGGACTTTTTAATATCTCAAATGCAGCCGGGATCAGGGAGACTTCTCGTGTCCCCCCACTCTCATATAATGGAGTTTGCCGGGGCCCAAGCCAAAGTCCATAAAGTCAACAAACTTCAAATTCCTCCATACTGCTCTCCAATGTAATCCAAGTATCCTGAGGGGGTAGCGTCCATAATTTACTCAAAACGACATAATTTAGTATATTTTTAGAGCCTAAACAGTAGTACATTTTACTTTCGCGAAGCAGCATAAGCGCATTCACGAAACTATGGAAGCCTCGCAGTTCAGAACCTACTCTGCCAATAATACAAGCATAGAAGAAGAAATTTGTTGTTTACATTGTGCTAAGAGCGCCAGAGCTGCAGATAAATCGGGATAAACACAAGAGGGTCCAAAAGGGTTGGATATTGATTTAAAACAAGCAAAGAAAGAGAAAGAGAACGCGCGATCTCGTCTGCCACAGCTTCCGTAGTTTCTTGAACGCGCATCGGTGTGCTTGCAGGAGATGCAATGTAGTACTGTTTAGGCTCTAAAAATATACTAAATGATGTCATTTTGTGTAAATTATGGACGTTGGACACTTGGATGACATTGGATGAGCAGTATGGAGGAATATTGACAAGTTTTTGTGGACTTTTATGGACCTTGTTGGCTCGGTCCCTGGCAAACTCCATTATATGAGAGTTGGGAGAAAACGAGAAGCCTTCCTGATCGCCGGCTACATTTGAGATATTAAAAAAATGATCCAGAGTCTTGCTTACCATGAGGGTAAGTGGAAAATAAAGTTACATCCCTCTGTGGGTGTACTATTCCTTTAAGTTCAAGGGCCAAGGGGAAGGGGGAAGGGTAAAAAGAGAATTGGGATTGGGCCTAAAAATGGACCTAAACATTTTCCACAGCATCAAAACTCTGAAATGGCAACTCTTCTCCTGGATCGGTAAGCTAACTCACTTGCTAACATGGCTAACGTTAGCTGTCAGTTATAAAACTCCTCTGCGTTACTTCTTGAATATGCTGCAGGCTGCTGGTCACTTGCCGTATCGGCCTGGAAGCCAAATGGCTGGAGTTGTTTTTCTGCTGTTGCAACTACAACCTAGACACCCGTGATGTCAATGTTCTGTACGTAAACCATATCCAACCTTTAACTTAGCATCATCACGCAGCATCACAACGCTTAGCAAACATTAGTGTTGGAGAACGTGAAGGAACATCATGCTGTGTCACACACTGGAACAGAACCGCCATCTTGTAAATATACTCCCCTTCTTACAAACATTTTTATCTGATTAGGTTTAGTTTTGTTTGGCTAAAAATAGATCTAGTGAAAAAAAAAAGTGGAGACAGAAAAAAGGGGAGTTGGACCCAAGCTGAGCTCTTATATTTTCCAAGAGTTCAGGTGATGTGAAAACCAAGGGAATTAGTTTTAACTTTCAATGATTTATCTGAATGTTGACCATCTGGCACCCAGCTGTCTCTTTCCTATTTCAAAACTGATCATTGTTTCTTTTCAATTTAAGGTTTGTCGACTTTCTCATACTGTTGAATTTTTTAAATAAACAATTTTCTAGTTTAAAGTTTTTGTTCTTTATAGCAAGATTCAAGGGAAATAAACCATAAGAATGCAATTAAACTCTTTAAGTAAAAGTCAAATTAATTTCAGCTATCACAACCGTTTGAGATTCCATCTTGTATTCTGGTTTTTAAATTAAGAAAAACCCTGCAAAAATGGCAAACTGATTAGCTGTTCATCATCTTGACTTGTTGTATCACTCAGATTGTTCCAAAAGCAAACAAATATCTCATATGACTGACATATGACAGTGAATTAATTTCTTTGTGCAGGGTATTCCAGCTGTAGCTTCCTGCTCTGATTGTTCTCTAAGGATTCATCATCATTTATACTTTATGTGTTCTCACGTCCTTTCAGCTGTTACTCCAGAGGAAGACATTGTTGTTTAACACTCTGGCCAGTTCTTTGTTGAAGGGCTGGTAAAATTTGTTTAGGAGGTTTCTAGTAGTCAGAAGCATAGGGCCAAGTTTTCTGTCCTTTGCTCGCCGGGTGTTAGACATTGGCCGTTTAGTCAGTTCTGTCTCTGTCACCTTTGACAGAGAGCCTGCAAGGAAAGCGGGAAAAGAGAGTAAATTAAATTAATATACAATCAAGGACATGCAGGTTTCTCCCCCAATAATGTCTAACATTGTAACTTTATGGCACATTAACACAAGCCTTTTTGATTGGAATCAGGGTCCGTTTGCTTAGAAAGTCAGGTGTTCGTCGGGGTATTGTGAATGTGCACACAGACTCTGATTTGGACCAAACAAGTGGACTCTGTCCTCCTACAAACACAGGTCTTGGTACGAGCGGACTAAATGTGGGAAGTGGACTGCAGATGCCACACTACATTTCGTTCAGCATGGATTGTGGGTTAATATGGTTTATATATTAAAAATGCTGGGCATTCTTGGTAAGTGTTACCAAAATAAACACGCTTGAAGGCCTTTAAAAATGATGACATGAAAGTTTTAATTGATATATGGTCAGGGGAAAAGATCCCAGTTCCTAGTAATTACCCACAGAAATAATGTAGTTTTTAAAGTAAATAGGTGTGAAATCGAGGCTCTGGGATATACCCACACCAGTGCTGCACGAAAGTTTAAAAAAAAAAAAAATGCATAAAACTACATCAGCATTATAAAAAAAAATATGATATGCTTGGAAGAATTGGCAGCTCAGGCAGGTCAGGACTCTGGCTTGATTGACTTAAGTGCAGCGGTCCGGGAGATCACCCCCATCCAACAACTGAGCCGAGTCCCCAATCAGACTGAGTCTAGCAGACTATCCTGGTGTGAATCCACCCTTAATTGTATTGAATAGTTTTGTATCTTACTGGATACATACCCACACCTAGAAAATCAAAAACTTTCTTCATTGTCGCTTTAAGGTTGGCTGCATAGTCCTCTAGCCGAAGAACTAGGATCTGCTCGTTATGGAAAACTGTTAGCCAATCCAGTAAGAAGACAAAGTACATCCCCAGACTTAGTCTCACCTGTGGGGAAGGAAAAAAATCTCCTTAAGTCAACATGATCATTCCTTTGTGCTAAGCTTGTTCATCAAAGGTAGACAATTAGATAATTAAAAAATCAAGAAAGAAAGCCTGTAGCTGTAGACATATCTGCTCAAAATATAAGAAATTTAAAAGGATATTTAAAAAGCCGCCTTGAAGCTCTATGAGACATACAGTAAAGATATTTATTCATGCAACACACTAAAATTCTCAAAATGTATGTAAAAATCATCAGAGTTACAACCAAACAGCAGTCAAAACTGAAACGGAGCATTTATTCAGTATGAAGGAACAAAGTGAACACAATAAATTCAAACGAACTAGCTTAAACCATGTTGGTCAGTGAAGGGCCATCTTTTCCAGAGGCAGTGATATTCTCAGTCCTCCAGAGGGCACCACATTACAAAAGCAAGCAAAGGGAAGGCATAAATTACAACATCCTCATTTTGGTCTCCCTCAGACCAGAGCTGGATTCTGGATTCCAAGTCTGCTCCAATAGTTTCTCCAATATCAGAAATGTCTACATTTAATACAATCAAGAGTAACAATGGCAACCTTCAAGAAAATGTAGAACTTCACTACTCACAAAAAGTTAGGGATATTCAACTTTCCGTTTTTTTGAGAACAGAATGATGCAAAATAAATATCTAACCATTGAACAATGTACATGTACATTGAAAAGTATAGAGAAAGTTTAAATCAGTTCACCCAGAAAGATTGAAGTGGATTTTAGATTCATTCTGACATCATACAAAAAGCCAAATATCCTTAACTTTTTGTGAGTAGTGTATGTATAAGTAATATACTGTATGTAGAATAGAAATTTCATTCAAAAATATATAACTATTATCAGCTTTCTTTAACTGTCAGTCTCTCAGTATACTGTAAATGTATCATTAACTACAGGTTGTGATTAAGATTAAGAGTGATTATTAATCTTGAAGATATACTTAACCCCAATAAGACAGGAGTTTGAGTCTGGTCAGGAAATTAGAAACACATATTTTATCAAAACGGCTTCTGAAGAATATTATTATGACCAAGCAGATTTGTCAGAAGGTTGAAAGTGATGAAAATGACAACACAATCGACTAACCGGCATGACATTGAAGAGGCTGGTATTGTAAGTGCAGGAACGGAGTGACCTCTCGGAGAGACACGACTGAAACAGCTGAACAGACTCTGTGACCCTCTGATGGAAATCCTCAGCTGACTTGTTGGCCATGGTAAAGTACAAGTAGTCAGAGTAAAGCCTGGAAGCAGAGGGAAAGAGGAGTTTTAATCCAGACAGACATGAGAAATAACATTTGTTGGATGAGCTACAGTACCCCTACTTAAATGCTATGCGTTCTGTAGCTTCTGTATGATAAATAAAAGAAAAGCCCTTTAGAAGTCATCCAAATTTTAACCATGGGGAAATCCCAGCTGCATGTACACAAGCAGGGACAAAGTCTTTTGTACCTCTCTACTGGATCTCTGAGCATGATGATTATTTTGGCACCAGGTTGGACGGCGTGGATAAAGTCCTGAACCATAAAAGGAGGCTCTGTTTCCTCCTTGTTTCTATGGAGAAAGCTCCAAGCCTGGTTATCCCACATGGTGGATGCACTGGCTTCACCTGTGAGGACAGAAAGTCATCATTGGTTAAGGGAATAGTACACCCACAGAATCATGGTCCTTCGTTTTCTACTCATCCTCATGCTGAGCAAGACTCTGGAACACTTTTTTTAATATCTTAAATGCAGCCAGAGATCCGGAGATCCGGGGTGGGGCGGGGGGTTATATAGACCTTTTTCACAAAAAACGGAAATACGTAATGGGCGAGAATCTGGTCTTCCTGTGAGGGCCAGACTTCAGTCAAACGTCAAAAATGGATCATGTTTCCACTCTGGATTTTACATTTGAGCCCGTTTACTCGACTCTGCCTCGATCTTCGGAACCAGAAGTTTTCCTGCATTGTTTCGATCATGTGACCAACGATGCATTGTATTGTCATCTGTATGTGTTGAGCTGCTCCCGGGATTTTAAAGAGAGGGAGCTTGTTAAGATACCAAGCTTTAAATGTAATTCAATCATGTCCGAAACCGAATGTTTATAGAGGAGGTTTACCTCGTGGTTATTCATCATTTCTGATATTAGAAAGCATCAGATTAGAATGACATTTGCAGAGCCATTCTGATGATTTTGACAGGAAATAAAACGTGACCATGCAGGTGTTATTAATGCATCCAGTACGTGCATAATGTCTGCAAATTAATTATATATGTCCTAAATAATGTCCTAAATTATCGCCTCTGCTGAAATAATGCTTTTTTTCTTTTTAAAGATTACACATATCGATTTGGTCAAACTTCCCTGATCACTCTGATTTCAAAATTATTGCTTTTAAATTATCGTGAACAAAATAATGATCACAGATGGTAGAATATCATTGTAACATGTTTAACTGCAAGAGATCGCAGGATATAGTAGTTCATTCTGAGTTTGAAATAAAATTAAATTATATTCTGTATGTTTCGTGGCTTTTATTTAACATGCTTCTGTTGTAGCTTTGTGTATTATTCTAGTACAGCTGTGGGTTACCAGTGTTTTCACATAATAATGAGAGGCTGAGACGAAGCAGTTCGGGTCCAGCGATCTTTTACTGGACCCGAACTGCCTCATCTTAGCCTCTCATTATAACATACGCGAGAACATTAGTCCACGGCTACAAAGCAGCATCATGCGCTGCTGTTCAACACAGTTCACCATGATGATCCCACAGATGACAGCAGCCACAACTTCACACAACACAGTTAAACTATCTCCATGCATGCAAGGACAAAAATATAAAAACTCTTTTCTTCTACTTTAACACTAATGGATGAAAACTGTAACTCAGGACTGAGGCAAGAGTTGAGGACATCATTTTATTTTATTTATTTATTCTATTTTATTTTTGCTCTCTGACCATATCAAATGTTTACAGAAGGGATCTATGTGGTCACATCCGGTATAACTGTCTGTGCTCACGGCTGTCGTGTCAAAATGACTCGGCGTTTAATGACGCTTCGGTTTTTTTCTCCCTGTTAATGTCTATCATCGATGGATGTTGAAAACTCCTGGAAATGGATGTTGGACTGCTTCAGAGCAAAAGAAAAACAGCCTGGTGCGCTGCAATGACTTGACTTTCCAGCTTGAGACACTGTTGTCGGAAGCAAAGATCCTCGCCCGTTGTGTATTTCCGGTCAAAAAACAAGGAAGTGTGAAAAAGGTCTATGGAGTTCACCGGCGACTGAGCCAAAAAGGTCTATAAAAGTCCACAAAAACAAGGCAATATTCCTCCATACTGCTTGTCCAATGTAATGCAAGTGTCCTGAGTGGGTAGCGTCCATTATTTACTCCAGACGGCATCATTTCCTATATTTTATAGCTTAAACAGTAAAAGCTGCCGCGAAGCGCGCCCTTGCAAGTTCACGACACTACGGAAGCCGCGGCAGACGGGATCGCGCGTTCTCTTTTTCTTTCTTTCATTGTTTTAAATCAATAGCCAACCCCTCTTGTGTTTGTCCTGGTTTGTTCACAGCTCATTTGCTCTTAGCACAATGTAAACAATGCTTGCATTATGGGTAGTGTAGGCGCTGAACGCCGCTGCTTCTGTATTGTTGTGAACATGCACAAACACGCAAATAGAAATGGCAATGTAGTACTGTTTAGGCTATAGAAATATACTAAATGATGTAGTTTCGAGTAAATTATGGACGCTACCCACTCAGGACACTTGGATTACACTGGACGAGCAGTATGGAGGAACATTGCCAAGTTTTTGTGGACTTTTATGGACTTTTGTTTCAGTCGCCGGTGAACACCATTATATGAAAGTTGGGGGAAAAACGAAAACCTATCCGATCTCCAGCTGCATTTGAGAAATCAAAAAAGTGCTCCAGAGTCTTGCTCAGCATGAGGGTGAGTAGGCAATGAACACACATCATTCTTTGGCTGTGCTATTCTGTTAATAGTCACTCAAAATGCAGAAACTATTGCAGATCCTCAGGCTTGATGTGGCAAGGTTAAACAAAATTTCCGGTCAAATTATGGAAGAGATGGAGTCAAACTGACTCACAACATGTACGGAAAAATTAATGTAAGAGTTTGTGACAGATTTATACACATGTAAAGTTGCCAGACTGCCTGTTTTGGACTACAATATATCTAATATGATTCTCCCAACATTTCCCAGCAGTTCTTGCCCAAATGCGTTGCAGTACCTCTGATATTATGGCCGGTTATGGGACATTCGTTGAAAGCAAGCTCCTTCTGCTTTCTGTCTGCTTGGAATATGCTTTGTGCTTTTTTCCCCCTTGTGTGTTATTTTTTTAAAGCAGATTTTTGGAACATGGGCAAGTTTCCTATCCTTAACTGATGGGACAGACTGAAAGCCACATTTCCAAACAGCCACAGGCACTATGTATTAACTAATCAGCTACCGTTCAAGCTACAGAATAACAAAAGCCATCAAAAGGATAATAAAAAACAGAGAGAATCCCATTGCAACCTTGGCCAACACAACACTGTATTAACTGTGGAGGCTAATAATACTAAAGTGAGCAAAATCTTATCCCAGCAAGATTTTAAAGAAATACTTATTCACGTGTTCATACTGTATCTTGTAAGATGGACCACTGGGATACTGTCTTTACTGGACCTCTCATGAAATTCATTAGATATCCGTAACTCTGCTAGAATACTTAACACACTAATTCTTCTTCTTAGAATACTGGAGCACCAGGAAAAGACAACGCATTACTGAAATTCTTGGATCCTGGCAGGGACTTAAAGTTAAACACAATTAAAGCCCTTGTAAAGTCCTTCTTTTTGTTTGTGTGTATCTTAATAAATTGGGCCCCAAAAAGTGTTAGAGATATGTGAAATGTGTACAAGAAGATACAGTGTCTCATGCAGTATGTGCTGGAGCTGATCATCCAGCGGTTCAGCCCACACAATATAAAATGCCCTGCGGCTACTTTGCTGCCCTCTGCTGGAACTAGCCTTCCTGCTATATTCTAAGTGTAACCATTATTTTCTAAAAAGCTGCCAACAGTTCTTTTCTCTGGAAGTTTTAGTTAATGGGTCATCTTTATTTGATTAATAAAATTCTATTTAACATGTTCTTTCATCAGACTTTCCTGCACTCTCAGATTAACTGTACAACCTCCTTCCTGTTGCTTTAGTCGTTTCCATTTTGATACTGCTTTTATGAAAGTCACTAATTTATTATGTAGTGGTTTGAATTTTCTTCTGTTATCCCCCCCACCCACACACACCCACCCACAAACACACACATCCTTGTACTTCTATCTTTGTAACATTATGCCATTGACATAATGTATTCCCTAGCCCCTTACCCTAACCCTAACCATCATAACTGACTGCCTAAACCTAACCCTTGCCCTAACCCTAAGCAAAACCTAATTGTAACCTAAACACTAAAGCCAAATCTTGACCCTAAAACATGTTTTTTTTTTTAGATTTTTTTTAGTGAGGACCAGACAAAATGTCCTCACTTTCCAAAAATGTCCTCCCTTTGTTGGTTAAAAGCGCAAAACAGTTCTCACAATGTAGCAAGTACAGGAACACACACGCACACAGGCCCCCAGCTTGTTCTAAAGTACTTTAAAGTGCTTTCTTGAATGAAATGTGCTGTTCAAATAAACATGCCTGATCTTGCCTTGTCTGACTATAAAGGAAAGGACAACTAATGAGACAAAACAGATTCTTCTTTCTGAGGCACAATAATCATTCCTACACACACATGCAAACAAAATTACTTTCACACGTGTTCACCTGTTATGATTTGCAGGGCACTGTGGTCTTCAGATGAATTCCTAGCGACTCCTTCTTGGATGTTGTGGGCCGCCAAGTCAAACAGATCCAGATAATCTTCCACAGGATAATTTCCCTGGAAGCCCTCTTTGAAACGGATGTAACCTGCACCCCAAGGCACACCAGAAATAACACTCATTATAGGCTAATTTATGGACTGTCTTGTTGTTAAATCAATTTGCAAATCAAATGGTCTCTGAAACTCTATAATAATAATAATAATAATAATAATAATAATAATAATAATAAATTTACTTTACCGGTAAATAACCTGTAAAGTTTCCCTCAGATGAACAACAACAGTTAACATATCAAGAGAAGCAGAATTTTTGGTAATTTGCAGTTCTGATGGGTCATCAGCTCATCATAGGAAAGACATCAGCAATAATCTTCAGCAACCATTGCTGCTTCTCAATCTGGGGTGGGTTATAAAACCATTACCAAACAATTTGAAGTCCATCATTCTGCAGTTAGAAAGATTATTCACAAATGGAAAACATTCAATAGAGCTGCTGATCTTCCCAGTAGCAGAGATCATGCTCAGAGAAAGTACAAAAAATCCCATACCACCAAGGCCTCAGTTAACATGTTAAAATTATTAAGTTCACAACAGCAAAGTTAGAAAAAGACTAAGTATGGTCATGATCATCTGAAATATCTGCAAACATCAATTTTATTGAGGTTTATTGGGGTTTACTTAGTTTTACCACCCACTGCTTCAGCGTTTGGCTTCATCTTTGTTGAATGAATAATGACACTGTGTTATATGTCACAAATTGTTGTCCATCAGACATTTCATTAAAATAAGAGCTGGTAAGGACCCACTGATTTTTTTTTTTTTTATCAGCGGGTCCTTACCAACTCAACCTTATAAAGCTTAACAAATGAAAGAGAATAAATGCTCTTTTTCACGTCTGTATATTCACTCAACATACAGCTGTTTATTAACCTTTATACAACCACCCACTATAATTGAAATAGCTCAGTTTCTTGAAGCCATTAGAATGTTTTCATGCAGTTATTGGGTAAAATTATTGCAGGAATTTGTACGCTGTGCTAATACACAGTATTTGTTTTTAGGTTGCAATTAAAATGGGATTGATACCACTGACTGTCTGGTCAAAATAGCTTTCATGCTAAATTTATTTCCGGTCAAATTCCATTTGTCGTTCTTGGTTTTTTTTTCACACAGTTTGAGCTAATTTTTGTCTTTCTAGTAAGGTTTGCAGCTTAAAGTCACTCTCACACATTACTGTTAGCATGAATGTATTTGTTGGATCATTTCTTAGCCATGACAAGTGTCTTCCTGCTGTCTCTGTTGGTTGCCTAGCGACCTCACAATGACCACAAGGTTTCAGAAAAGCTCTTTCCACTGTCAAGGAACAGACCAGTGCATTTCTGTAATTCAGCTCATCATCAACCTCTCTGCAGGAAAGCAGATGGGCCCATCTCTATTTCTCTATCTCCACTATTCCTGAAAGTTTACAGTTCAGTTAAAATAGACATTTTTTTTTTACATAAAATTCATCCCTCTCTTACCAAACCGTTTCCTGGTCCACCAGTGCGGCTCCTTTATGGTGTTAAATCTGACATCTGGATGCATCAGCAGTCTGTGAAACAAATCTGTCGTACCACACTTTGGTTGGCCAACGATGTAAAAGTACGGCAAGCAGCGCAGACGAAAATGTTTGCCATCTCTGTGGGATAGATGCTGATGGAAGCTGGCACTCAGATGGTCACACACGTTCCTGAAAGTACTTGAAAACATTCTGAAGCGGTTCTTCTTGTACGGGTCCATTATGGGAATGCCAGAAACTGTGTTTAGTTTACCGGAGAACTCTTCATACCAGCAAGGGCTCTTGATGCCAGGCAAGAAATGGTGAGGGAATACTGAGAACAGCTGCAGAGGAAAGAGAAAGGAATGAGGCAATACAGAATGTGGAAGAAAAACAGTGTTTACTCTGCGATGATGAGTGAAATCATGATGTGGAAAATTATGCTGTTTTGTGTTATAACTTTCAAGAGCAGAATTTTTCATTTCTAACCAGTGATTAAAATTGCATCAAAGCATCCATCATTTACATCCATATTACATAATTTTGCAGCTCTGCAACTCATTCTTCTATTTGGCCTCTTTGTAAGACCACTAATACCACTAATTGGTACTTAACTTCTCACTTATGTGACTCATTTGTGCTGCAACACACTGTATGTCATTGTGATTTGGAGGATTACTACCTTGAGTGCTGATGCTCTTTCCATAGAAGCTGCAAAATTATAGGATGTATTAGGAAAACTATGATGACAACATACATTAAACACAGTAGAACTGCACTAGATCATAACAACAGTTAATCATGCTCTGACAACATGAAGTGACTGTTGCTTGCAAAAACTGGTACAGCTTCACCAAACATACAGATCTATGACTTGGTTGATTGTGAGGTGCTTACGATATACTGGACTTCTACAATTCAGTTTTTGAAAAAGAAAAAATCACACAAATAAATCAAACTGATGCCTTGTGTACATTTTCAAGTGTAAATTGTATGTAATTGGGATTCATATATTTCACCTGTATGAAAATAACAATTCTATTCCTTTTTTTTTTTTTTTACTAATGTATAGTAGAGGAGTACAACTATATTCCACAGACTTACATGGGAGTCAGTGCCAAGGACATCCTTTTCATCAGGTACCTTCCTGGATGTGTACCTCTGAATGGAGCTGATAATCTTCTCCAGCAGTGTGGAATCTATTAAACTCTTCTCAAAAGAAACTTCATCTGTGACTGTGCTGGTTGGGATGACAACAGGTCTGAGGTCAAAGGGTATGGCTGTGAGCAAAGGTCCTTTCTTATCCCACATCAGGACATACGACGCCATGATGAGAAACGTCACCGTCGAGCCCAGGAGGAAGCTAACCACTTTGACCTTTGAGATGCGACTCAGGTTGGTTAAAAAAAACAGGGGAATGCACTTGCCATCCAGATTTTCAGGTGCATTTGTGTGACTGAAGTCAAAAAATGTTCTGACAGACCTTTTCCCACAGTTTTGAACCAGAGGCAAGCTGTGGAGGCTGTGACTCAGGTGCATATGTGCGGGACTTCCATTGTTGCAGTCTGACGCCATCATGCTGACACAGAAGCACAGTAGGCATATAGAAATAAGAGCCCTAAGTATTCTTTTTAAAAAAGGTCAGGTTTTCCTGCAGGAGGTTGTGTTAATCTGCAGGTCATCATTTGTCTTCATTTCATGGACACTCCCCACTCCTCAGCAGGGCTTCCTGTAAAATAGAAGCAGGTGTTAAATAATAGCGCACAGCTTTTCAGTGCAGCGGGGAACTTCCCTTTGAGCTATTTTAAACATGTACCATAACACCAAGAAAAGTAACCTCAATATTTTTAATATTGGGATCTTTGAAGGAGCCTTATGTCCACTATATGAATTTTAAACCACCTTTTTCTAAATCTGGAGGCCCTTTTGAAACGTTTGAGGTAAGCTGCAGAGTGTGTGAGGTCTGCTGTATGGTAATCCCTTGCTTTATGGTGAGGGCTATACAGCATACGCCAGGCCTGGGTTTACTGAGATGCTTTCAAGGTTGGAATAATAGTTTCTCTGTAATTCAAAACTAAAAACACACCATTCTGTGTGAGCTGAAAGTTCACTGACAGCTTTGCTTTGTTAACCTGGAAAAACCATTATTAAAATAAAGGTTTTCAACAGACAGGAGCAAATTAGGTATTGATGCAGGTGGACACCCACATTGTAAGTGCACACAGTTTTATTTCCCACTGCATTTATGAAAAAGTACACCTTTTTTATTTCATATGTAGCACGCTAACACACTTCCGACACCGAGTTGTGAAATGTTCTGAAGCAATTTTTCTTCGCTAAATGATAAAAAAAAAAACATCATGTTATTTTATCTCTGTGTTGCACAACATTATACTTTAAAATGTAACCAGAATCATGTTACTCAACCCTCTTACAGTTACATTCCAGTATAAAAAAAGATTGGTGGTCCATTTGATACCAAACAGGAAATAAAAACATTGAAAAAGGTCCAGGAAAAAGAAAAAATATTTCAGTCCAAGTCAATGACAAACTCAGATAAGCTTGGATCCATTTATCTAATACAAACTAACAAAAAGTAAATGTTAGGTTTCCATCATAAATCAAAGCCTTTTATGTCTCTTCTATCTGACACCAGTGAATCATGCTGTGAATCATCACTGGATTCATGTCTGAAAAGGTTTTTCTAAGGTTATGAGACAGAACAGCCTAAAACAAACATGCTTTCTGTTTGCAGTATGGTTGAATATGTTCTACTTACTGTAACCTGATACTATCTGACAAACCTTAGTATATTCTCAAATTCCAAAGAACCCATGTCAGATGCAGAAAAAAAGGGATATTTGGCCTTTTGTATGAAGTTAGAATGAACCTAAATGCACTATAACCTTTCCAGGTAAACTTATTTTGACTTTCTCTAAACTTCTGAATGCACATGTAAAGCTGTTCAGTTTTTAAGTATCTACTGTACAGCAGGGGTGCCTAAGTCCAGTCCTCGAGAGCCACTATCCTGGACATTTTGGTTGCAACCCTTCTCCAACACACCTGAATCAAATGAATGGCTCATTACCAGGCATCTGCAAAGCTGAATAACATGTGCATGAGGGAACTAGGCATTTGATTCAGGTGTATTGGGGAGGGTATTTTCCAAAAATAGCAGGATAGTAGCTCTCGAGGACCGGACTTGGTCACCCCTGATCTACAGTATTACAACACACGCTGTTGTCTAATCAAATTATTAATCATGAAAATACAAAAAAAAGTGTCTAAACCATTAATGGACATCTAAATGTTCCAGTTTAATGACAACTTGTGTCTAACAGTCTTCTTCATTAGCCTGTTCACATTTAGACATCATTAGACGAAGCTGACTCCTAACACATGACATGCTGTTGAGACACTGACATTTTTACACACGCACACACACACACGCACACAAACCCTTGAAGGTAGCTTTTCTTTCAATAAATTGATTGAGATGAAGGAAATACCACAGCATAATTTTTTTTAAATGTCCAACAATCATGATACACTGTATATTTACAGTACGGTATGAACTTTTTACATTTTCCTTAAAATGTACCTTAAAGTTGAACATCAATAATAATAATAATAATGTATACTTTGTTAATCCCAATTAGAAAGCCAATTAGGAAATTCATGCTCTGCATTTAACCCATCTCATCTCAGAGCAGTAGGCAGCTAATTAAGGCACTCGGGAGCAGTTGGTGGGGGTTGGGAACCTTGCTCAGGGGTCCATGGTGGTTCACCTGAGTGCTGTCAGGGACTCGAGCCCGGGTCTGCCGCACCAAGGCCTGCGAACATTACCACTAGGCTACCCATTCCCCACTTCATCCCCAACTTTTGTGAGTATATTCATATAAATCTACAGCCAACCAAGCCAAACAAAGTCTTGTAGCATATCTATAGACATGAGATGCCTTATTTGCTAAAAGAATTAGAAATATGCTATATTTGAAAGTGCAGTGGAGGTAAAAAGGGTTGTGAACTGACTTGGAGGACTTGAAGTCTCACTTGCTAACGTACTGTACTTTAAATCTTTCAACTAACTGCAGTGGCAATTCCAATAATTTTACATGAACCAGCTTTTTATTGCTGAGACTTTTTTTTTTTTACAAACTTCATTGAATACAATCAAAACTGCCATATTTTTATAGGGCAATAGTTATTTGATCTGGAGCATATTCTTTTTACAAACTTTATGTGGATTACATTTGGATTAAAGTGAATTAAACTTTGAGGAAGGGTACTACACCACTGGAGTTCCTCTTAAAATGTAAAATCATGATCAAATTATCAGTACTTGATGAACACAAAGTGCTTTAATGTAATCTTCCACTTATCCTTTTTAATGTGAGGGAATGCAATAAATTTGGGGTTACTCAAGCACAGTCTGCACTTGCACAGATTTGATGAGTAAGCCCACAAAGGACCTCTGAAGTCAAACAAAAAGCTCTCACACACTTGCAGATTTCATAATGGGACAAATCTGATCCCTCGCAGACTTATCAGGAATGCAGGCTGATATCCGCAAGCCTGAGTGGGTAGCTGCGGGGTTTGAAAGAACTTATTTTTGATCCATCTAGAAGTATCGAGGGCCTCATTTAAAGAAATATCTGGAGAAAGGGGGAGCGCTTTAAAAATGTCAATGACAGCAGCTTGCATTATGGAGTAGTTGTGTTGTTTCTGAAGTTAATCTCATTTCTGTCATATTGTCATATTCTTTTTAATGATGTGTAACACTCTTTCTAGTTGTGCTTTCCAAGCATCATCTCAATAAATCAGACTGATCCGTCATCTCATATTCTTCATGCCTCTGCATATATTAATGTCTAAAACCCAGGTAATTGTTAACCTCTCTGTTCTCTGTACCTACTGATGTACTATTCCAGGTTGTATTCATACAGTTTTAACAAATAGTGAAGTAGGGTTTGTGTATGTGTGTGTGGGGGAGAGAGGGAATGTGTAATTATTTGTCTAATTGTCATTTTATTGAAATGTTGCTGATTTTGATATGTAAAGCACTTTGTGCTATTCTTGTATGAAAAGTGCTTTATAAATAAATGTCATTCATTCATTCATTCCTGTTGAGAATTAATGCCTGTTTAAAAAAAAAAATCTCATTATCAAACTCCTGAGTAAATAAAACTGATCAAACTGCGTTCATGCTAAGTGTGCACAATGACAATCTCAATTTGGCATCAAAGCCAGAGTGGGATATAACTGTCTTTTGTGACAAACATCCATTGTTAATGTAAACTTATTAGGTTATCTAAATCTTGGAGAACAGTTTTGTTTTTGTTTTGTTTGTTTTTTTTTTTGTTTGTTTGTTTGTTTTTTTAAATCCTACTTGTACAATTCGTTAAAAAAAAAAAGCAGTTAATATAAACTAAATACGTAGTTTCTATAGCTTAGACTGGCAGTTCATGGCAGGTGTCACTTAAAGCCAGGGTGGGTGATGTTTACCAGGAGCATTCTTTTTTTAACTATATTGTTTAAAATCTCCTTCACACCCTTATTGGAACCAATAAATTAAATGCTCTGACACAAAAATGAAAAAATTTCGTCACCTGTGGAATGGAAAGGACTGAAAAAACCCCATCCAATCGTCTTAAATGCCCCATTCTTAACAATTAGATGATGATATGTCCATCATACTCAACTGTCGTTGGTCTCTCCTTCTCCCCACCTCCCCACCTCCCCCACCCCGTGCTCGCAACAGTGTAAACAAACGTGGCAACAGACCACTCGTTGCAGCTGTTACTGTATCTGTCCAGCTTTTTGCTCTGAAAGAAAAAAAAAAAGATATGGATGAAGTTGTGGAAGCGCTGGCGTTTGCAGTGTGGACTTTTTATACCACAGAAGGAATTGGAGGTAAGCGAATTCATACTTTAGAAATGCAGTAAATCAGCTGTTTACTAGCTAGCTAACAAGCTAGCCACTTGGCTGTTTTCAGCTGTTTTCGGTTGTCTTCTGCGAACCACTCATGAACCATTGGGGTGCACGTTCCTGCACACTGGAGGCGTGGCTTCAGGTGGGTGTATTTTTTTTCATGTACCTTGCTTGAACTGTTTTCCCAGATCCCCTACCCTGCCTTTAAAGTTAAAAAATGCCAGTAAGCTCTTATTCATTTAACTCAGCAAAACCAAGAGTAAACGCATACTGATTAAACTAAATATATTCATGAACTAAAAGTATTTGTCACAAACTGCAGCCCTACGAGAGTTGTTGAGTTGCTGGCTGTTAACCAGCCGTGTTAAACTGTACACATTAGGGCTGCCACAAACATTTATTTTGATAATCGAATAGTCACTGATTATTTGATTATTAACGGGATCATACAAAAATTGCAGCATATTTACAGTACCAGTCAAACGTTTGGACACTTTCTTATTGAATCTAATGGAAAAACGTGTCCAAACTTTTGACTGGTACTGTCTGTGTTCATGTCAATACAATTCAAGAAAAGCTGACCAGACAGGGAGGCAGGCAAGGCAGCAGAAGGTACACTAGCAAATTTCAGAGGAAAAACAAAGCTTGTAAACAATAAACAATTTAGTTGATTATTAAATTAGTTGCAGACTATTTTGATAGTTGATAATTAGTCAATTAATCGACAAATCATAGCAGCAGTGCATATTTAAACCAGAATCTGCTCCTGGACACACCAACCCATCTCAGCCCTGTGCACTGAAAGCTTTTTCTACAAGACACAAATAGTGTCCTTTGGTGTGGCCTGATCCATGAGCATTTGGAACTTATTAGAAGTCCCAAATGTTCCAGCATAACTTTGTTGTGATTAACTAATGGGAGGTTGCTGGATAGACTTGAGGTCATTATACCCAAGTTCAACACTAATTTGGAATCACTATAAATGTTTAGATAGATATATGTATATATTTAGACAGTAATTCAGTTTTGGCATCAAGCTAGTCCAGACTAGCATTAGCACAAGTATTACCACACTGATCCATTTCCATTTCATCTCTAGTCCAGTGATGATCAATCTAGGGCAGAAACAATTACAGATGTTCACTTCCTTATCTAGAGCAAATCAGCTTATTACTACACCTGCTGGTTAGATTTCTACAAGCCTAGAAATTCAAAGACCCAGGAGGATTAACAATTGTGTTTTCACTGATTTCCTGACCCTGGCCAAGTTTTTTTTTTTTTTTTTTTCTTCCCCAGAAGAGAAAACAAACTGGGAGATTGACATGGAATTCCAGAACAAAAAACACTCACAGGAAGAGCCTTTTCAGTTTGGACACTGTCCTACTGGCCCCATCCTGAAGTCAAAACATGTCTTTTGTACAAAATGTAGCTTAGATTAGCTAATGTGCAAATTGTCATAAAATCTGGTGATTTTATATGGGCTGAGATTCAGCCATTTTATTTCCACTTCAACTGAGTTTTACTTCTATATCTTTATGACCACCCTTCTTATTTAAATATTGGCTTTATTCAGAACAGTATAAGCTTAGATTATAGATTTTGTTCTCACAAAACTCTCTACAGTAGGACACTGTTCCCATAATGAACTAATACAGATTTTGTATTTGACTCTATGACTTTTATCCCTCTAAAAGTTTTTTTAACCTAAGTTCAGCTGATTAAAGTAAATCACATTTGCTGTGTCATGCAGATTTGT
This sequence comes from Atherinomorus stipes, assembly GCA_023101725.1. Classification (NCBI taxonomy): domain Eukaryota; kingdom Metazoa; phylum Chordata; class Actinopteri; order Atheriniformes; family Atherinidae; genus Atherinomorus; species Atherinomorus stipes. Next base: position 1,979,186 of record JALJCO010003968.1, on the reverse strand, counting down.
GTCTATTTTGACTAAAAAATATATATAATTGCAGAAAGATTTATCTAAAAAAAAAAAAAATACAAACAAGTAAAAAATATCCTGTTGTCTTTCAGTTTTGATATGGATCAATGTAACCAAGTAAGCTGCATCAGGTTGAGCATAATCAGGAAGAAAGCTTCAAAGATTTAATCATAAAACTGCCTCTGCACTCTCATTAGTCTCTGCACTGTTCAATGCACTGAAGCTCAGGATGAACAACTTAAGACGCAGCTTTGATTTCACTTGCCACTGTGCAGATGTTACCACAGTGCAGTGTATCACAATGTAAACCAAATGTCTGATGCCAAAATTTGTGACAAACTATTAAAATAAACAATTTGTTCCCTCCAGTCAGTTCTTGCAGCCGTTAGATTACGTTACTGTATGTGGAGGCAAAAGAAGTTTGTGCTAAAGCACTCCCTGTGTGTTTTATGTTCGTCAGATTAGTATCTATATGCTAGAGATGATCAGAAATGGTCAGAAATGCTGCAAACTAATTCTTACTTTTGTCACAAATTAAAAATGACAATATGCTGCAGTTGCTCACCTTATCAGTAGTTGTAGCTTCAAAATGGACAAATGATGAAGCTTGTTATTTTTAATCAGCTCCAGCTGCACAGAGTCCACAGCTGTGTCTCATTTGGAAAACAACCAATTATGCTACTGACACATTTGAACAATTATAACTGCTAAGCTACAAGCGTATGCTGTGTGTCTTTTTCTCTGGGTGACATATTACAAAGTGAATGTGCTCACCATGACATTTTGCAGATCAGATAGGCTTTCACCTTCATTATTGATTTTTTGCTAGAAAAATCTGCTTTTTTGGGGGGGGGGGGAAGGCAGGTTATGTCATATCAAAGTTTTTGTCCATTCACAAAATGCAGTCATCAGCAACTTAAATGCACCAGAGCAAACCAATCAGATGCTGACCATCTTGCATACAAGACAACATGATGCAGACAGATCTCATCCAGCGAAGCAATGACAGCAGCTGCACAGCAACTGATAAGCACCCCCATGGAGCCTTGAGAACCTGATACCTAAAGAGTTAAAGAGAGAAGACAGTATGCACTATACACACATATTTTTACCTCTCCTGAAACATGTTTAAACCATGTCTTCATGTTTATAAGTGTGTAAGCACATACTGACCCTTAACAGTACACTGTGACTGGAACTTGGCTACGTCCCAGGACTGGAAAAAGAAGGGGGAGGACAAGAAAAATCTGATGCCACAAAAGGAAATAAAACAACCTCCACGTTGATGGGGAAGTCAAACAAAGACAGATGGGATCCCAAACTGAGGGAAACATAAAACATTCTGTGTGGAAGAAAAAGAAATCAAAAGTCAAAGTAATATAGAAGAATTACAACAACAGTGCTTCATGCTGGGAGGTACTCAGTAGTATATCAGGTTTCTTTCTTTCTAAGACCCCTTTTCACTGATGGAGTGTGAATGAAATCTTTACAGGAAGTTAAAAAAATATATATCCCAAGAGCAACAGGAAACTACCTTAATCCCACACAGAGTGCCGGGCTACTCCTCCCTTTCCTTTTCACTTCCCACTAAAAGAAAAGATGAATTTATGTCAAGGGAGAATGACTATTAAATAAGCAGGTTATTGAAGTAAAAACATAGTCTAAACAAAAGAAACACACACTTTAAATAGCATGATATTAAACCTTGCTTCACCAGATGTCTACATTGACATCTGGAGTGCAGATATAGTCTTTCATTACATGTTGTATTTGTGGATTCAGGTCAGCGTATATCTTCACACTAACTTTTTCTTATAGCACCAAGTGGTTTCCTACAGCAGAACTTTAAACCCAATGTGTAATTAACAGAAACAAAACATCTGAAATGTTGCTGTTTAATGAGTGCCAGGAAAAGGAGTGAGAATGTCTGAAGACATATGGTGCATTTGGGGTCAGCCTGGAGCCTGATACTCTAATGGGCCTTTTCTATTGCAGCTGCACAGGGCACGTTACAGCACAGTACAGCACCACACGCTAAAGACGACCAGGATGGTTTTTGTTTCCACACAGGAGAAGTCGTAGTCTACGATTTGGACGTGGGTGGAGTAGGCACGCTCGAGACTGCTGTGATGTCATTGCCATGCCACGCGGTGGTCAGTAAAGTAGAAACAACAATGGAGGCATTCGATGATATCGAGGTGTTACTGCTGTTGTTTTCTCTGTGACTTGTTGTCACTGAAAACAGAGCCAGATTTTTTTAGAAGAGGCGAGGCGAAATAAGGTATGGCGACAATTTCCTTTGACCAATCAGTGGACAGCCATAGATACATCAAGTTTTGTGTAGGTTCAGCACGGTTAGAGCTAGCTCTAAAATTGGTGCGTAAAATCGTATCAGCTCATAACAGGTTTTCCCAAAAGAAACACAAATAAAGCGTGCCGTGCCGTGGAAGGGTTACAAAAATGTGCAGTGGAAAAGGCCAATAACAGGGTTATGACAGCTTGAATTCTGGCCACTGCACTTTAACAGTTAATGGTCTGACATTATTTGCTACCTTTTCTGAATTACCTTTGGAAATTAGTGTAGTTTAAAATACAGTAGAATCTAAATATCAGCTTCTTAGCCACATGGATACATTGAAGGAACCAGGATGCAAAGACTTTATCTCACAGTGGTGGTCCAGTGATTACAAATGAATGGTTCACCAGACGCTTAACACAACAACAAAAGTTTATTCAGGCTTCCACGGCCGTCCAGATTTTGGCACTGTATTATACCACCCACTTTGGACCAACTCTCTTCCCAAAGGCTCTCCTCCCAAGAAAAAAACAACTCAAGCTATTTACAGTTTGAAGGAGGCCATAGCTCTGTTATCATTATTGTGGAGTAAACCCTCGCAGGCAGCCATGTACTGTAGCTCTTTATTACCACCAATAAGTTACACAGCACCTTTTGCTGTGACCAAACAATGAGTTCCTATCCTCATTTCCTGAAAGATCCCCTCATTTTTAGTTATAAAAAAAACCTAAAGAAAAAAAAAAAAAAAAAACAAAAAAAAAACATGGGGATTAGATATCAGGTGTTATGTGTAACATCATGGCAGAAGGTTTAATTCTTAGGTACAAGGGTGTTGAAGGCTGTTAACACATTGGGCTGATTGTGAGAATAACCTGAGGTTGGTTTTAACTTTTGGATTTTAGCTGGAGCTTTTAATATTTCGTGAACATGACAAGTCCCGTGTTGAGTTGTGACCTTGTCTTTCACAGCAGCAAAGTGTGCTGATCAAACACACCTGAAGAAAGCATTTGTCAGTGCTGCTGAACAGCTTTTGATTGTGCGTGAAGACATAGTTCTGTTACAGAAAGGAATTACAAAAGTTCTCTAAATCCTTTTAGCATGCACAAAATGTTCCTACAAAACTTGTAGCAGCATGCCTGTGCTTGTTACCATCTCTCGCGAACTAAAAAGTCAACATATTTGATTTCTTAAATTAAAAAAAAGGCCGTTACACTTAAGCGGGGAGGAAGAAATCTAAATTTTAAATCTTTACCTTCTGTTTGGGATTTTTATGTGCCATAAACCTTATAAACATGTCTTTAGAAGAGCTACTGTTTCACTTTAAGACTGCCTGATCCCAGATTATAATGCTCTCATTCATTGCAGACAATATTTGTCTTTCCTGGTGACTCATACAGGATTAAAGGCTACAGAACATATGTATCCAATTAAACTAGCTTTCTCTGTGTAAGCATTTTGAGTAAGTGTGCAAGCATTAACTTTGGCAAAGAGAAGTTGATCAACGTGTTTTAACAGACTTTACAATGAACTTGATTTCTAAAGTAGCTTGAGTCATATTGGTCTGAATCAGCGCTGGACTGGGGAAGGTTTCAGGACTTTCATTTTCAAGACTAGTTCTGTTGTTTTGTGATGAAAACTGTAAAAATTGCACGACTGGGCTAATCTTATGAAAAAAATATATGTTTCTACAGTTTTTCAAAACAGCAGTTTGTGCAGAATTCTTGTCTAGTTGTTTTCCACTAAACTTCACTAACCTGACATGAGGCGCTTTCGGACTGTAGGAACCTTTTTCAGTTCCTTTAACCTTTTCGGGAATCGGGCCGTTTTTTTTTGCGCATTCGGACATATAGGAACAAGGGACCTCGGACCTCAGTTCCTATAACCTTTTTAGCTCCTACTCCGAGGCAGGGTCTTTTGGGGTTCCATAGGAACTGAAATACGTAGGTGTTTGGTGATTGGTAGAACTGGCAAGCCGCACCCCTTGTGTGAGCTCCACTTCTTCCAGCCCCGCCATATTTAAAAAATCTCACAGCTGTTCAACCGTTTACCGAGATTGTAATAACAACAAGAAATATTACAATAGGAGTGTACCAATTCATTATTAAATCGATCACAATGGTGCACGCCCCGAATCGATAACTATTTTGAAACGTCCAAAAGATATTATTTTCATACTAATTCAATGACCAAATACAGCTGCAAATATAGCAGTAGAATCTGCGGCTGCCGCCCGGACACTTTACTGGACAGACCGTCCACTAAGGTTCCGGGTGCACTTGGAAATTGTGTCAGTACAATCTGCATAGAAATAATAGACTACAAGCAGCATTGACCGCTGCCGCCTTAAGAGCTGACGAGCCGTGGGGCCGCCATCTTGGACCAGTCGCCAGCTCCGTTCACTCACCTGTTCATAAGTGAGATAAACGAGCATAGATATAGGATGCTACTTACATCGAAAAGACGTGTTTTTGAAATTTGCGTGCTGATGAGTTTTACTGTAATACAGTATATCGTGTCTGTTTTCAGGCCGTGTCTTTTTCCTTACCCCCGCTTTTGACGTGCGTAAAGATTTTATGAATCACCAATAACAATAGAGATATTTCTGGTGTTTGAGCATGTATTTCGGACATGTAAAACAAAGCAAAAATCATACATAAATGAAACGGCCTAATCAATAAAAGAAATTAGAAAAACAAAGATAGAAAACAAATCAAGAACATATATTCAATTTACACATCTTTAAAGGGGTGAGGAGTACAAACTTATTTTATGCCGAATTGTTAGCAAATCGATACTATTTAATTACTTAGCTTGTACAGTACGACTAATAATAGGTCGACCTAATAAGGTCCTGTATGAAAACACCCCAAGTGATCAGCCTTTCTGACTGGAACGCCTACTCACTGCCCAAAGTCCAGATAGGCCACTTCAGTTATGAACTGAGTACTCACACGGACCAGAAAGCAGCATTAAAGCCAGATGACTTAATTAAAAATTATCACATCATGATTCCATGTTCTGCTTGGAAACTTTGGATCAGAATGTTACTTCACCACACCTTCCCCTAAACACTACTGTAGACCAAACAAACGCCCACATGGTATAGCCCCTGACCTGAACCGGAACTCCTCAGATCCAACCTTACTGATCATCTGAAGGATGCACTCAAACAAAAGGGGAACCACAGAGGCCACATTATGTGACAAAAAAGACCTAAGCAGCCAACAGCTGAACACCAGATTCCAAGGATAACTGTAAAGATCCTGTGCGAATGCCTTATGCAAATCAGGCAAAGCACACGCAACAGCAGTCATACAGCACATCAAGACTTCTTTACTTCAGCAATAACATAACTTGCAACAGTATTAGTGTTGTGATAAATCTGTATTCAATCACGCAACTCAATTTGAAAAGACAAAGAACAGAACACACTGAAGTGAAAAGCTTTGTGGTGAATATGATGCTCAAAGAACACATCATCGGATGAAAGTGAAAACCAAAGAAAAATTCTTCTGAAAACATCAACCATCAGGAAAATTGCTCAGCAGCAGGAACACAACAAGATAATGACAGGTGAATCATCTTTTCAAAAGCTGTTTTCATGTTAGAAATAATACAGAGTTGTCTTGTTTTACTGAATCTTGTTGTCATCTTAGGTTAAAAATGACCAACTCTTGAAATAGAAACACTGAGATGCTGCCAAAACACTTCAGTATCATGAAGTCCACCCACATTCCTACATGTAATACTTTATTACAGAATGATTTTCTTCCATTTGTGGTGGACCCCCAGAGTTAAGTCTAAACATTCTTATATGATGTATCTCATCCTTCTCCACTCTCATACTTCAAGCATTGCCTAAGGTTGCGAACACTGAGTCCTGCCAAAAGAAGCATGGCTTTGACATCTCAGCAGCAGCACCACACATTTGTTCCACAAAAAGGTTAGAGTGGGCAACCTAAAACCTCCCTGCCCAGCAGGCCAGACAGGCTGCAAGAGTGCAGCAGGCATGTTGAGCTTTACCTTGGGTGTGTTCAGAGAAACAACACCATATCTATGTCCTCCCCTTACACTAAGCTTCAACCCTTTCTTCCTCCAATTGACAAAAAGAAGAGGGGAAAAAAAAAAAGATTTAGGAGCTGCACTGAAACTCCTTAGAGGCTGGTTTGTCCAAAGGTCACCTGCCTTCCTCGACTCTGCCTTCCGAGCAGAGCTGCAGCCCATTTGACAGACTGGAAACTGGAGGAAAATGACCTAAATGTCAAGCAGATATAGTGTGCGCACAAACGTCTTACACATCCACAGATCTCACTTCAGACTTTAAACCCTTGAAAGAGGGTGGAAAAAAGAACATACAAGTTGGCTTGTATCATGAGATGCAATAGAAAAAGCAATTTAAGTATGATGACAGGAATTTGCTTAAGCTACATTAATGTGAGTAATAATTACAGGATAAGCACACGACTTTCGGGGCATGCAGACAAATGTTTACAGCTCATCTTTGTCTCATTACAAAGTGCCGTTTGTATATCAGTGTTTCTGGTAAATCAGCTCCCAAGATAAAATGTCACAGAGACGTTCTGCAGCTGTTCAGTAAGAGTGGGTTAGTTTGAAGCCATAGAGGTCTTTTCTTTAGGAACATTATTTGTCATATTTGGATGCACAGATAATTTGTTTGCACTGTTTTGATCATGTATTTATAAACATGAAGTGTCTGCATAAGGACTGTTATTTCACAGACATAAATATGACACTGTCAGTTAAGTCTTTACCACATAAGATTACTGTAATTAGTAGGCAATAAAACGAGTAAAAGTTTTATAATGAAACAAAGTAGCCAATGTCAGAATCAGGATCATTAACTTAATCTACAGGAATTACTCTACATCACTCTTTGTGTGTGTGTGCGTGTGTGTGTGATTAGAAAAAGGAAATACTTACTTTGAAGTTGACTCGTTTATTGCTGGGTTTTTGGTGCTTTTTTGTTTTGTTTTTTAATGCGTCTCTTACGCAGCTGCGCAAGAGCAAATACCCCAGAGACCACCGGTAGAAGGAATCAGCGGAGTTTGACAGGTGTTAGGACGAACCGTTGTTTTATCCTCAGTGCGAACGATGTTCGTGCTGATAAACGCCGACCGCGATTTGTCGTGGGTACGTCTCCATCAGATTGTGAGCTCCCCCGCGCGCCACAGAGAGGAGAGGAAGGGAAAAGGGGGAGGTACGCATGTGGAGCAGCGCAAGAGTGATCAGCACCAGATCGAATCGTTTTTTTGTTTTTTTTATCAGCCTTGAAATGCTTTGATTACGTTGATAGGTTATATCTTTTTAACAGCAAACCAGTGTGATCTTAGTTAGTTTTCCGTAGTAAGTTCGCTTAGCAGTTGCAAAAGCTTTTTTAACAGTTCTAGGCTTGTTGGAGCTGTAGTGAGAAATGCACTATAGCTACTGTCCAAGTCTGAGAAAAATACTAGAGTAGCCTACTTGCTCTCTCTTTCTCTCCCTTTACCCAGGACTTTTATGACCATATAAACAGTAACGATTTAATTTATATTCTAGTTTGAATTGCTTCTGAATTCATCCCTTTGTGTGTTAGTTTACCTCTTGCTCTGAATCACTTACCTGTAGTCTGTTTCCTGATTACCACACTTGTTCCTATTTGTAATTAGTTCCCACAGTAAAAATACTCATTGATTTCTTTTGTTCATTGCCAAACCCTTGTCTTTCCTGTCTAGTATTTCTGTTTTGGATGTCTTTTGCTATCGAGCCTCTTAGAATTAAAGACCTTATAGTCACATCAACCTGAATCCTGCCCGTGAGCTTGTATTTATTGTAGGTTCTCTGCATTAGAATGGAAGCAGTTGAAGCTGTACAGGCCCATCTCCACAGGTCTGACCTAAACTCAGTCATCCTTAAGTGAGGTCTTCATAATACCTAATCAACTACTTTCCCTTTGATGGCACCATTGCTCTCTAAAAATAAGTTACAATCTGGCATTGATCATACTGTAGCTCAATCCGTGCTGAAAGTATTCTGAAACAAAGATGAAACTGATACTGAAGCAAAGTGCTGACCCATTTGACTTGGAGAATTGGTGTTTTTGAAACTGAGCTTTAATGAAACATTTGGAAACTTTCATTTGTGGGCTACTTTTTAAACTTGATTTATGAATAAAACCTGCTGTAAAATGACAAATATTTCTATATGTATGCATAGTCGTGTAATATCTGTATCTCACTGTTCCCGGAACAGCTGTCAAGCATGACAGGTAATTACCATGGGTCTTTAAGAGGATTCCATATGTTATTTTAATGTTATGTTACTTGTCATGGCTTGTCTTCAGAATGAAAATCACAGGAGCTAATGCATACTGGACACATGTCGGAGGAATGATGTTCATTGCTTCATGTTGTTTATGTATGATACATGACACAATTGTACATTTTATAAAGATTCTGGGTGTGACATGCAGTTTACACTATTATCAGAACACAAAAAAGAAAGTAAAAATTAATTAAATTTCGGTTTCAGTTACATGATATTGTAAATCTCTTCTAACTGGTTTGATCTGTTTAGAGCTTTGATGAGCATATGTGCTATATGGAAAGGTGCAATATTGTGTCCAAAGATGCAAAGCTCTTTGGAAAAAGCGCTTTGATTCATCATCACAGATGGATTCATAAGTGTGAAAAACACACTTTCATGACATAATAATGAGCTTTCAGGGCACATCACATGAGAATGTGCCCTCTCAAGTCAATGACTTGCTTTACAGGAAAGAAATCATTTCTCTTGTCGAGAGCAGACTGCCTCACCATTCATCATGACATCTGTTTCTTGCAGGGGAATAAACAGAAAAAAATGAGAGGTAAAATGAAATGCTGAGGGCTGTCCTGATGCTCATCCTTGGAACTCCAATCGGTTGTAACTTTAAAGAGGCAAGATGGTTCATTTCTGACAGTTGAAAGAGCTTGGCTTGGGAAACTGATGCTGCTAAATGAAGATAAAGTCACATTTGAATAAACTGCTTCCCCTTCAGAGCATATGCATATGCATGAGAGCATGAGTCTAATTGCTCTTAATTCCTCTTAAATTGATTGTGATTGTTCACATCTCATGGAGATGCACAAGCTACGTGTTTAAATAAAATTTAACGGTTAGTTTTCCTGCTGTCTGTGAATCAGTTTTGATCATTTTCAATGTTTCACTGATGTTATCAGTCTTGACAAACACAGTCAATCTGAAGTATTTTCCCTTACAGTGGAAATTATGCTGTTATGTAGAGGGAAATAACCCAGCAACTGAGTAATTTCAGTTAAAGAGAGTGGATTTTTTGCCTTCTTTATCAGGTGTCAACAAATTATTTCCCTCTTAATCCAAACTATTGTAAAGGCATTTGGACACATTTCAACATAAATACCTTTCTATAACAGTAGCTATATTTAATCTCATACCCAAGGTAATGCAGAGTAGAGGAGATGCTGTTGCTGAGGAGGGATGTACATCTTGTAACAGTCAAAGAGTATATTTAAACCAAAACCATAAAACATTGCTCAGTGCGACAAAATCATTTTGTGTCTAACAATCAATCAAATTTTATTTTTATAGCACTTTTCATGCATAACAGCTTTACAAAGTGCTTCACATATTAAAAACAACACAATAAATCAACAGTCCCCCAAGTTTATCTCAGACAAACAATACACATACACATGCATACACACACACACACACACACATACTCTCTCATATGCACCCCGATACGATATTCTGGGGTCCATCCACATCAGGGCCCACCCCACCTCACTGCCACACTGGCTGCCGCCACAGGAAGCCACCCAGATCCAGGTGGTGGGCCTAAAATTAATCCTTGGGGAACCCCACATTTTATTTTATGGGTCCTTGAAGAGTATGTATCCAAACTTACAAAAAACTGTCAATCTGTGAGAAAGGAGTAAAACCATTTGAAAACAGTACCTGAGAGGCCCACTAGACTTCCCAGTCTGTTCAATATAATCTGGTGATCTACTGTATCAAATGCCGCAGTTAAAGGTTGAATATGTCCCCCCTCCCCTCTCCCGGTCCGCTCCCCGCCTCCTCCTTTTCTCTTCCCCATTGAATACGGACAGAACAGCGACATCAAGTGTGTCTAGGTTGTTGTTGCAACGGCAGAAAAACAACTCCAGCCGCTGCGATGCCAGGCTTGCTGCCGATACCCAAGTGACCAACAGTCTGCAACATGTCCAACAAGTAACGCAGAGGAGTTTATAACTGACAGCTAACGTTAGCCATGTTAGCAAACAAACTAGCTTACCGATCCAGGAGAAAAGTCGCCATTTCCATGTTTTGATACCGTGGAAAACGTTTACAGTATGTGGGTCTTAGTGCAGTCTTCAACTAAATTTACTCCAGGTTTTGCTCTTCTCAGGTCACTCCTCCTCAGAAACAGATAATAATATCTCAGGGATCTGAAGCAGCTGCTTCACTCGCCGTATCCACTGTTTCCCCCTGTACCAGCCTAACTGTGCCCAAAATACTAATGCCACACAGAGATCGTATTTGGCAACCCTCAATGACGGCATGTATCGGCTTATAGACGTAAATATGCCATTATCGAACCTTTAAAAATTTATTTTATAATAATTTTTAGGCTAAATATCATTTTTCTAGGAAATGTTGTACTTTCATTCTGTACCCCCACCCCCACCCCCTACCCAAACAACCTTTGGAGGTATCATTTTTAGAAAAAAATATAGCTTTTAATAAAAATGTTTCATATTCAACCTTTAAATCCAGTAGCATCAGAATAGAAAGATTCTGTGCATCCAAATTACATTTGAAATCATTAAAGGCAGGGTGGATGATGTTTCCCAGGAGCATATTCCAGGGGCATATTTTTCAAAATTTAGCTTGCACAAACTGTTTTTCCAGGACCCCCTACCTTGCCTTTAACAATCTTTAAAAGGGCTGTTTCGGTACTGTGGTTTGTTCTAAAACCGAACTGACATTTTTCTGAAATATTGTTTCTATTCAGAAACTCATGTAACTGAATAAAAACAACTTTTTCTATCATTTTACTTAAAAATGGTAAGTTGGATACTGGTCTGTAGTTATCAAGGATGTTGGGGTCTAAACTACTCTTTTTCAGAAGGGGCCTCATCATCACCGTTTTATTGGCTGATGGGAAAACACCTGTCTGAAGAGAGCAGTTCACAATGTCTAAAAACTCATGTTCAAGGAAGCCATAAAACATCTTTCAAAGCAATGTGGGAATCTAAAAGGCAGGTTGTTGGGTTTAGCTGGAACAAAACTCAACCAAGCATCTTCGCATCAACCAGGACAAAACTTTCTAGTGTTTCCTCAGGTAAAAATGATGCTTCTGACAAGTTAAAATCAGTCCTTCGTTGGGATAAGATTTGACCTTATGGCATCAATTTGTTTTTCTGAAGTGGTCTGCAAAGTTCTCACATGTAGCAGCTGATTGTGGCATGGTGGGCTGGTTAGGATCAGCATTTAATTAAAAAATCGATGGTTTTAAAAATAAATTTTGGATTGTTTTTAGTGTCAGTTCTGAGATTTGAAAAGTGCTGTGTTCTTGCCAATTTCACTGTATTATTATAGATTTTGAGTTGATCGCGTAAAATTTCATTATTAATTTAGTCTTTCTTCATTTTCTTTCTGCTCTCCTGCATTTTTGTTTTAAATCCGTAATTTCCTTGTTTTCCACGGTGGTTTCAGATTGCTTTATACAGTTTTTGTTCTAGGTGGAGCCATTAAGTCAATTGCTGATCTCAATCTGCTGTTAAAATCATCAACAATAGAAGCACATGAAATGTGTAAGATTGGAGCAGGAGTTTGGTCTAAATTATCAATAAAATTTGCAGTCACTTCAGAAGTAATATATTGTTTCTTCACCGTTCTCACCGGGGCCTCCTGTTGGTTAAAACTGGTGATGTTAGGAAACACACAGTAGTGGTCTGACACAGCCAGGTCAACAGCAGCGGACACACCAGTCGACAGACCATGAGTTATGACCAGGTCTAGGGTATGTCCTCTGTTGTGGGTTGGCTGTGTTACATGCTGTATAAAATCCATACTGTTTAAAACATTTAAGAACTCGTTGGCACACTGAATACAAACACTGAATACAACAAACACACAAGCACTTGACTTCATGATAAATGGTAGCTGTAAAACAAAAGTGAAACAAAAAGGGAACTTGACAAGCATGTCTTCTAGTTCTCCACCTCTTTTTAACTGTGGGTGTTTACTGCTGTCCAAAGCTACACAATATAAACATTCAATGTAACTGAGGTGCCATTTTCCGTCAGTGTTGATTTCTGTTTTCAACTGCTGTTTAGTTATATTTGAAGCCCGTTTGGTTATGTATTAAAAACTAATTGGTTAGGAACCAGAAAACATTATACTTTGCCTTTGAATAGGAAAGCACACAACATCTAATGCATGTCACTTTTTTTTGTACATTTGCTTTGAAAATATTTATGCAGCCTCTCTGCACTGTTTCATGCAAACTTATATAGTATATATATATATATATATATGTGTGTGTGTGTATGTATATAATTTATTTATTTATTTTTTTTTTTTTTTTTGCTTTACCATTTTTAGCCTATTTGATATTGTTGTAGACCAGTGGACATAATTTTACAATGTTTCATCAGACTGTGACAGCTCTATGCCTGCACTACATTGTTGTTTAAGGTTTTTAACCCGTCATACATTCTGTTGTCAGCACTGTCCAGTTCTTAAAATCAGCTTTTTAACTTGTAAATGTGGTATTATCTCAGTTCATCTGCACTGAGAAAGATACCAAATAGGCTATGCTTTATTCAGCGCCGGCTACAAGCAACACAGATCGATATGTGCCACTGTAATCGGACCCTCACTGGTTGATGAGTTCTTTGACACCAGCAAAAGATGCAAACATGCAAATACAATTTAACTTCTAATTTAAAATGTCAGTCATCAGTGATCTGAAGCTTAGAATGTTTAATCACTTACAGTAACTCCCCGTACAGCCAAGAATTTGTGATGACATCACGATTACATGGGAGTTCCTGTAGGTTGCAGCACTACATCGCCTAATTTCAGTTATGCACTACTGAAAAAAAAAAGCCACATCAAAAATGGATGTGCAATGTATTTTGTTAAATAACCTGTTTGGTTGCACCTTCTCAATGGAGGACATGCTGTTGCCCCCAAATGCCTCCACAACTGAATTTGTAGATTGAAGTATGTGTTGCACCTGCATAAAAGTTGCCCATGTTAGCAAATCTTTGCTCACACTGAACTTTGCTCCTTTCCTTTTTTCATTTTGATTTGCTCTAAACTTTTAGAATTTGTAGCTCTGTATTTCAGACATGTGAAACACTTTGCCTCTAGCTTATAAATATTTCCAACTTTATGACCTTCTGCTTCTAAAATGTAACAAAAGTACTCATCTATAGAAATGGCCAAATTACACCACAAGCAGACAATGCAAATCAGAAAGCGTTCTGGTGCAAAGCTGATAAACTTTATTTTAAAAAATGCAGCAATACTCCTCAAGGTAAGATTTTTCATGCTGTTGCTAGAGATCCTTGAAGTGAAGCAAAGCTCATTAAGCTGACTTTTTCACTGTATTAAGTTAATGCATCAAATATATTGATGTAAGTTCACCTTGGAGTTTTTACTATCTGGAACTGGGTCCCTCAGACCTCATCAATAAAAGGATGCTTCTGATCAAGGATTGGTGCTTTGTAAGTATTTTCGGGACCAAATAGCGGAACATCCTTTGTTCACTTATTAGCTGTTTCAGTATACTGTCCTCTAATGATTATGTTGGTGCTGTACGTGGGTGAGTATAATTGTGTTTGTGTGTGAAAGGACAGATTCTCTTCCAGCAATGAGGTCTCTGACTCTGAGACAGACTGTAATTAACAACTCTCTGTCCTCCTCTGTGCTATTAGCATTGCTGACCTTTGAATGCATCAGATGTGTGATACAACACATCTGGTAAAGCTGCAGAGGAAGTGAGGTGAATATTAAGCAGAGTCAGTCAGTGATAGAAAGTTTAGCCAATTACTGAAAAAGAGTGTTGTAGCTCTGTTTTGACCGCAGGGTACATTAATATCAAGAACTGAGCTCTGCTGTCATTTATGATTTATCCTCACTGAAAGATGTTAAACAAAACTCATCACAAAAGTGCTTTTTATTTTAGAGTAGGCTCAACAAAGGATTTAACTACATAATAATCTGAACTGCTGAACTGTCTGTGGAAAGGAGAATCTTTAAACATTAAAGCCTTTACCAAGAGTGATGATTGGAGGTTTTAGCTAGTTGACTCAAGGATTTGGACCCCCCATCCCCCCCCCCCCCATCATTTTACTCACTCATTTAAGCCACTTCCTTGGAAAATCTGGCTTCATTTGCTGCTCTGCTCCCATTTCAGCGGTCATGTAGTCACGTCTGTGATGGCTTGTGTGAAGAGATTAAAACAGCATGAAGGCAAGAGATTTGTAAAAGATGGATCGGACCAGCTTAAACGGTACGGCCTGCCAGAGATTAATCGAAGACATCATTCACATGCCGAGCATGTATTTCCAGACTTTCTTGAGAAAAACCCTGACTGGGAAGTTGTCCAAGCATTTCCCCATGAACCGAGATTACCGCCCAACTCCAGCCTCACTCTAAGTAATATTTACTCCTGCTTTCACCCACTCGGGCCTCCTTGATTATTTTGCCTCTTTGGATTTTCTGCCTTGCTTTATCATCCCCATGTTGTTTTTCATGAAAGAAACAAATCGATAAAGGAGGGCAAAGCCAGACTAATGGAGACAAAATACCAGGTTTCTCACTCAAATCCCTAAAGATAAAAGTAAGTCCAAATTAAATGTATTGCAATGAAAGGAAACTTTTTATTTAATTATGAATATGGAAAAGATACTTGGAGATTTTGTTTCATTACATGTTCCCCTAATGACTGGAAGCAGCTGGAGAAGACAGTTTAAATGATGACAGACTGCAGGCAAACAGAAGGGAGCATTTGGATTGTGAAATATTTGGCATTCTCTACTTCTCATACATACAAGATGTGTGAAGTCTGGGTTGTGTTGTAGATACAAGGACTCAGAGAGTTTATGAGTTGGTATTACAATCATGATGCAAATATTCTGCAAGCATGTGGAAGAAAAGCATCCAAAGTTGTGAAGCAATGTTTTATCTTAGTTAGTGATCTGATCCAGAGATGAAGTAAGAGGTGATCTTTAAACCTCAGAGCTCCCACCCATCTCTTCAACTCACCCTGACTTTAAATATCTTCGGCGGACAAACAGACTGCTTGGTGTTGTACTGAAATACATCAACAGGATGTCTGCAAAGCCTTGAGCGCCATCTTTCATTTTCATGCTAAACTCTGCTGGCCTGATAAAGTGTTTATAGAATCTGATGCTACTTTACCCCCTGATGCATAAAGAGAATAATGTTTGTTATATGTATAGAAAATCACAAGATTTTACAGGGTACTTGCTGCAGTTGTAACAAATAATAAAAATCTTAGCTGTCATTAGAACTACATTTCACAATGATTCAGGGATGTTTATACTTAGTCTCACTGTGCAAACATTCAAGATCCAATAAAAGACCTCATGGTGATTTATGTTATTTTTAAAGACACACAACGGAACTTTTAGCAGTTTTCTCAGGGACGCACCCCCTATCAGTGGCTAAACTAGCATCCATCTTGTATCGTACCTGTACTGTGATTCAGTCCAGCCAGTAAAAGACAGTCTTATCTTGCCTCTTGTTCTGTCCCTTCCTCTCTTTCTTTTCCTCTCTTCCTCTGTTAACGTTTCCTTACGTTTCTTTGCCAAATCCGACATGTAGCACGTTAAAAACACCCACAGTGTTCATACCTGGTTTATATCCGTTTGCTAGTAAGCGACACAGTGCACAACCAATAGTCGGCTGCAACACCACAGTTGCGTCCCAGATGGGAAACTTACATGCTGCTGTTTCTGAGCCCCGGGGCACCTCTGGGCAGATCACATTTTGGCAGACGATCACATTTTGGCACAAGAGCGTCTCGAAAATGTGCATAATAAATGTTGGTGTGCCATCAAAACGAGTCAGAAACGCATATTTTCAAGGTCTAAAAGTTACGTTGTGTGTCTTTAAAGTCTGCCAGTAGTCCACAGTCATATGTGTGATATGAAAGAGTGAGATCTGTGATCTCTAGGTACAGTATTGCCAGAGTACTGAAAGCAGGAAATCACAGCCCACATACTGCATGCAGAGAAAGAAGCTGAGTCTTAAATATGCAGCCATAGCGTAGGTGCAAATATCTGAACTGTTGCCACAGCAGCTCATAAACCAACTCACTAAATGCTCACTATTCTCGTAACAGATGCTATAGTCTGCAAATAAATTATGATGTTATGCCATTAAGTTTGAGTAATTACAGTAGTATGTTAAATTTAAGGATGTTTACTCTCGATCTTCTTTTTTTCAAGGTTAGAACAACTTAGTTGTTTCCATGACAACCAAGTGAAATCTATTTATTAATACCTATATGTCTCTCTCTCTATCTATTCATCTTTATATATACAGGGAGTACAGAATTATTAGGCAAATGAGTATTTTCACCGAATCATCCTCTTTATGCATGTTGTCTTACTCCAAACTGTAGAGGCCCAAAGCCTACTACCAATTAAGCTATCAGGTGATGTGCATCTCTGTAATGAGAAGGGGTGTGGTCTAATGACATCAACACCCTATATCAGGTGTATTAACAGAAAAGGCAAACAGAATTATTAGGCAAATTAGCAATAAACAAATACATACCCATTTCAATTATTTATTTTCACCAGGGAAACCAATATAACAGCTCAACATTCACAAAAATACATTTCTGATATTCAAAAACAAAACAAAAACAAATCAGTGACCAATATAGCCACGTTGCTTTGCAAGGACACTCAAAAGCCTGCCATCCATGGATCCTGTCAGCGTTTTGATCTGTTCACCATCAACATTGCGTGCAGCAGCAACCACAGCCTCCCAGACACTCTTCAGAGAGGTGGACTGTTTTCCCTCCTTGTAAATCTCACATTTGATGAGGCACCACAGGTTCTCTATGGGGTTCAGATCAGGTGAACAAGGAGGCCATGTCATTAGTTTTTCTTCTATTAGACCCTTTCTTGCCAGCCACGCTGTGGAGTACTTGGATGCGTGTGATGGAGCACTGTCCTGCATGAAAATCATGTTTTTCCTGAAGGATGCGGACTTCTTCCGGTACCACTGCTTGAAGAATGTGTCTTCCAGAAACTGGCAGTAGGACTGGGAGTTGAGCTTGACATCATCCTCAACCCGAAAAGGCCCCACAAGCTCATCTTTGATGATACCAGCCCAAACCAGTACCCCACCTCCACCTTGCTGGTGTCTAAGTCGGACTGGAGCTCTCTGCCCTTTACCGATCCAGCCACGGGCCCATCCATCTGGCCCATCAAGACTCACTCTCATTTCATCAGTCCATAAAAGCTTAGAAAAATCAGTCTTGAGATATTTCTTGGCCCAGTCTTGACATTTCAGCTTGTGTGTCTTGTTCAGTGGTGGTCGTTTTTCAGCCTTTCTTACTTTGGCCATGTCTCTGAGTATTGCACACCTTGTGCTTTTGGGCACTCCAGTGATGTTGCAGCTCTGAAATATGGCAAAACTGCTGACAAGTGGCATCTTGGCAGCTGCACGCTTGACTTTTCTCAGCTCATGGGCAGTTATTTTGTGCCTTGGTTTTTCCACACGTTTCTTGCGACCCTGTTGACTATTTTGAATGAAACACTTGATTAGAAGCTTGGCAATTTTAAGAGTGCTGCATCCCTCTGTATGATATCTTACTATTTTTGACATTTCGGAGCCTGTCAAGTCCCTCTTCTGACCCATTTTGCCAAAGGAAAGGAAGTTGCCAAATAATTCTGTTTGCCTAATACACCTGATATAGGGTGCTGATGTCATTAGACCACACCGCTTCTCACTACAGAGATGCACATTACCTGATATGCTTAATTGGTAGTAGGCTTTGGGCCTCTACAGCTTGGAGTAAGACAACATGCGTAAAGAGGATGATGTGGTCAAAATACTCATTTGCCTAATAATTCTGCACTCCCTGTAGCTCTCTATCTATATATAGAGATATAGAGATAGATACATATAAATAGATATAGAGAGAGATATATAGAGGTATATCTAGATAGATAGATGTGTATATATACACACACAACAGCATTGTCAGTGTCTATAATCAGTCTGGCTCCTAATCTGGCCTGATATGGACACAGACAAAGAAAAAAAAGTTGCATGAAATGATTAATACATTAAAGGGTACTCCGACCTTTTGATCAACCAAAACTATAAACTAACTAAGCAAACATTTCTGTTTTAAACAATTGCAATTCTTCATTTCCATTTACAGGCTGACAGTGTTGTAAAAAGCAGATGATGCAACACTGTGGAAAAGATGCGCCTTTAGTGATTTTTTTGTTTTTGTTTTTTGGGTTTTTTTCCCCCGCAAATTGTCTTACTGTATTCAACTTAATATGAACATCTGCTGTTTTTATTTTGTTTTGTTTTTTTCTTTCAAGTAAAGCATTTCTTTGCCTTTCCACAATTTATGAGCGATTAAATGATAATCTACAGTATTTTGAGTGATTTTACATTTACAGTGTATGAGCTCACCATGTCAGGGCGTGCGGATGGCCTGGGAAACTTGATAATTTTTTTCCTTCATATTTTGTTTCTCTTTAAAGTGAAGTACTTAGCAAAATTATTACAATATATTTTTGTGCCTGAATCCCTGTTACATAAATTATAGAAAATCAAAACCTGGTTATTCTATATAAAGTAATATTCTTATAATGCACTCCCCTTGTATTCTGCTCCTAAATCTCCTGTTTATCATCTTCCTACAGTCTTTTCACGCTGTCTGTACCATTCTGTCTTCCCCACTGACCTGCACACCTCAGCTGAGAGGGTGCTGGTCCCTGTGGACCTCCACAGCTGAAGATAGGACACACACATACCAGGAAATCCTCAGCTCCTTTTTATTTATTCAAGCCTCCTACTCGTTTCTCTGCAAAGGATAAGCACAGAGAACAGGGGCTGTAGATGGAATTTTCTTCCCATACCACTGTGCGCATGCACGCAAACGCACAGACATACACACAGGTCTACAGCCCTATTACTGACCTTGTTCCTGCACAGTCTGTACTACATGAATTTTAAACAAGTGCCCTCTTTGCCAAGACATAAATGACCCGCTCAAATGCCTTGCAAAATTATTCATCACATTGTCATGTAACAGTAGCCGGAAGTCAAAATATTGGGATGGTTTCCTTATGCTGAATTTCCTAGGGTATTGATCAAAACTGTCAAATTCTTCAACGGCATGACAGGCATTATTTGGATAAAAAAATATCACTGAACCAAAGGGTGGACATTCATATTCACCACTCAGAACAAAAAATATAATAGATATAATAAAAGTGATTATATGTAGACCATGACAAATATAATTATACTAATTACACACTCACACACACACACACACACACATATATATATATATATATATATATATATATATATATATATATATAATGGGTATGGGGGAAAACTGATATAAACAGGCAGAAAGAAGAAAATAATGCAGCTTCACTATCACCACCTCCTCAGTGACAGACTGACATTGTCCAGGTTTTGACAGATGTAAGAAAACTCCATCTAATTTAAGGACGCTTGTCAGCCTCCTAACTCCTAACTATCAGACTGGTGTCAGGAGAAAATTGCCTACCAGCCGCTGTCGTCTCTTTCCACAAGCAGCACACACCATCTGATACACCATAGGCATTAGCTCCTTACTCAGTCAGTATATTGTGGATCAAAGATGTGAAAGCACAACACACTCTTGAAATATGTCAGCTAATGACACTGGCTGACATCGGGATTAAAGCTCATATCCTTTTGCTGATGGACTGCTGTGATCACTTGCTACCTAAAGCTGTTGCATCTTTTCTCAGCTCAGAGGGTGACTTGCTACATCAGTCAAATATCCATGTAAGAGGAACAGATAAGAAGAATCATACATCAATTAACAGTGTAATTATTTTTTTGCCATTAACCTTCTATTTTTTGGATGACTTATGCAGGAAAGCATCTTACTGCATTATGCCTTTTTTTTCCTCCACGATAAGCTGATTTATTTGCTACCAAAGCAAGAAGCTAAATCTAATATGGGAAAGAGCATCACATATATAAACTGTGATAACACAAGGCTAACTAACAGCTAAAATTAGATATACCTGACAAGGATGACAAAAACAATCACATTTTACATTTTAATTGGCCAGTGCCTCAGCACTTGAAATTGATTAATCTGAAATCACATATTTATTTTGCTACTGATAAACGCAACAAAACCAACATGATTAGTGTCTGCATACAAACTAAGACTATGTAGAAAGAAAGAAAAGAAATAGTGACACTGTGTGGTTGTGTGGTGTAAGTAAAAATGACTTCTACTTTACAAAGGAAGAAGTAGTGGTGCATTATAAAGCTTTTTATTGCAGTCTCAAAGTAATTGTGATTATTAATCCTAATTTTCAGTTAGAATATTTGCACTTTTCAACAGTGGCAAACAGCTTAGATTCAAACCCATATTTGTTGATTGAAGGGAAGCAAGAAAGAGAGAACAAAGGTGAGGTAAATGACTGCCTTAACCCAGCGTGGCATGGATGCAACCAGCTTGTGGCATATCTCAGGTGTTATGGAAGACAAAAATGCTTCAATCACACCTTTGAGCTCTTCTTTATTGTTTGGTCTCTTCCCGTTCAGCTTTCTCTTGACAATGCCCCACATATTTTCGATGGGATTCCGGTCAGGTGAGTTTGCGGGCCAATCAAGCATGGTGATCCCATGGTTGTTGAACCAGGATTTTGTAGTTTTGGCAGTGTGGGCAGGTGCCAAGTCTTGCTGGAAGATGAAGTCTGCATCCCCATACAGCTGGTCCACTGAAGCAAGCATGAAGTGCTCCAAAATGTCCTGGTAGATGGCTGCATTTATGCTGGACTTAATGAAACTCACAGGTCTATTCCTTATGAAGTTCCTCCACACTTTTAAAAGGCCCTTTCCTGACCATCTTCTCCAGGCTGCTGTCAGCCCTCCGGCTTGTACACCGTTTTCTTCCACACTTCTTCCTTCCACTTAACTGTCCATTAATGTGCTTTGAGACAGCACTCTGAGAACATCCAGCTTCTTTTGCTATCACTTTTTGTGTCTTTCCCACCTTGTGCTGGGAGTCAATGATGGTTTTCTGCACAACTGTCAGATCAGCAGTCTTCCCCATGATTGTGAATTCTCCTAAACCAAGACAGGGACTTTTTCAAAGGCTTGGGGCACTTATGGAGGTGTTTTGGATTACTTACCTTATTAGAATGTGACACTCTGAGCCTACAATACTGGAGCTTTTCACAGTATTCAAATTTTTTGAGTTTTAGAATTTGAGGTTTTCTTAAGCTGCAACTTCTAATCAGCAACATCCAAACAAACAAAAGCTTGAAATATATTGATTCACATATTATTTGTCTATAGAATATGCAAATTGCACTTTTTAAGTTGAATTACAGAAATACATGAACTTTTTCAGGATATTGTAATGTTTTGGGTAGTACCTGTACACCTGTAATTGTGGAGACAAAAAAGAATCAGGTGATGTTTGTGTGTTCTGCTCTAGAGTGGAAATAAAAGCCGGACTAATGATGCACCTTTCCACTGCAAGACATCCTGAAAGATGGATACTCTGACATACTGTAGAAGTCTACCTCTGCTTAAATCATTTAAAATGTTTCATTATGCATTGAAACAAAGATGATTGATATATGTGGACCAGGCTTGCAGCTGCAGGTTTGGTGAATGTTGTTGGCAGATTTTAGTGCAGCCGCCAGCTACAATAAGAGTTCAGAGTTTCAATTTTGATGGGAAAAAGAGGAGCATTCAGGTACTTCTGGCATGCCTACATTTGCCTTTCAACATTGAACATAGCCTATATGTTGTGTTAGAAAATGGTAAAATGACTGGCTCCAGTATGTTACACACCATTGCTTCCTTTGCAGATTGTAACAAGCTTACATTTTGCATTTTTTAATGTTTCTCAAATGTAAGAATGCACAACATACAATGTTTATCATCAGTTGAGAATGAGCCATGGGATTATGTCACAGTTTGCACTGATATAACAGGTTTGTAAGGTGTGTCATGAGGCAGGATGCTAGTGAGAATTATGTTGCATGAGGATTCTTACTGAATAGAAAGTTCCATTCAACCTTATATTATTCCAAACAATTTCATTTTTCCACTTTACTGTCAGCAGCAGGTGTGCTATGCCTCAAGCCTGGTAGTAGCTGGAATAGGCTTAAGCCTCCCCATGAGTGGGTATAGAGTAGACAATAGATGGGTGGACTTCACTGTCAGATCTGGGTTTTGCATAAAAAAGGAGATAGTTTGCTTAGGCTTGTTAAAAAAAAAAAAAAAGTGTGTTTTGCAACTGATTAAACAACACCCAGTAAAATCCAAATAACTGCCCAGAAGTCAGAAAATACTCACAGTTGGAAACATTTCCAAGCTGTTCACCCTGTGTTCCCTCTTCATTACATCTTGTTCCTTTAACTTTACATTTTCAGTGGCTAACTTTGCACACCACCAAAACAGTAAATGAAATGTTATACAATACACTATGGGCTACAAACTGAACGATACACTGAAGTACTGAAGTGAAAGTGTTGTAATGGAAGTGTTAATGCTTAGTTCAACTGCACTGTTGTCCTTGAATTAACTCATTGTGTTAAATTTAGGTAAAGAAGGGCATATATCTAATGTTTTTGTTATTCACAGTTCACTGATAAAATTTGATTACAGCACAAACCCTTGATCAATGTGGAACTCTGATTTCTCACATTTATATCTCTTCTTTGCAGTTATGAATGTTAATACATGATACATTTAAGGGCATGGTTTCTCTTTTTCTAAGAGCCATCACTGACAAAGTTGATCAGTTACATCCTATCATAAATCCTAATTCATATCCTAATAAAGTTTATTTTTGCACTTATTAATGGAATCAATGGCAAAGAAACACTTGAATAACTTCCTTGTAAAATCACACTTGCACAGATGATTTGCTTTCTGTACAGAATTCATTCTATTTTAAAGCTGATCTGTTTAAATGTGAGGACATTTAGATTTAAAAAAATGTTTTACAGTAATTTATCATTTAATTACTTAAGTTACTTTGGTAAAATTAACATTAGATAGCTAAATAGCCAGTTTCTGAAGTGCTCTCACTTAGTGACAACACATGACACACACCATAATGTTTTTTGTTATTTTAATAAAGTTACACTAATAATGTTGTTTACATGACAACATATATGAGATGTGATCCTGTCAGATGTAAAGACGGTGCTGAAAAATGACACACTTTGACCTGTAAGACAAAACACTGACAAGGGAACCATCGAATAAACAGTGAGGAGTTGTGCAGAATACCATGAATCAAGCTATGGAAAATTATCAATGTTTCACAGATAGGCTCATAAACAGATCATTTAATAGACCTGTATTTTTTCATGACAGTCAAAAGCTTTTTGGGCTTTGCTAATGTTTAAAATTACTTCATGGTAGCAAATTTGGACAATAGAAAAGTCAAGAAAAAGCAACAACTATTATTGATTTTACAATTTCAGCAGTCAGAAGTAAATTTGTTCAAAAAGCATTCTTTTAAAAAACGGAAATTGCCCAAAGTCTACATATCCCCGTACTGTATCGAGCTTAGTTTATTTTATAGATGTGGATTAAAATAAGTGGGCTGCACGAATCCACTGGGCATGAAGGGATGCAAGAGCCCTCCAGTGGACGAGAGCGGAACACCACCAGCCGTGTGAAAAATCACACTCCCGGAGCTGAAGTTGGAGAAAGTTTGGTGGAAGCTGCCGGAACTTGAAACACAGCTTGCTGGGTTTTGACTGACGTTGACCAGAGAGTTAGACCCGGGCTGCAGAGTGCTGTCTGCTCCGGGGTTCTGCTTTTTCCACTTGGTCCTCCTGTTCTGGAACCAGATTTTCACTTGGGTTTCGGTCAGACTTAAGGACAGGGCCAGATTTAGTCTCTCGCAGACTGACAAATATCGAGTAGCACGGAATTTGTTTTCCAGAGCCACTAGTTGTTCATAGGTGAACGCTGTTCTGGCGCGCCTTGGTTTGGCGCAGGTCTGGTCCGGACGCCGCCGCTTCTGCGGGGAGGGGTCCTCCGAGGTGACTGCGGGCTCTCTGTCTCCGTGGTCCTGCTCGCCGGACAGACAGGACTCTGTGCGAGCCGGAGGGGAAATAAGAAGGGGGTCAGTAACAACTGAAGAATGTCTGAAGAGTGTAGATTCTTCATCTCCCGTCTCCTCTCCTGCAAATACAAAAGGCAGAGGTTCAACCCACATCCTCAATTCCCCACTTTTATAGGACTACGAGAATTACTCCGTTGTGCCGTATTATTCCATTGACAGCCAAACGTTTTAGATAACTAAACTAATTAAGGGTGAAAATCCGCACTGGGTGGCCGTTCACATTTAGTTCCGGTTGAATCGGAAAAGCATCATTGGGGCAGCTATTTAAGAAGCGCGTCTTTTCTGCGATTCCCCCACAATTTTCTTGGTTTAGATTAAACTCTATTTTAAGAAAAGAAAAAGAAAAGTAGCCTAATAACTGGTTTCCAAAGGGCAAATGAACACCGGTGTTTTGTATTTTCGAAAACCCCAAAAGGTGCAAACTGGGCAGTGGTGCTGAAGGACAGCTCCTTATAAGACAGAAATCAGTTTAAAAAATGTAAATAAAACAAAAATCTGTGGAAGGCCCTCACCTCGATAGAAATATATTCAGCTATCCGAGTAATGTCTCTCTTTGTTCACTTTGGAGAACAACATAAGTCCTTAAAAAAATAGGGCCTAAATTTAACTTCTGTGAAGTGTTTGATTAGGACCCTGAGGTCGATGGAGCGGAAAGAAGCATTCAGAGCAGGGGAAAACTTGGTCACTAATCCCTAAATAATTTATAAACCGCACAGCGCTTCAAATGTCATGTTGCGGAAAGAAATCCCGTCTAAATCCAGCTTCGCCACCTCAGCCGTGACGTGCTAATGGAGTTTCATATTTGCGGGCGGATCGATAAATGTCATCTATTTAAAGGGAAGTTTTAATCGAACGATATTTAGGATCAGACATGGATGGGGTGTGAGGTTTGTACCTGCAAGGTGCTGGAGGGAGATATGCAGGAAGCAGTAATGGGATATCGATCAAAGCGCGCAGAGGCATCCTCAATGGGACGATTTAAACAATTATCTAGCCTGCCTGTCCCGGTGCCAATCACACGCTGGGGCTCTGGGAGCAAGCCTTTGTGGTTTCCTTCAAAGGAAACGCAGCCTTGGAAATTAAGGGAAGGTCATACAGAGATGACAATAAATCTGATATATAGGGCTTCACTCTGGTTTTTGGACTTAAGTACAAAAAATTAATTATAAAGTCTAAAACATTTATTCGATGCATGTGCTTCTTTATGTTTTGTGTTTAGATGTGCAAATTACCCGGTGCCCATTTGATGAATGAATGTTTTTTTTTTTTTTTAAATAACCTTCATAAGCAAACAACTATGCAAATGCATATTACAAGTAAACGTTTGAACTAGCGGTAAGCTAGAATATTTTATATTCTGAGAATATTTTATAGAAGTATGTTTTCTTTACCTGCATCTGTGCGCTCATCTCTGAAGTCTCCATCAGCTGTGCTGTCCCACTCCAAACTTGTTCCGTCTGAATTTGGCGCAGGAAACTTCTTGATGATGGAAAGTTCGTTTACCCTTTTGCTATTGAATTTGTTTGGATCCAATATGTCTATAATAGAAAAAGAAATCTTATGACTGGACGTCATTGTCACTCCTTAGGTTCCAGCATGCTCCGTAAAATTAGACCCGTGAAAAAAAGAAAAAGCGGACGCTGTGCGTAATTACGCGTACAGAGAGAAACTTCTCATTGTTCAGTCCACTACTTGTCTTCAAGCTTCCTCAGAGCAGATTCTGGATGTTCCGTCTGAGTGTGGAATTCGCTCCCTCTGGCTCTGTCAGTCAGTCTTGCAGCGAGAATTAAATGACCGGTGCGCGGTCTTTAAAGCGTCTATCCCCCCTTCTCTCAAGCAGCCACGTGACACAAACACTATTAGTGTTTCACACGACTGCCTAATGATCTCAAAGCGTTCGCCGATAATCACCCATATCATTAAATTCAATAATTGACGACCTGAAAGTAAATTGGACACAGATGGCACTTGATTCATCGGAGATCGTCCTGTCTCTGCAAATTTGGACTCTGGAAAAGCCGTTACTGTTGGGATGGGGGGACTGAGTCCACTGAGCAACAGAAAATAAGTTTCTTTTATAAGTAACCAACTTACTAAAAGCTGTTCATTGAACTGCTGTGGTTTTCAATAGTGGAATATCACATTGCAGTTTCATCATTAGTGCCATTTTAAGCCATTATCAAATGGAGAACGTGCAACTCTGAGAATAATTCACACTCATTAAGACATAATGTATATGCTAGAGGTGAAATCAAGGTAATGCTATAATAACTTGCAGAAAGGCTGCTGTGTAGCCAGTCCCATTTCACTCGAAACAGCTTTGTTCTGCACATTTATATTTAATGGTTAAGTAACAAGTTGCCTATAGTCTTCCATCCCAGCTTAAATCAAAAGGTGAATAAATTAAATTAGTGCGTTGTGGTTCTATCATGATGATTAAAGCTATTGCCTATGAAGTTTATTCAACCAAAATGTTTTGGGGGGAACATCTGGGCAGGGCATTCAGTGTGGCAATGCCCATGTGATGCTCTGTTATTTATACTTTTGTGAGGCCCTTTCTAAGGCAGAACTGGCCTAAGTGTCCTATGTTATTTTATTTTCTATTTTTTTACTTGTACTGTCCAGAATCATAGCAAGCAGATGCTAAAGTTGTCGAACTCAATTTTTCTTAACTGAGCCACATTTCATCATCCTCACATTGCAATGGACTGTGACACCTATTCACCAGTGACTGAAATAATGGGTAAATTCTGTTTAATTTTTGAGGAGATCACAACTTTATATCTTTGGAGTATCCACTGTCCTAAGAAAGCTAAATAACAAAGTTTAGTAACTGAAAAGGATTCATGGTCAGTTTAGATTAAACCTTTAAAAATTCATAATTGAGTAAGAATACAGCTGATTGTTTTCTCAACAAATGTGATTGATTCATATTTACAATCAATCAGCTTCCAAGTCTTGCCGATTAGTACTCAATAAAAAGTGACACCGGGTTGTTTAGAGCTTAATGCCCTGCTATGGCTAAAATGGTGAAACCAGCACAGGATCAATATTTTCTGCAGGTGTCCAATACAGATAAAACCTGATGGCTACAGACAGTCATTTTGGACACTTGGAGTCTAAGCCAGTAATGGCAACAGCACAAGAAAGCTTCTTTTGATTTTCTTTTAGTCCTTGAATTATTTTCACTTTACCCTGATCATCCAAATAATGCATTTAAAACTTGGGTTCTACTTTGTTGGGGGAGTAAGAATTGAAATGGGTTATCTGCTAATGCAGATTAGCATGTGAGGTCTATGTTGTGTGAGGGTGAGACAGTAGATACACCTCTCATCTTTCTTTTTTGCTGTAGTTTTTCCCAACAGCAGTGACATGGGGGACCTAATCATGTTTACAGACTGTTAAAAGTCTCATACAATTTCCTGTGTTACTGACACACCTCAAAGTGATTACTTTGCTTCATGGAGGTTTCATTGCTCCCCGGTCATAGTCTGGCGGACTGGCATGGTCGGTAGTTACATAGTCAAACATTTGTCAAAGCCACCCCTACAGGGTGTCTGCATGTACGCATTTGCATTTGTATGACTCTTGCACAGCTATTATTGTGGGCTCTCCATATGAATGGAGCACGCTGCACACTGGAGGTTTACAACTTCCTACAAGAAAGCCCAGTGGCTGGACATCTGTTTGTGTGGGACAGTGGGACAAAAGGACGAGCCCTGAGGACAAAGAGGCCCTCAGGTAGATTTCTGAGAGCGGGAACAACAGCTGGCTCAGCTACAAGTCTGTTTGGACCAGAGCAAGACTTCAGAGAGAAGCGACTGTCAAACACCGCAGGGAACCAAGGAGACACACTTCCATCCAAGACCCCCTCCAGGGTCAATAAAGTAATCCCTTCACAGGGAGGTTACCCCAAGCATGACAAATGTCTGATGATTTATCTAAAGGGGCTTTTTGAGTTGTAATTTAATTCATACACAGACTGAAGCATCTTTTGTTTTCCTGAAACGCCACCATCTCTGTTACTCTGGTAAAATTATACTCAAATAAAAATTTAGCAAGAGTCTGGTCATCCATTCGGGAGGATATGGCATGTTGAGAGTTATAACTGTACTTTACATCATAGCTTCTTTTTTCCCTAGAGATTTGAAACCGAAGAGGAGGCAGGACACAGAAAATAAAAAGTCCCACACAGTGAAGCCTAATGGCTTTGGTGACTTTTCCTCTGAGTTTTCACATTTAATTTGGCCAATACTTTGGTTGATGAACAAACATCTGCAACCCTAATGACAATCCCATCAGCCCCATAAGTAGCTTATGTTTAGTGCTGATTAGGAAATGTTTGCATAACGTTAGAAGGAAAAGATTTGTCACTTTGAGTCCACATCAGAAATCCAGTCTGGGCAGTTCACCAGAACTGGTGTATGACATCATGCCCCACTTTTGTAAAACAGAACTTTGATTATATGTTTAAGGCTGAATTGATAACATATCCACCTTGTCAAGGTCAAGTTAATTCATTCAGCATAGTGAAAAACAACAAAAGTTGTCCCTAATGTTTAACAGTCCAAAAAGATTTACAGCTGATAACAAGATAGTAAGAAATAATCCTGGTCCTTGAAGGCTGGCATCCTGCAGGTATGACAAGTTTCCCTGCTGCAACACACCTGACTCCAATCAACAGGTAATTGTGCAAAACTTGATGTCAAGCTCTTCACAAGTCACATGGTGTATTGCCACAGGGGAACTCCTAAAACCTGCATGATGCCAGCCTTCGAGGACTGGAGTTTCCCACCCCTAAAGGTTACAGGATAGAGGGCAGGATGTGCATCCCTGCTTCTGCATTACTTATTTCTCATACAGCTTAATCATATCTGCAAGACAGTGGTGGTTCTTAAAGGACTAAACATTTCACACACTCTTGGCAACTTCTGCTGACTTCAACAGTTTTTTTGGATTTCATATTGTCATCATACTAAGCCTTTCCTGTACCACTGACTGATTTTTTAGTTTCTTTACAGAGATTCAAATTGAACACACAGTGAAGAACTTTTTATTTTCTCTTCTTTACTGAGCTCTGAATTGCTGGTTGAAAACACTATTAATCGAACTATTCATCAATAGCATATATGAACTTCCAGCTTCCTACTCCAAGTGAAATTTCAAACTTGTATATTAAATTAATAGACTCTCAAATATCCGAAATACAAACTAATATATCAAATGTGTATATCACTCATCATAATAACATGCTTTCATATAGCAAAATGAAAAATAAAAAAGAAGACATCAAAGTATGTTGCTCTAAGTGAATGCTTTTTGATCAATAAGAATTTGTTCTTTAACATATTTAGGGAGTTATTTTTTTCCAGCTTCCTGCTCACAGTGATAAAGACTAAAGTGCAGTCTGAGTTATTACGTCATTCAAAAAAATAATGACAAACTTAGAGACAACAAAGATATGATCAATTATATGCCGCAGAGTGGAAAAGGCCAAAGAGGTCATGAGTATTGACAGAAAGACAAAAAAAAGGTAAGTGTTAACAAATATTTTGTAGATAAGCCACAGTCTGGGATAAAGTTCAATGAAAACCAAAGTTGAGGTCTTCGCAGCCCATGAGCTTGCTTGTAGTGGGATTTTTGCCTCTCAAATCAGTTTTCTATTCAGAATCCTTATAGGGGACAGAACTATGCTGATGATGCAGTAAAACATAGTGGAAGTTCTATCATGCTGCGGGGATAAGACAACACAGAGCAAAGTCATGTTATCCAGTGTTAGAAAATAGTTTGAGGTGAACTGCTTTGTTTTTAAATCTTTTTTTTTTTTAATTGCACTTTATCTAAATTTCTGGGTTTCACTGTCAGATTAAACAAAATCACTTTATGAAAGTTTACTTCTGAGAATATTTCTTTGTAAGTTTTTGTTTACAGCTTCTGCCAATAATTCAGAGCAGAGCTGCACTAGCTCCTCTTTTAAGCTGGCTGTGGTGACGGTGTTGAGTTCTGCTTTTACCTGCATCTTTGCTTTATCTTTACTCAAAGGCAGTTGCCATTGATGTTTTCAATTTTAAATAAATGCATGATCCCTAACAGGCAGAAAGCTTCACTCCTCTGGCCATGTCTCCTGTCTGTGCTCCAGGCCTCCTTTCAGTTAGACCTCTGTGTTTGTTTGACTCTCTCTGACAACAAGGTCAGTGGCATTGCCCAGTAATTGTCCTAACGGCCTGCGTACCTGTTGGGTGGAGGCGAGTAATGAGAGTTTTTCATTATAGGCGGGACGGGTGAGTGCGCCTGGCAGATGCTGACAGGCAGCAGATGTGTAAAGTTGGGGGGTGATTTGTAAAGGGGTCAACTGCATCACAGAGGAGATGGAGGGCAATGCAGGGTGGGGGGAAATTATGCTGAGGGACACTGTCAGTCATAGCGTGCCCCTGTCACAGAGAGGTAAAGGTCAGTTCAAACAGTGTTGTCAGCCAACATTCGGAAATTTTGCTGTCATGCAGGCAAAGTGTGCAAACTCTCCTCCACTTACTGGTTGGAGGATTGTCCCGCATCAGTCAGATGTATGCAAAAAGAATAAAAACTTGTTTCAAACATTTTGCTGTGACAACTTGTTTTCCAAAACATCCAAAATGGCCGGAGGGAATGAAGAGTCATTCTATGATTTAAATAAAATATGTTCACAGTCAAACATGATAACTTTATTCGTCATGCAAGCAATTATCATGGGATATAGCGAACACTTTTCTTTTTTATTTATAGGAGCATTAAATATCCAAGTTGGGTTTTCCTTTAGCACACAAAAGAGTTTTTATCTGTCTTCATATTCTTATTATTAATCACTTCTCACACCCCATAAGAATACTAGCTTAGGAATCATTGTTGCTATTTCCTGATGCCTAAGATACCCCCAGATTTTTAACATGCGCAGCTGCTAACCTAACAGGAACCAATTCTGTGATGACATTGAAATTTAGGGGATTTTTTTTTCCTCTCTCTTTTCTTCACTTTTTTCTTTCTGTTCCACTTTTTATCAGTTCTTCTTTCAACTTTCATTTCTGTCTTGTCAAGCCCAGCAATACGATGTGAAATGCAGTTATACACAAATACGTAATTAAAGAAATAAAACGAATAAACTCAAAATATCAAGGGGAGCCTTATATTCATAAAGCTCACCATGGCAAAGCAAATCTGTTCAACACAATAAGATCATCATTCTGCTTGCTACGATCGGACAAGTTAAAAAAAAAAAAAAAAGAAAGAAAGGAGAAATTTAGGGGAGTCTTTTATTATTTCCTTCTTTCTGTTACTGATATTACCTAAACCTGCTGCCTAAAGCTAAACAAGCTGTGAGATGGGTCCTCATTGATGGGTCCATGTTTATGGTTAAAAAGAATAATATAAGGAATGATCATTAACAATGTATCAGTTATCAATGCAGCTAAACAGGTTTCTAGACCTGACATCAAATAACATTTCATTCAGTTTTATTTGTTATGCCAATTTATAACAAAATATTTAAAGGCACTCAACAGACGGTCCATTTCAGTAGAATTAAATGTAGTCCAATTATGATCTAAATAAATCCACATTGGTCCAGTATTCATATAAGCCAGTTCATGAAACTATCTACAGGGGTTAGACAATGAAACTGAAACACTTGGTTTCAGACCACAATAATTTATTAGTATGGTGTGGGGTCTCCTTTTGCAGCCAATACAGCGACAATTTGTCTTCGAAATGACACATACAGGTCCTGAGCAGTGGTCAGAGGGATTTTAAGCCATTCTACTGCAGGATAGTGGCCAGGTCACTATGTGATACTGGTGGAGGAAAACGTTTCTTGACTCGCTCCTCCAAAACACCCCAAAGTGGCTCAATAATATTTAGATCTGGTGACTTTGCAGGCCATGGGAGATGTTCAACTTTACTTTCATGCTCATCAAACCAATCTTTCACCAGTCTTGCTGTGTGTATTGGTGCATTATCATCCTGATACACTGCACCGCCTTCAGGATACAATGTTTGAACCATTGGATGCACATGGTCCTCCAGAATGGTTCGGTAGTCCTTGACAGTGACACGCCCATCTAGCACAAGTATTGGGCCAAGTGAGTGCCATGATATGGCAGCCCAAACCATCACTGATCCACCCCCATGCTTCACTCTGGCCATGCAACAATCTGGGTGGTACGCTTCTTTGGGGCTTCTCTACACCGAAAACTCTCCCGGATGTGGGGAAAACAGTAAAGGTGGACTCATCAGAGAACAATACATGTTTCACATTGTCCACAGCCCAAGATTTGTGCTCCTTGCACCATTGAAACCGACATTTGGCATTGGCACGAGTGACCAAAGGTTTGGCTTTAGCAGCCCGACCGTGTATATTCACCCTGTGGAGCTCTTGATGGACAGTTCTGGTGGAAACAGAAGAGCTGAGGTGCACATTTAATTCTGCTGAAGATAAATGAAGATTGGCCACCAGGCTGGTCCAATTTAGTCATGAAACCTTCCACACTAAAATGGCAGGTGTTTCAGTTTCATTGTCTAACCCCTGTATATGTAGCTACCAAGCTGTTCACTCCCTGATGACAGTTACTGTATGATCCGGTCATTTGTTTGAGGCTGCGGTTATACCGGCTCAGTAGAGTTAGCACATCTTATCGATCAATGACAGTCCATCACTTCCTGTAAGTGCAGTGCTCTGTTTGGGTCAGCATTTAGTGACAATAGTGTGTACTACAGACGAAGTACACAGTGCACACTACACACTGAATTCAAGTGCACTCGGGCAAGTGTGCGGTTTGAGACAAACTCCATGTTTACAGCCTGGATCAAAAAAATCATTTTAGGTTTAATAGGTCAAGTTTACCTTCATGCCAGCTGTGAGGGGGGTAAAAAAAAAATTTAGAACTCTTCCGTTTAGATGTTATTTAATCTTGAAATTACACACAGTTAGGGGCGTATCCTTTTGATTGACACACGGCAGACCGGAAGCCGACTTGCAAACTTGTAGCTCCTAGTTAGCTCCTTGTTTGCTCTCGGTCTCAGTCTGCAGCAGAGTAACAAAATGGTGTTTTTTAGCAGCTAACAGCAATTCCAGACATGCCTTACCTTTAGCCCACAACTTAGGAGGCTCTTGTTAGTTTTGAGTTAGCTCGGTTAGCATTTAGCCCAGAGTATATTTGCTGTCAATCATTTTCCCTGAGGCTGCGCTTTGCCCATTTTGGTATTTTCCAGGAGTAACGACACACGCGACACAGCAAGATGTTAAGAGTGGGACACGCCCGACTGGCTTCACTTTCCCCTATTCAGACGTGACCCGATACTACATCCATTTCTTTTACAGTCTTTGGTGCAATTGTCACAGGGTGAACAACCGGGTGCTGCCAGAGACTGGATTCTGCCCACTAGCTTGGTTTTTAGCATGCTTTTTATGGTTTTTGTGTGGTTTTAACCTTGTTTTTATTCCCAAGCTAGTGGGAGCTTTTAACGAACTGATTGGCAGCACCTGGGGAGAAGGACTCCTCCCCTGGCTTAATTGAATGCTGAGAGAATAAAAGCCGGTGTGCGGACAACAGAAGGAGGCTGAAGAAGAACTGAGGAGGACTGGGTCCAGGAGGCGCAGCCGGGGGAGGACGTGAGTCCCCCGGCTGGGGGGCTCGAGGCAGTGGTGGGGCAGCAGCGGCGGCAGCAGTGGAGACGGCGATGGCGACGTGGAAGAGTGGCCCGGGAGTCGGAGGGCGGCCGCGGAGCCTACTGAGGAGGGCCTACGGCCAGAGGCGCGGCCGCCCGGAGGAGTGACTGCCCGGGCCACAGAGCAGCGTTGGAGTCCCGGGGGAGCCTATGGCCAGGAGGGCGGCTGCCAGGAGGAGCAGCCGCCATGGACCCGGGACGACGCCGAGAGAGACTCCGGCCACTGCCAGCCCTGCAAGCCCCTTTTAGCCCTTTTTATCCTTTTCCTTTTATAACTTTTTAGGTTGGACTTTTAGGATTATTGTAGTACTTTTTAGTTTAGTAGTTTTATTTGTTTTATTTCTTTAATAAAGCTTTTATTTCTTTTAACCACCACCTGCTGGCGAGGCCTGTCTTTCTTTCCCCTCCTCCTGCAGTCGCCGGTATCTGCAAAGAACCACCCCCGTGACACAATGTTTCCTTTTCACTTCTGAAAATGATGTTCATTGTTGCATATCCTTTGGTGCTAAAAGTTGCTGGACTCAGAGAAAAACAGTAATAGCTTTGCCAATAGTATAGCTGCAATGAAATACTAACCTGCTATGTTTTTGTTTCCACTTAAGTACACCCAAATTAAAGCTATTAATATGCTTGATCTTATTTCCAACCCTTAATTTCAGGCACAATTTTACTGTCTACCATCAAAAAATGATGTGAAATAAGATCATAGACAGATGTAGGCCAGGTAGTTTGGGCACATCCCACACAAAAACTGCAGCGACAGTAGCAGGAAGGTGAGTGTTTGGGTGACTGGAGGAGAGTGTGCTCAATTAAAAAGACCAAAGGCGACAGTCATAAAGAGCTTCATCTGAATGTTTTCCACAGGGCTGAGGCCTGCTGGTAATGGCTCCGGCATCTGTACAGAGCGCACTGTCACTCAACGGGAGCATTGATTAGCCATTGTTCTGAGAAGGTCACATCATAATTCATTTACAATAATTAGTCCCGCAGTGCCACCTGCACTCCTTCTCTCGTTTGCCCCGTTAAATTACGAGCAACCATCACAGTTCACGCGTGGAACAATGAAGATGTATCTGCGACGTAAAGGCAAGAGCTATTAGTTACATTATTTAAATGGACCCGTTTAAACCTGGGGAGCTGTCTTTATGAAGGGCAATTAGGCACTAACCGTAATTGATAATTCATGCTAATTCCAATTAGGAAATATAAATAGTGGGTGAAGGATTAATCATCATTGTGGTTAAGCAGGCAGAAGCCATGGTGCAGGACGAGTAGGTGCAATGGAAGGCAATGGATTACGCTCCATTCATCTCCATCTAGTGCATAAACAGATTGTCTTTGTCCCTTTGTATTTTTCCATTGACCGTTATCTCTGTTTTGTTTGTATGCCCTTGCTAAATAGCTCAGGAGTTTGTGAAACTGTGAAGCTGTTAGTGAACTGAGAGCACTGTAGCTCTGGAACAGCGGGTGTTACTGGAGGTCTGGTGTCTTTTCATCCATCCCCAGCGTAAAATTATGACATCAAAACCCATTTAAAGTGCTTAATTCTTCTAAGAGAAGACTTTTAAGGGTATTGCATATTTAAAGGGAGAATGTAATGAATATAATATTGCAGTTCTGCAAATGCATCTCACTTTGTGTTGCCTTTTAATGGTATGAAAAGTGCTTTATAAATAAAGCTGGATAAAATAAAGCTTGAATATTATAACCTGGAGCTTTAAATTATATTCTCCCTTTAAACACGCAACACTCTTGTCTTTCAACATGTCTTTCTTAGAATAATGTGTCAGTTTTAAACCAAACTGGCCATAAATAAGCTTTTCTTTAACATGCACACAAAGAACTTGAATAATTTTTGCTCATAGGCTGCAGTTTAGATCAGTATTATAATCATTCTGTATAATTGCATTTGCATCAATGAAGGCCATATTTTAGTTCAAGTTTTGGCCCCTAACAAGCTACATAGATTAAAGTTTTCCATCGAATCTGACCTTTGAACTCTTAGCTACAAAGATGAAGCCGCATGTTACACTTGTTAAACACATTCATTTGCTTCACTGCACAAATCACATGACACAATGCAACGAAATTTACTCGCTCTCACAAACACGTTCAGACTCTTGTCTTGTTGTTAACCAACAATGAGGCTGAACTACATTAGAACTGGTCAAATTCTTCTGAGCCACCCACGGAAGCATCTGCAGTCTAAACAGCTGCATTGTTAACATACACTTTGTCGTTGGTTTAGGAGGAGACGGCAGTCAGATTTAAATACAAATACCAAGCTGTCTTAGCTGAGCAAACACGTGAACAATAACTGAGCTCTTTGGTGGATATGTTTGCCCAGATGTGGCCCTGTGTTTGACTTTATTGCTTTATTCACAGGGATTTGAATTAATCATTGGTGTTTTTATGTGTGTGTGCGGGTGTGGGGGGAGGAGGGATGTAAGAGAAAATAGGGGGAACAGGAGTACTTTTGGGGAAAAGTTAACATACATGCTCGGAATCATTCATGTGAAGTTAATAAGAACAGTTCTAAGAATTGTATAATCGTTTATCATGAGGAGGAGCCAATTCTGGACAGCAATCTTGTCATTTGTTATCTTACATCCCAGTAAAACAAGGATCCACAAAATACTCCTGATTTTATTATTATTATTTTCATTGTGGCTGTATTATATTTTTCAGAAGAAAACATTGTGACTATAAATACATTGTTCTTGCTTCACTTTGTGAGAAAGCTGAAATTGGCATTTGGCACAAACCACAAATACTTCTTCAGTTCCTGTCTTCATCGTGGTCTTCAGATGGGCCCCTGCACCATGAGGCCCCCACATTCACTGGCGGCCAGTAGTAATTGCTACAATGAGAGCTGGATCAGTGGAGCTGCTCTAATCAATAAAGTCTTCATCAACCATTTCCCCTGATGATTCTCCCTCATTTCTCCCTTAATTGTTCTTTTTCATCAAACAAGCTCTGTGCCGTGAGCATGTGTGTGCGTCTTTGTATGTTTGTGTGCTCCCAGGAGCTTGTGCTTTAGTCCTCCCTCTCAACGGACCCTCGGCTAACAGATTGCTAATGGAAGTGGGCCCGCAAACAGCAGAAGAAACCTTTGACTCTTATGACTAGAGTATGACCTCCGTGGGAGGAGGATTACTGTTGATCTAGGCTCATGCTTCCCCAGAGCAGCCTCACAGCTAACACCGAGCATCACTACTGCCTCAAATGAAGACCTGAAAATGTTCATAAGGGCACTGCTTTGTTAGAGTTTGACCATTAAAAACGGAATAGGAAGGGAATGTCAGACATGACAAATGAGATGCTACCTGCTCTTTCTATGTGGAAAGTGCATCTGATTTTAATAATGCACAGCTGCATGTGCAGCAGCACAACAGAAGATGCACCAGATTCGTATTCACCTGCTAATACCCATCTTTTTAAAGGTCCGCCCATCTTCTCTGACAATTGTGCCATTTGTGACTTAAGGGTGCTACCTTTTTTTTTTAATTGTTGCATTTAAAACGTGGGTCTCTGGTTTTGTAATTTGGGAAAACAAACTCCTCAGAGATGCAGCACTAAAAACGAAAAGAGTACTGAAAACACTTGGTAAAGAAGATACGCAGAACTAAAATCAATATGTCATTTATCTTTTTTAGTTGTTTATCTTTTTAATGCAACTTAAATAAACAATCATTTGGTGCCTTTTTTTATTAATTCCATACTAGCATGTACTCTCTCCACAAACACTTTTGACAAACATTTGCGCCTCTACATTCAGTTGTTTTAATACAATGCCTCTTGAACACACTGACCAGCTTTCATTGTGGCCCTTTAACCTTTATCTTCAGAACATTTTGACTCATGACTGCCAAAGAATCAGAAATGATTGCAGTATAATTGTTTTCCTTTAGCACTTATTGCCCTTCTGTGCTAGTAAAACGGTTTGGGTCCACTCTGTCCCCCAGAGAGAGGAGTTGCTAGCTTTTTTTTTTTTATATATAAGCCCCCCTTCATCTGGCTCTGCAGGCACCATCGCCCATGTGGAGCATCCAACTGTCTAAGGACCGACTCTGACACACAGGGCTGAATGCTGAGATATTTAGATAAAGCAGCAACCGTGTCTCTCAGGTGAGCTCAGTTCAGGAAGAAATTGTTCATGTTCATTCAACGCTGACTAGTTAAACTTAGAAAAGTTTATTGTTCAAAAGGATTTCCATAAGTTAATGCACATCATTAATTCCTCTAAATATTTTAGCTTATCCTGTAAACAAATAAGGAAAGTTGAACTGAGAATCTTCCATCACATGTGATGTTACTGCTCTAGACATCACACCATCCCTGAAATAAAACAACCTGCCATCATCTCATTGATGTTACCCCATAACATAGGATAAAAAATACAATTCTAAGAAATTCTTGGCAAACATCTTTTAGAGGTCACTGGAAGTCTTTGTGAGTATGTATGATGTCATCAGCCTCACATTTGGCATGTTTACAAAAGGGTCAACTGAGTATTAATTACAAATCATGGTTCCCTAAAAGATGTCCTTAAAGGATAAGGTTTCCAGGTGTTTGCCTCTGTTAAAACCAAAATATTACTGTTAAAACATCACAGATCTTTAATCATAAAGTCTTAAAAGACTTCATGGTTGATCCTGATGCATTCGTTGTCTTTGAAATAAATAGTTAATTCTGCCATTAGAGCACTCATTGTGGTAGAATTAACACTGCAGTGGTGCCCTGCCATAACAATAAATATGCTCTTGATGAATCTGTCCTATATTAAGATTTATGAAACCTTTAGGGTTGTTGACTTACAGGGCTTTATTGAGAAAATTAGATCTGTGCTGCCTAACAGCCGGGCCACTCATCTCCTCCGTAAACTGCCGTAGATTGTGCCGCTGTGGGTTTTATCGACATATCCCATTTCTGAAGTCTTCAGCTTTTATGACCATTTCCATAAATTCTGTCTGGGACAATCTCCCCTCTCTGTGGGGCTGATGGGAAGATCATCTCAGGTTTGTAGTTTGATGCTTCAGCACCCTTTCAGAGCACATTTAAACGCACGCACACACACATACGTATACTACGAGCTGGGTGACTCGCTCTCTTCCCTCGTGATCAAAGATGCTCCCCCCTGCTCAGCGATGGAGATGATTCAGACTCTCCCAGACGTCAACAAAGAGGACGCAGAGTGTTGAATGAGTTCACAGATGATGAGAGTCTTACTTTAGGTCAATCTGTATTTACAGCTCAATCACTTAACAGAGCAGGCTTCTCTATTAGACCTCGATCTATCTGGCGGGGTGACAGTCAGCAGCAAATAGGGCAGTATGAGGGACAGAGAGGGTAACTGATAAGACCTCTGGGAAAAAGAGAGTACTCTCAGGGGGAGTAACTCAATTTTCCTCCCATCCTCTCTCCACTATTTATGGCAAAAATTAACATCAGATTACTGGTCGATCACAAGCTATGTTCTTAATTAAAAGTGATGGTAATAGTGTGGTCGAATTGCTCATATAAAATAGATTGTAATTGTATTTCATATCTGTTTGCCCCCCCTAAAAAAATTAATTTAAGCAGAATCACAACCATAATGTTTGATTCAATGATTTGAGCCAAATCTAAACCAGAACAGTATGAGAAGAACCTTTAGAATGTGAAAAAACATTTCCTAGAAATTGCATATTAATCATTTTGAATTGTGTAAAGCGCTCTGTGGTGGTGTGGTGGTTAGCACCCATATCCATCCTTCTGCCGGTCAACCCAGAAATCAATCTCAAGCTCAACAAAACCCAAGATGTTTCAGTTCCTAAACTGCACGTAGAGGAAAGCGGATCAAGCATTGAGGAGGCTTGATGAAGGAAATGAGGGCAAAGATACACTGATGTGTTATTTTTCCCCCCTTGAAAAAGTCTTTTAAGTATTGAAAAGGGCATGTCACATGTCAATTTCAACAAAATAAAAAGCAGAGATCATACAACAAGGCAAAAATATTTGCATAACTGATAACATTATACATGTAAGATAAAACAACATTCAAATTATATTGCATTATCACTTATACTGAAATTAGGTCTTTTGAAAAAAATTATAGCTCAATCACAAGGGTTTCATTAAGAGCGTGTTTTCTTAACTCCTTTTTCCTGAAGATTTTTCTTCACATCTGTTTACAGAGGACTGAAGGAGGAACCTGCCACAGGAAACTGGACCAGAGGTAGATAGAACGCAGTAAGTTCACATTCAATGAGGTGTGTTGCCAACAAGACAGAGACACACAGTTAATCAAATATAGTCCCACTGAACACAGAGGAGTTAGTGGATTAGTCTGTGAGTACACAGGTGAGTACTCTGAGAGGGAGTGGCATCTCAGGACAGAGGGTATGAAAGTGCTGAGATGGAGATTTCAGAGTAAGACTGTGCAGCATGGTTCAGTGGTTGGTGAGCCAGAAACAGTTTTTATTCAGCAACAGAGGGTTCTAAATTGCAGCTGGTAAAAGGCCTAAATAGAATTTCTTCAGGTTATGAACACACACAATTAGGCTGGGCGGACCAGGTAAGCTGAACAAGAAACTGAATATACAAGACTAAATGTAACACTGTATAATGCACAATGAGCTGGTGCTGAGTCCTGCTGCAACCTGCCCAAATGGAGCCAAAAAGCCTGTAGTATTCATTCTGACATATGATTTTTCAGACTTTAATCCCCATTATCTGATGGTCACAATCATTTCCATCATTACAGGGTCATTTGCACTGAATTATTTCTGGAAAATGTTGATTTTTGTATCTTTGAAAAACTAGAGATGCACTGTTTTAACAACATGGTTCTCTGGTAGATCATTTAGATATTTCTGCATTGTTACATTAAAACAGGAAAGGAAAAACTTCACTTCACATGCTTGATTACAGTCCTTTCATAACTTCTGCATGCTGCATATTCAGGCCATTTGCCATCATTATCAGCTGCCTTCCTTAACCACCATCTATAACTCCCGTTGTCTCAACAGGTCCAGAAACATCTTAAAGGACACCACTCTCCCAGGCTTCCATCTCTTCTACCTGTTGCCCTCTGGCAGGTGCTTCAGATCTATGTATGCCAGGACAAACAGACTCAAGGACAGCTTTTTTCCCCAAGCTGTTACCCTGTTAAACTCAAGTCTGCATTGATGTCTGTGCCCATAGTATGCTAATTGTATTAAATGAGAAATTTGTTTATTTTATGTACAATAAAATGTATTCTTTTGTTGTGCTGTATGTGCACTTTATGGGACTTGATGGGACTTGGGACTTTATTGTCATTGCAACCGGCATCCCAGTACAATGAAATTCTTTCTATTGGAATAAAAATAGAAGTTTTCTATTCTATTCTATTCTATTCTATTCTATTCTATTCTATTCTATTCTATTCTATTCTATTCTATTCTATTCTATTCTATTCTATTCTATTCTATTCTCATCCAGAGGAGTAAGCTGCTCTGTGGTATTTTCTGTGTCAGAAGAGGGAGCTATTACCTTAATGATCTCACCAACTTTTCTGAAAGTGCATGAGTTTTTATTTTCATAGGGACAGGTTAGAATCAAATGAATAACAAGAACCATGGATAACAAGCAGATAACATGAAAAAGACAAAGTGCATAATGAGTACTGCCAACATGATTCACAAACACACTTTTCCACTGTTAACATGAGTTATGATGAGAGGAAAACTTCATATTTCAAACCAAAGAAAGAAAAAACAGCTCCTAATGATGGTGTGAATGATGATGCCTTCATTTTGAAAATGAAGAAAATCTGCATTTCTGCATCTGAATCTCCAAAATTTTTCTAAAAAGTTCACTTTAATCTATTTTTGTGAGACATTTGAAATCCCCCTGGTGTCTTGCAGATATGTTGTTGTTACACATAGAGTCCATTTATTAATTTTATAAGTAGTCATCATTTGTTCAGGCCCTTAGCCTTCTGGCTTTTATGCCACTGAATCAATACAATACACTTAGATTTCAACAATAACAGCCTTTTTAGATTAATTTATAAGAAAAAATAAAAACGCTCATGTTTCTTTAAGGTCTGGCACAGCAGTTTGGGAGAAGCATTTAATTACTCCTGTCCTGACTTCTGCAGAATGAAAGTGAAATGGTGCCATCTACTGGCTTCTGCACCATAATGAAGCGCTGCAAACATGGTGGACTTTATTATCTACAGTAGGTCCATGTTAAATGTTAAATAAATGTTTCTTGCTGTTTTTTTTAAATAAAAAAACTTTGAAAGCCTAAAACTGATAAGTAGAAGGGGTGCAACACTGTGCAAGCAAATCTGTGAGTTAGTCTTTATGCAGATGTGCGTGTGTGTTGATGCTAGCTGTCTCTTTGTTAAGTATGAACATCACTGGCAGCACAGTTTGTTCCTTGGAGAGAATGAAGGCGTTGTGCAACCGTCTGTGAAATGATTAGTGGCCCCAACAAGAACCATTAGAAGATGAGCCGGGTCAGGATCAGGTTATCAAAAGAGATAAACACACGCATACACCCTGTCACCTGTGTTTGTTAAACATTAGCTGTGTTATTCTGGGTCACTTCTCCAGGCAGTTGCAGGAAGGTTAACCGCTATATTGTTCCTTAGCTGTATGCACACACACAGGAACACAAACACGCTTACAGCTGCTGTGCTGCACAGTCAGTGTAGCTCTCCACCCAGCGTCATCTACCAACAGCCACAATGGCTCTGCTCAGGTTCAAAGCCATGGGGACTTTTTGACGGCAGTTCCCTGACAGCTGCCTCTCAGTCAGTGTTGAATAATCATCACTGGGCTTATTGGTTTGGTTATGGCCTCTCAAATTTCCTGTCCTTCTGCCAGATTGGTATCTAGATGGCTTTTTCCTGGAACACAATGTAATAGAATGGCATTTCAGGACAGAGGATTACATTATCTGTAAATATATTGTGTTTCCGTGTAAATTAACTTTGCACCTGAATGCAATTTGTAGATGTGTTGTGTTCATTCGTGGCAAGGGTTTACAAGCTGCCCACACATGCTAGATGTAAATGCTAATGCTAGGAGAGCTAGTAGACATTTTTGACTATCTTTATCACTGTCTCCACTGTGTGAACTCTTT
Source organism: Atherinomorus stipes (assembly GCA_023101725.1). NCBI lineage: Eukaryota > Metazoa > Chordata > Actinopteri > Atheriniformes > Atherinidae > Atherinomorus > Atherinomorus stipes. The sequence continues at coordinate 1,935,639 of JALJCO010003968.1, read as the reverse complement.
TCCAGTTATCTATGTATCTATATTCTAATTTTCCATCATGCAATCCAGCTATTTCAGTCCATTTTATACACAACTTATATCAATGTATTCAAATAATGAAAGCTCCCTGAAAATCCCGAGGTAGCTAGCTTATAAGGATGTTACGACTAAATGCCAAAACACTGTTGTGGTCTGCCAGAAAACTCATGGAGATTCTTGGGCATCATTTATATCGTACTTTGGCCAAATTATTTTCTCTGGCTTGCCAGATTTGAGCCTTTCTGGGACCAAACCAAGAGAGGAATTCCTCCTCTGTTTTTTCTTCTTTTTTTCCCTTTTTTAAAAAAAAGTTGTTCAGTATCTAATTTGAAGGTCTAAGGCTTACTGAGCAATGTAAATAAAACTACAATCACTAACATGCTATGTTAACAGAAAAAATATCCTAAACTTTGTCACTTATTTAAAGTAGAACTGCGCATTATCTGAAGTTAACCTGAGTTTATTCCACATTTAAAGATAAAAATGATTCACATCAAAATGAATCCTTGCCAGTCATGATGGCTAAACCTTTATTGAATCAATTTTCATTGCAACATAGACCTGACCCTGTGGTGCATAACAATAAGGAGATGCATCGTTAATATCGACCCAGCAGAATTAATTTCAAATTTTCAGAAAGAGTTGAAATCTTGTCATCTGGTTAGAGCTGAATAAAAGCTTTGTCCCACACACCATGTCAGCTTTTGCATTGTCATGGCACATTAAGTAGAATTTTTGCATATTCACATTAAGTAAACATGTTTATGTGAATAAAAGTTTAATAGTATACAACTAATATTTGGAAACAAATACAAAGAAAAGCTTAAAAAAAACAAACAAACATGTATTTAATTGCTTCAACATATTGTGCATCAAGTGCAGCTAAGATGTTTGATGCTGGGACTGATGACTTTTCAAATCTGATGTAGCCTGGAAAAAAGAATAACTATACCACAAAATGCTGCTTTGAGTTGGGTTATATTTTTCTATCAGTGTTTACATACTCTTAAAATGACCATCTCAGGGTTCCCATGGTGACGTTTGTGCCCATCTCTAACTTTATATCCACCACCAAGCAGTTGCACTAGAGTTAGATCCCCATTCTTGACCTTGTGTATATGCCCAGGAGGGGATGCAAGCTTTTGACTGAAGTATGTCCAATACTGCGATACTGAGGACAACAAAACATTCAAGGCATTCTGCTGCTTTCAACTTTTTCACTGGAAGATCATCATACATGTAAGTACAGCCAAATTTACTCCACAGATATCTTTAAGTTTCTTGAGTATTGATTTTTATCTTTCTATCAGGATTTTATTTGAGCAGAGAGGCAGTTTGGAAATGTTGTAAGGGAACTCAATTGGACTCATCGGCTTAATAGGCTGCTGTCCAGTCCAAAAGTCTGATGTTTTTTCGTCGTCTGGCAAAAGAAAAAGGGTGAGTATGGGAATGCAAGCAGCTGTATTTCTGAATTTGTGTTTATGCAGTTATACTTGTACAGACTGCCTAGGCCCATTTGAGTCTTCTTTGGTATTTATTACATACAAGAGAGACTCTTTAGCTGCAGCATCTGAGCGCCTTTATCTGATATCAAGAGCTTTGATTTCATAAAATGTTGGTCTAACTGCATTTTTCATCTTACGAGCATTTTAAAAATCTTGTTTTAGTCTGAATAACATAACTTTGCTGTTTTCAGCTGTCAGAAACATGCATTCAAGTTAGTTGTAGTTTAGATGATACACATGAATAAGGTTCCATTCATGTCAATTATGTCATCACTAGAAAACAATGAAATTATTACACAACATCCGTGTAAATGCTAAACAACTTCTTATTGTTCCACACTCACACTTAACATATAATTCCCTCTCATTTATATTTCATGAAAGACTCTCTTAATCTAACATTTTATGAGAAATTCTGTGTACTTCTTGACTTATTTGTTGTCCTCCTCCCCATTCCTTCCAGATAAGAGCCAGTTTCCTGTATCATTGTGCCAGTTTCCCCAAGCAAACGGCCACAGGGTCCCAGACCACTCTGCTAATTAGTCTGCACACACGCAACCTCAAAAAAAAAGGGGGAAAGTATGAGTATTTTATTATTGTTTTTGTCACGACCAGCCTTTTTGTGGATGGTTTTACATTTACTAGTTAAGCCCCAAAGTAGTACACCACTAACATAAAACAGGGAGGTATGTGTCACTTCAATGAGGGAACCAGTAAATTTGTGCCAACTGAACTGGATGCTCTCTGTTCCTGTCTATAACATGAATTATGTCTCAATTGTTTTTTTGTTTCTGTTGGCAGCTTCTCGTGCCGTTTTCACATCAGAATCTTTATGGCAATAAAAAGCAAAAGTTGGCTGCATAGGCATTCTGTCATCAGTTGAGCATTATGAGGGTGTCGTGTTGGTTTTAATGACAGCCCTGTGGCTATAGTAAACACAAACGAACAGACAGTGGCTGAACTAGATTCTGTGGCAGCATTTCTCAATGGCAGTTATAGTAGTCTGCCAAAAATGGAGCATGTGTACACAACCTGAAAGAAAGACAGTCTCACGATTACACATACTGTGATTCTTAACAAGATCCTAGAAATGTTGTTTGTGCTATGAAAGCAATAATAATCTTGCAGTAAGTATTCAGGCAGAATCATTTTCATTCACATGCAGAGATACTTGTCTTTTGCACATAAATTCAAGGGCTCATTTTAGGGGTTCGCATGTCATGTTTCTCTTCTGTCAGTATTTGCACTGAGAGGAATTGAGATAACCCTAAAGGGAAATGCTGGGAATGAGTTCACCGTCAGTGACTGAAACAAAGAGAATTTAGCAACATCCATTTCCCTCAACGCTTTTCTTCAGTATCAAAGATTATATCAGTGCTAAGCTTGACCGTCCTCATTCCTGAAAACACTCAATCTTTGGCAGGGGTTAAACAGAGGTGGCATCTATTGTATCATCTTGCTCTCATAGCGTAATTCATACCTTTGACCCCTCCAACTCTGAACTATAAACACCCATTTTCTTTTCCCGTCACCCCTCCTCCCATGGCAGACCTTGACTCATGCACCCCAGGGGCCACCAAATGTGAAAAGGCAGACACCCCACCCCTACATCTACTCGCCTATGACCCTCTAAGACCACAACAGGAACCACATTCTTTCCTTTGTGGCCAGTCTTTCATCCTTCTTCACCACCAGAGCACCAGAAATAACCTAGAAGGAGTATTGTGCGGCAAAAGGGGCCTTTTGTTCTGGCTGTGCCACACGATCCTAATAAAATAAACACATCATCTTTCTCACTTTCATCAAGGAAATGTCCTGTAAGTACGATGCACTCTGTACAGAGGCAAGATTACACTCAGGGAGTGTCAGTTGGTGCATCTTTCTGCTATGAGCTCAAGCTGTTCCCATTAAACTGAAATAATTGCATGCATGCTGAACACACCTAGTTTCATGCTCATTTTCTTCATGTACTCTGTCTTTCAGTTTGCACATAGATATAGCGTTCCCTTTTAGTGTTGCAATAGATTGGATGCTTTTGGCAGAATAAAAGCGATGCCTTGCAGTTGCACAAAAAGTCAGGCGCATGCAGCTGCTGCTCCTGTTGACCCAGAGGCAGCAGCAGCCAGGCAGAGTGAGACAGGATCTGACAGGACAGGACAGTATAAGGTGTGGTGTGTTTATACTTCAGTAAGGCTTCCTTCATTACACACGCACTTCCTGCATCATAGATAACCCTTTGGAAATGTGGTAAACATCACCCTATTTTGTGCTGCATACTCATCTGTATGATTATAGATTTGCTCTTTTATTTATGAGCTTGTTTGTGTAAAATATATTGTTTTCCACACTAAAAATGCATTTCTGCTAGATCAGAGGATCTCTCTCTCATGTCTGACTTTTGCAAGTTAGCATAACTTCATAAAGAAGCTATATCAACAGTTCCCCAAACTGGGTTCATCTAACTCTTCAAAGCTCCCCATTAACAGATGGTATAATCTATTTTAGAAAATACAATTTTCTGCAGGGGGTATGGACACTCAAAAACCAGGTAGATGATAGCACACTCCCCTAATCCTTCCTGGCTGTAAATAAAGTCTTGGCTGTCTGTTTTTGCAGTGAGACTGTGATGGTTGTTTTGTAGTTTGTGAGCCCTTTAAAAGGTTTAAACTAAAACATCATCAAATTCTCCCCCAAAAAAAGAAAAGACTTAAAGAGTCAAAATAAAACCCTGCATCCTGAAATATTGCATCTTAAAAGTTTCTGGTAACTTGTGATTAAAATGATTTTAACTCACTTCACTCAAGTCCTCAATTTACATCTCTAAATGACATCAGGACTTTGACTTAGCCATGCCCAAACATTGTTTTTCATATTTCTGTTGTGACAGTGTGGGGTCCTGTCACTATGCCTCCAATTGATCATGCACCCTGGCTACTTGGCTGCAGGGGTGTCCCTTTGGCTTACTGGTAAGCACGCATGACTCTCACCTGGGAGTCTGGGGATCAAATCCTGCCCAGGCCCCCATTGCATACTTTACCACATTCTGGTGTTGTCTGCAGGATCCATGTGGTACTGGTAATAAGTCCATGGATTTGAAATGGGTGAGCACGAGGATGTGCTTGTGGTAAGAGGGGAAGAGATGTGACAATGTGGGGTCCGGTCACTATGCCTCCAATTGATCATGTGCCCTGGAAAAGGGATATCCCTTTGGCTCATTGGTTAGTCAGATGACTCTCACCCAGAGTCTGGGGATCAAATCAAGGTTGCATACCTTGCCACGCTGTATAACATTTGTGCCCAGGTCCAGTCCTCGAGAGCTACGATCCTGCACATTTTTGTTCCATCCCTTCTCCAACACACCTGAATCAAACGAATGGCTCACTATCAGGCCTCTGCAGAGCTGAATGACATGTGCATAAGGGAATTAGCCATTTGATTCAGGTGTGTTAAGGAAGGCATGTTCCAAAAATTGCAGTATAGTAGCTCTCGAGGAACAAACTTAGGCACCTCTGCTATATATATGCAACCTTAAAACGGTGCTTCTGACTCATTTTAATGACACACTGTCATTCATTATGCACATATCTGGAGCTGCTGTTGTCCTGCAGCTTTCAGAGGCTGAGAAACTGTACTTCACAGCTTTTTGTTTGTTTGTTTGTTTCAGCCCAAGGCATCATGTTTTAGTTGCAATTTGTTCTATGGCACTGCATCACACACCAGCAACTGGATATCAACACATGGACTGTTTATAACACCCACTGAGGCTGAATCAGTAAAGAAATCAAAGAGGATGTGATTTGAGGATATAAGGGAAATAGAGTCTTGAAAGCTACAGAAAAAGATAAGACAAGAACCAACATCAGACTAGATTTTTATTGGCTGGAGAGAGCTCATGCAGAGAGGAGGCAGGGTGTAAGACAGATGCAGAATTGACCTTCGTTTTGGGATGCCAAGTGAGGAAATCTGCCAATGTTTGTGTGGGTTTAACTATTCTATGGTGCACAGATGGATGTCCAGACACTTTCCTTTTCCGCTTCAGTGGTATAATTTAGACTTTCTGTTCCATCATTGGCACCATGCTGCCCTTGCCTGCATGTGTTAAAGCAGGCCAAAGCGATGATACAATATGTTCCCAAATGCAACAAAGTTTGGAAGTGCAACATTCTTCTCTTTCTACAAACACATCTGTCTCATTTTCCACAAAAACTCTCTTTAAAGCTCTCTGGCTGATCTTCCATGAATTACAAATAGACAAGAATTTTCTCAGAAGTCAACCTGAGCTCTTTTGTCTCCTCGTAGACTATCACGCTCCTTTGTGGGTTGAACACTTCTTGGAAGAGTAACAATAGTCTTGAAGTTTCCCCAGTCGCACACAGTCTGTCTAAGAGTGGTATCAGTCTTCTCAGCTGTCCTTTTGAGAACAAATAAGGGTATTTCCCTAATGTCCAACTATTCCTTTGAAGTTTAAATGGTTAATGAAGAGAGGTGGTGACTTTATCTAACTAAAGGAGCAAAGCGTCACCGTGAAAAGACCAAAAAGGATCTGAGGTCACAAGAAATACAAACATGGTCATCACTGTGTGAGTAAGAATTATAAACAAATCATTTAATCAGAATATTCACAGATAAATCATGTCGTTGGCAAACACACAAAAAAAGGACTAAAGGGATAAGTGAGAGAGTGAGGATGTCAAATGTTCGTAATAGTCATTACTCTTAGTTACCAATTCAATAACCATCAGAGAAAGTCAGACTTTCTCATGATCAAGTATTAGTTTAACTGGGTTATTCTAACAGAGTTATGACGTTTGCTTGTGTCAAACCAAGTTCCTCTGGTGTGTGAGACAGAAAGACTTCTGTGCTTGTTGATTTTTTTTATTAAACACAACCACTAGTGAAGAAGAAAGAATAGGGGTGGGGAAGACATGCAGGCGGACATATGGGAGGCAGAAACCTTACACCAGTCTGTGGTTTAAGAGGGCAGGACTCGTGAGATGTTAAAGAAGAGCTAGTCTGCCAGAAAGCAAGTTAGCATGTTTGTGTTCATTTCTTCTTCATCAATTTTCCAATATTTTCCTATATTTAGTTAAGGTTTGTCTTGATATGAACGTTTAACTGCTCTGTGACAGTTCAAATAGAGTGATGTGTCACTTTCAGGATTTCACAACAGAAGGAAGAGAAATGTTTGTTTTGTGTCTCTGATCACTCCCTCTCATTTACCCACAATTTTTCTGTCAGGGCTGAGTGTTAGTCCCTCTCCGACATCCTCTGTTGGACAAAACACCTTTGGTAATCTAAAAGGCGTCATGCCAATAAAAAGACTGGGATACAGCTACTTCCAAGCAAGATTTACAAGGTAGTGTTTTCAGCAACAGAAACATCCATGAACGTAGAAAAACAGGCTGTGTCACAAACCTGGAGTTCATCCAGGAAGCTCTTCTATGGTGAACAGGCTACGTATGAATTAGTCATTGCATTTATTTACCTGTAGATTCACTGCAGGAACATAGAAAACTACATAAATCAATAGTTTACAGCCATTACAGCTCAGATAACTATACTTTATGTGAAAGTTTTAGCATTGAACCAGTAGAAAACTATCCCTGGATTCTGTAGATGACCTCAACTCTACTGAGCATATTTTAGTTTATTTGTTTTTGGCATAGGCTATTTGGTTCAGTCTTACTCAAGTGGCAACCTCCGGTGGCCAACTATGAGTCATTTTTTGTAATTCTTTCTTGATCCACTAGGGGCTGGCTGCAAAACAGAGCAAATCCTCATGGACTCCCATGTTAAAAACGGCAACTTCACAGATGAAATAAACATGTTTGCAGCCTGGTTTTTAAAAAGTCGTTTTTAGGTTTATTAGGTCAAGTTTAGCTTCATGTCAACTGTGTGGGGGGGTTAATTTTTTTTATAACTTATCCATTTAGATGTTATTTAATCTTAAATTTACACACAATGAAGGGCGTGTCCTTGTGATTGACATGCGGCAGACCGGAAGCCCGGCCTGCCGACCGGTGGCCTCTAGTTAGCTCCTTGTTTGCTCTCAGTGAGGTCTCAGTTTGTAGCAGAGTAGCACAGCGGTAGTTTTTAGTCAGAAAATAGCAAGTCTAAGCGTGTCTTACCTTTACCCCGCCGCTTAGGGGGTTAATCGTCCTTAGCTCCTGTTCGTATTGAGTTAGCTTGGTTAGCGTTTAGCCCAGAGTACATCAGTTGTCAATCATTTGCCCTGCAGCTCGGAGCGGCCCTGCCTTTGCCCATTTTAGTATTTTCCGGGAGTGACCTCACATGTGACATGGCAAAATGGCGACTGTGGGACACACCCAACTGGCTTCACTTTTAGCTCCTCAGAAACCAACGGGTGACGTAGCGGAAGGCTCGTCCCTCTCTATTAACTGTCTATGGTCTTACTACACTTATAAACTTTATTTCCAGTTGTAGCTTGCTTTTTTTTCATTTGTAAACAAATAAAGTCTGATAAGCTCATTTTAACCCCCCCACATTGCTTTAAATAAGGACAGAAAAGCTTAAACTGTTGTTTATACATACTGAAGCCTTTATCAGCTGAACAGACAAATGCCTGTCACATCTCCAGTATATGTAAGCAGAAATCCAAATGTTCCCTGAACAATGTGAAAAGTTGATAATGACTCAGATCTGTGTTTTAAGTTATTTGAGCTGCCAGAAAATTAACTATTGCAGGTTTAAAGTTGTTTGCATTCCTTTCTTAAATTAGATACACAGAGGGCTGAGACACACAGCATCTGGAGGTAGTGGTGGTGGTTAGTTTCACTGTACTTAGCTGACTGCCCTGCGTGCCTTTAAATTGCCCCATGAAGACAATCAGAGTTTCTTTGAATTTAAATTTGTACACACCGTTCAGATGCTTCACATCCTCACAGGATCACCTGCCATAACAGTCATCTCAATGACTGGCTTCCCTCCAGAACCCGATGCATGGCAGACAGGTTTGCTTCATATCCTGAATATGAAATGTTCTGAATTGGAGGAAGGGTTTAGTAAATATTTAGGTACGGCTAAATTACAGACATGTAAAGATCCAAACCAAGATCAACTTTGTTTATGTGTCAATCTGTCTAAACAAAAAGGGCGCACACTGTTGTTAAACATCTAGTGCAGCCAGCCTTTCTGTCACCCTGGCCAGGTTTCTTTTTTCTTTTTTTAAGTGGTTAGGCCACCAGAAGAGCAAAGCAGCGACAGGACACATGACACAGATTTAAAAACACTTTGAGGTTGTTTTTGGCAGCTGGAAACCCCACCATAGCATCCACGGTATGCAACAGGGGAGGATAAAATGAAGTGAGGAAAATGAAAGAAAAGAAGGAAATGACTTTAAATTAAACCCACTTTCTTCTGCGGGGAGGCTTTCTAAGTCTTTTCAGAGCTGGATTTCTCCACATGGGCTCAGATTAATGATTATGTTTGCTGTTTTTCCCCCAGCAAAGAATATTACAGAACAGATAAGAAAACTCAGATTTTTCCACTCCAGACTGGTCGATGTAATTTGTGAAACATTAGTTAATTTTTCTAAATCTGCAAACCATCCATGAGATGTTGAAACAGAAATTTCAAGATATTTTACTAGTGAGGTTTTAAAGTGAGCCATATATCAGGAGAAAGATGAGGAGTTTGTGGGAAACAGATAAGAGGGACTAGTGACTAATGCTGAAAACAGAGATTGGAGCTCAAAGCTCATAAAGCTCCTTCCTCTTTCTCTCCTGACACCCAATCAATCTGTCCCAGGCGTCCTGTTTTCTGCTAACGTCCACCCTGAAAACCCTGAAAACTCACCTCTTCATATGGTACCATTTTGTTCTGTTCAGGTTACATAACTCTTTGTTGAGACACTGGACCCAGGTGTGAAAAACTGACAGAAACTTTTAACAGTATACTCATTTAATGATGTTGCTGTGACTTTATGTTAGCATTGACTTCCTAATCTTCCAAATAAATTTCACTGGGTAGGAATTAGTCACCTGTATTTGAAAAATCTTTAGGTCTTTAGTGAATTATATATTGTCAAGAAAAAGTAGCTGCTGCTATACAATGAAGGCCTTTTAATAAGAAAATGTGAAAAAAAGGAAATACAGGGTATGGATCAGCGCGAGCCTACGTCACAACCCGGAACTCATGTGACCGCGAAGCTGGTAGCGGTGAAAATATGCTTCGTATTTGAACGGCGTCTGATGGACTATGAGCCTCAAAAACTGCTTTTGCACTCTTTTTAATTTTTTTCTCCGCCGGTCTGTCTTTGAAATATTATAGAAATGACGTCCAGTTATACTGAAAGTCTCACTGCCGACGCTAGAAGAAGATACGAAGCTAAACTAGTATCTGTTGGACTAAGTGATGCCCATCTTCTGCTGCTAGAACCTGGTTAGACGAACCTACCTGTACATAACATCAGTTTCCCGATCTCATGATGTATTTGGTTTCATCAGGTAAGCCCCGTGTTCAAGCCATTTATTTTTTATAGAATATAAATTTTCCCCGGATTTTTAAGAAATGGTGGTATTTCTTTGATGTACTTCTCAGGAGTTTACTCTCATTGATAAAGCTATAAATTACCGGCAGTCTCATCTGTATGTAACTGGTTATGACTGTGCATGTTTATAATGCTGCAAATGCCTTTCTGCCGCTTTTTATGCTTTTATTCTTATGTGGGAACATTGATGGCAGTAATCTGGATGAACGTAATCGTTAACAGTCCTGAGGAGACGGAACAGCGGGCGGCGCTGTGATTCTGTACATCCACTGATTTAATGCTGTTTTCTATCATCTGTACAAAAACAACTACAGGGTTTAAAAAGTAAGACCACATTATATGCTTTTTTTATCAGTCACAAAGTGATCCGAACATATTGTTAGATGTCCATGGTTTCCAGCGTAAACTGTCAGCATTTATGGGCTTGATAGCAGCTAGCCACTTAGCATGTTGTTCGGGACTTTTTCTGTTGTTTTGGGAGCTGGAAAAACATATTCTCTTGTCCGTGTGATAGATATGTTTATGGCAGCCGTACACAGCGGGACTTCTCGGTATTTTCAAAGCAGAATAAACGAAGATTGACGAGTAATGAAGCAGGTAATTCAGTGGCTCCCCTATGCAACGAAGCGATGTTTTCACCTCCTACCTAACCGGATGTGACGAATTTGGCGAAAATTCCCGGATGTTCGCGGTGATCCATAAGGCAAAAAAGAGAGAATCTATATTCTTCAGCACAGCCTTAAACCTTCTTAGATAAGTTTCCTTGTGCTGTCTTTTGGTATGCTTCAGGAATAGTTTTCCAGGCTTCTTGAAGGACTTTCCAAAACCACTCTTTGGATGTTGACTGTTCCATTTTCCATCAAGATGATCCCACTGCTTTAACAATATTGTGATCTTACTGTAGCTCTGGGAAGGATTCATCACTCCATAAGACCTGTTACCACTGACTTTCTGTTCAGTCTTTGTGTCATTAAGCATAGATCAGTCTTCATTTCCTGTTTCCCTTAAATGGCTTCTTGACACTCACCTTTCCAGAGAGACAATTTTTAATGAGGCCTCAGTGAACTGGATCAGCTGAGGTTAAGTGCATCTTTCCATTGGTCAGGTCTTGCATATTTTCCTTGTTCTATTTCTTGAAGATGTGATCTTCCAGATAATCATCAGCTGTAGTTCTTGGTCCTGGCAACGCTTATTTTGTCCACCACTTTTTCATCCTGACACATGTCAAGTTGTCAGTTACTGTAGCTCTAGTAATTAACTTATGCCTGTCAGACTATTGTGTTTTTGTTGGCCTCTTTTTTAAAACAGCTAACAAAATAGGAAGAAATTACACACTTTAAAAGCAGTTTTTGCAAAAACTCAGGTACAAAAACCAATCCTCATAAATTCTGCTTTGTTTGATGTTGATAAACCCTCACAAAAATGTTGACTTATGGAGATTTTTATGAGTTTTCATCATTTTGCAGAACAAATTAAGCCGAATATATATCAATTACCACCCTGGTGCCTTCACATTTGCTAATAATCAATGTGTCACCAGTACTGATCACTGCAACTGATCTTTCTACCAAAGTAATTTGCAGTTATTCAGATACAGATATATACAGTATCAGTATCACCCAATAATATCGGAACTACTTACAGTATATACATTACTGGAAGATTTGAACTAATGAAATTGTGAATATTGATTGTTCATGTATGGTTCTGCCATCATTTGGTGTTAAATATATTGATTTTTTTTTTTAAGAGTGTGAAATGTTTCTCTATTTTCATGTCCATTATTGAATTTCACTTCTGGAATAATTAAAGCATTTTTCATTTCATTTCATTCATTCATTCATTCATTCATTCATTCATTCATTCATTCATTCATTCATTCATTCATTCATTCATTCAATATACTGCAGTTTTACCATTGATTTAATTTTTATTTATTATTAAACCTTTTTTTTAACCAGATAAAAACCCACTGAGATGAAGACCTCTTTCACAAGGATGATCTGGCCAAGACAAGCACCAGTACACGTCAGAGTAAACAAAACAAATAGACAGAAATAACAAAATTGAATTATAAAATAAATAATAAAGGGCAGTAACTGTGACAATAATTTAAAAACTTTATAAATTATTGATTAAATTAGTCACACTAAAACAGAATTTGTGTTACAAATATTTGTGATAACACTGGGATGTTGTGCTGGTATTGATGATGATGATTATGTTTAGAAAATTTTTTATAGACATTTTCAAGTACTGTGATTTTATCTCAACTTACAAAACACTGATGTTCTGTTGTTGGACATCTGTGCTCTTCACAGATTGTCCATAATGAACACCATGTTCAAGCATAAGAGTGTCCACATGTGCATCTGGCAACAGAACACATTAGACTGCAGTTTACTAACTGACTTTGTAGTCATGTTGTTGGACTTGTGGACCCTTATCCTGGATACTCAGATGGTAAGGGAGGATGCTGGTCAGACCTGGCAGACCCAAACAGATTGTGAAGGTCTGCTGGGAACACCTGGCAGAGTTCTCTGTCAAAAGAGCTTCAACTCTCACCTCCAGGAGAGCTTCAGTCATGTTTGAAGGGAGGCTGGGACATTGACTCCAAATGGACTGTGTTCTGCGCCTCCATTGCTGAAGCTGCTAGTCAGAGCTTGGTCTGCATATCCGGCAGTAGGTCGAATTCGTTTCCAGTGAGGGTTAGACTCCACCAAGGCTGCCCTTTGTCCCTGATCTTGTTCAGAACCTCATGAACAGGATTTCTAAGCACAGCTAAGGTGTTGGGGGGGGGGGGGCTGGTTTGGTGGCCTCAGAATTAGGTCTCTGCTTTTTCCAGATAATGTGGTTCCGTTGGCTTCATCGGGCCGTGATCTCCAACTCTCACTTTTTGAGAGATTGTGGGTACAACCGGCAAAAATAAGTTTCCTCTGCAGGGTGGCCGGGCTCTCCCTTAGAGATAGGGTGAGAAGCTTGGTCATCCTGGAGGGGTCAAAGTAGAGCCGCTGCTCCTCCGCATCAAGAGGAGTCAGATGAGGTGGCCCAGGCATCTGGTCAGGATGCCTCCTGGACACCTCCCTGGTGAGGTGTTCCAGGTATGTCCCACCGGGATGAGACCCCGAGGAAGATCCAAGGCACGCTGGAGGGACTGCGTCTCTCAGCTGGCCTGGGAATGCCTTGGGATTCCCCCCAAGGCTGAGGAGATGGAAGTCTGGGCTTCCCTGCTTAGGCAGCTGCCCTCGCAACCCGACCTCAGATAAGGAGCAAGAAAATGGATAAAATGAGTGGACAAGACTGAAATGTTACTGATTGCAGACAAGTTTTCCTTCTCTCTCTTTCTTTTTTCTAAGATTTTCTATTGATATCTTGATAATGTCTCAATTATAAATGCCTTTGCCCAAAGTAGAGTCGTGAAAATCTGTTATGGTACCCTGGGTTTTAGTTTGTGGTTTGTTTTACCATCTTATTTTGTAAAATGACACACCTTGTGTGTCTGTTAGTTTAACTTCCTCCCTTTGTGTGTTTTGCTTCCTCAAGGATTACCTGCCCCACCCTCATTAGTTTAACTTGTGTTCAATTAGCCTATTTAGTCCCTGTGTATTTATAGTTCAGTGCTTCCCCTTGTAAGTTTTCAGTTCATTTGTGTTCACCCCTTGTGTTCCTTGCCTTCCCTCTTCACAACATGTCCGTTTGCTCCTAGCTTTTTCCCATATGTCTATGTTCCCTGAACTTGCATGTATGCAATTGTATATAATTCTGCATCAACTCAAGTCAAGTATGAATTCACTCTTTCCTTTAATCTTTCTTTTATATACTGCATGAAAAATTAAATAAAGCGATTAATAATGGAACACAACTCCTGGGTGTACCACTGTGGACCCCTGAGCAAGGTCCTTAACCCCCCACCAACTGCTCCCTGGGCGCTTTACGTAGCAGCCCACTGCTCTCTGATACTCACAGTACAGAGATGGGTAAAATGCAGAGCCCTAATTTCCCCTCGGGGATCATACAAGTATAAAAAAAAATAAATAAATAAAAAATAAAAAAATAATAAAAAACAGTAAGATCAAAAGAAAGACAGCATTTTAGACATGGAGCCATGATATAAAATGTAAACAGTGCATAAAAAGTGAGAAAAGTAAATTTACACAGGGATCTCAGTATCCCATATGAACGATCCCCACACCACCACAACAGCTTGGCACTTCTCCCTCATGCTGGTCACGAGCCTGGTCATATTTTGCTGTGGAATAACATCCTGTTGCAGCTTCAAACAAGGCTTTTAGCTGCTGAGAGTGTAAGGTTGCGTCCTTGGGTTTGTATATTTGTAATACCTGTACGCTTTGAGCTTGGTGCATCTATTAAAAATAATCAGAGCTATAACAATGCGGCAAAGATGGATTAATGGGAGAAAAAAAAAGAAAATCAGCAGATTAACAAATAAAAAATGATAATTAATTTGTAGTTGTCAAACAAAATTGCAGCTACCGAACCCTGACTTTCTCATCCATGTCACAAGTGAGTGTGCACGTTTACACCCACATCCATGCGTGCATATGCCTCTCACGTGAACCACCACCTCTGGTACACACAGACACATTCAAGCTCACCATGCACCTAATCTCCAACCTGTATCCCCCACAACATCCCATTCTTCAACCAGGTCAGCCAGCATGGTTGTGTTGCTCATTCTGACACCAACACCCAAGCTGATCCCACAAGAGATCAATTGGATTGAAGTCTGGATCCATGGCAGGCTATCCTATCCTTTATATTCCAAAGTTTTGGAGGTACTCTTCGACAATCATGGGTCTAGAGAGCATTGTCAACCTGGAAGATGGGGTTAGGTCCCAGCTTCTGGAGATATTAGATCATCCAGAACCTCATTCCAATACATCTGTTAGGTGCCAACGAGATGCCAGTCATACATCTGAGACTGGCACACACCGAGCAGCACCAGAATCTCAAAACAAGAGTGAAAACCTAGAATATTGCAGGGGATTTTGGGGTGTACTATCTCCACGTTTATCTATCTACACACTATACAGCAGCACAATTCTTTCAAGTTCTACCTCGTTTTTAAGAAGACCATCCAGTTTCCCAACGAAGTATAATACAATAACAATTTGCATCATAAGAAATAATCAAACACAAATTACCTCATGTTTATTTAGATAGTTACTGTATATTTGTTGCTTTTAAAGGTTTGCTTAAGAAATGATAAAAGGTGTTTTGTTTATCTGAGATTGTATTAACCTCATCTGAAGCACTGGAGGCATATTGTTTTGTCCTGATGCATGAACACTTAAAACTAAAGGAAGGGGGGGGGGACTTTCTTTTTCACATGAGGGTTTATGGGCATGAATATGCAAATTCTTAAGCTTGCACTGACGTGTGTCATAACTCCCATCTGAGCCAGTATGTGTAGCGCTTTTGTTGCTTGCATGTGTTTTTTGTCCCAGCATCTGGCAGTAGCACCACAAAATGAGCTGGTGACTTGTATCTCGTGCATCCTGCCAAGACATGTTTTTCCTCTGGACTTTTTCAGCTCTCCTGCTTTTCCCTTCACTCATTTTTCCCAAAGTGTTTTCTTTTCTTCACTTCGACCGTGCTTTCGTCTTTCATGTCTTTGTTTGTTTACATTCACAGGGGATGGAAATCACAGACTCAGGGAGATACAGCCAGGAACGAGGCCGTTCTCTCCTTTTCTTTGTTCTTTCCTTCCCCTTTTTTCCCTCACTGAAATGCAAGTGGTCGGCGTGCTTGGGGTTTCCAAACCATCGTCTGTGTTGGGGGTCCCAGGAGAACAACCCCGCCATAATAGCCGGGTGGAGTGGGCTGGCGAGCGCAGGGGAGGGAAAATGAATAGCATGCTATGGGGCTTTCCAAACCCTCACTCCTTACAAGGCCTTTTGTAGACTGTGCCGAGCTGAATTTTGCCTGTATTTACCTCAGCTGACAAACCATCTAGTATGCGATGAGGGACAAAGGTTAAAAAATGTTTTATGGTTTTATGTGTGGTTTTCTCACACATGTGTGGGGAAAAAATAGCATTTCAGCTTGTAACACTGTAAATCTGCAGAGAAGTTCTTTAAACTGTTTGTATTGCTGCTGCATACTTGGTTCAGTCCTTCATGCAACTCTGCCCTAATTTCACAACTCATTCTCTTCTCCCTGTTTCCTCTTTTCTCTGAGGAGGACGTGCACCCAGCGTGCCATGGACGTTCACTTTTGGCAAATATGATGCCCTGGCTGTGGTATGCATGTCACTGCATGTGCATGTGTGCTCCTCGTTCCCGATTGCTGCTTTTGGATTCCAGTGGAAAGGAGTAGACTGTGATCCAACTGTAAGTTTTAATGGGAAACTGATAAACTGGAGAAGCAGTGACAGCTTCACTTCCTCCTCTCTGCATGGACTGCTCTCTAACCTTGGGAAAGAAGTGCCCCATGCTCCTAAGAGGAGGGATCAGATAACTCAGTGACAGGGTGAAAAGAAAAAGGGCACCCCTATCTTTTCTCCCTCTTCAAAAATCTCCCCCTATCCCTTCATCTTACTGATTGTGAGTGTATTAAAGGAAGGGAGGAGCAAGTGCAAAAGAGTCAGAACAAGAAGAAACATCCAGATCTCAGACAGGCGTAAAGCACATCAACAGACTCACTTATTGCGCTACACAAACAGCGACTGACTCCAACACAGGCGACCGCATTCTTTAATCGCTGAAAGGCATACACAGACTGTACACAAACAGTACAGAAGCAGGGCGCACACTTGGAAAGCACTCACTGTGCAAACATGGGAAGAGGCCTTTCTCTTTTGTCACGGACATGCAAACCTAAAGGGAAGCAGAAAAAACAGACACCAGCCCCGTCTGTGGTCACCCATAGAGCTCCATTGTCCTTTCTGTCTTTCTAATTTACTCGTATCTCTATGATGGCATATGTGCATTTTAAAGACACTGCCTGTTTGCTCTCGATTTCCCTGTATAGCTTTCACACAATGGCTGACTGAGTTTGTGTTTGTGTTTCTGAAGATAAGACTGAAGATGTAAGGGGAGGTGCTGTCTTTAACAGGAAAGTTAAGGCCCACAAGGGAAAGGTGCAGACAAATGAAAGTATTCAAAATATAATCCTCTTTTTGTCAGTCCCTGCGTCAGTTGCAGGTGTAACCTCTTCCTCTGTTTAGAGTAAAGCTAATTCTTTTAACCTTGAAATCTTTGCCGGGATGAAATGTAAAACGAGAGGCACAACGAGTGCAACACACGATGTACTACTTCTGCTGAGATAATAGCAAACTGCTGGTCTTCACCAAGGATTTCCTTAGCACTCTAATTTTCTCTCCCCGAGCTAGATCAAACAGAACTATCTGTGTCTACCCTTGACAGGGACCCACACCAAAGCATCAACATCGGCTCACATAGATTAGTAATATGTCAGTACTTGGTGGGAACCTGAATCACTGAAACCAGCCACATCTAGAATATCCTCTCCCACAGGATATGGTGGCATTCCAAAATCTTATTCGCTCCTCCTTCCTTGATTTTGTGGAACAAAATGAATAAAACATTTACAAAACTGAATCTGTCATGAAGATGTAGCTACTGTACTTAATGAGCACTTTGCTGAATAAGCTGCTGTTGAAAAGAAAATGACAGAAGCTGATTTTTTTTCCTTTCTTTTCAAACTACCCATATTTTGCACATTTACAGGTGCATGAATTCAATTTTGGTTAAAAAAAAAAAAAAAAAGGCAAACTGTAAGGAAGCTACTGTCTCTATTAACAACCCGGTCATCAAGATATTTCTCATTTCAAAGTTGTAAAACGATTGCCTGCAAAGGCTGCAATGTCAACATTCTTCATGTGGTTTCAGCTGAGGTCCTTTAACTGATTTATTTATACCTGTAAGACATAATGACCTCCAGGGAAGTGCAGCCACTATGAGCAGCAAGAGAGAAATACACCTCACATAAGCTTTGCCTCATCAGAGCAATCATATTTAGGGCGATGTTTAACAAGTCACAGTCTGCATAAGTAGGTGGGTGGATGAAGCAGTGAGATGAAGCACTTTCGGCCTCAGGCCTTTGTGTGCCATGAAACTCAGACCAACAAATGTTCTGCCAGTGACACAGAAACACGTCTCACTTCCTGATGAGGTTTAGGCATAGAAATAGAAACCGATGGTGGTTTGACCTGAAATTATTCTTTGCTACAACATGAGACCATCACTGTCATGAATGCCATCTCTTTAGTTGCCATGGTTATCAATATGATGAAACTTTGTCATTCTTATTTGGCTTTGGGTGCAACATCATTTGGTTAGAGATAAAAAATAAAAAAAAATCATCATTGCTTTTACTGTCATGGATATCTCTGTCTCTTTTTTTTTCCTCCTTACAATACACATAAGGATTCCTTTGTGACCACTATACTGTAGATTACATATTCTTTGAAGGTCCTTACAGGCCATGTGTTCATTTATTCAAAGAGGTTGTAAAGCCACGTTTTCGGTAGGGGGGGGCTATGTTATCTTTTTATTTAGGGGGGGGGGGGGGGATAATAATCACAATAACATGCACACAATTTTTCTTTTGGACGCATGCATTTCCAACCTATTAGGTGAGACCAAAAGCAGATGGTTCTAAACCATCTGCTGTCACCTGAGGAGACTGAGGTCATTTCTTCTTGAGTTTTATCTTCTACTCTTTCTAAATTTGATCATAGCATTTTAGTTTTATCATATTTTATTCATCTTCATTTGTTATATGCACCAGGCTACCTGGTTAATTTAATTACTAAAACATCAGAATAAGGTGAGGGATCAACAACCCCATGTGGTATTGAACACATGACTTACATCTCCTCTGGGTTTCTTACACTCACAATGTCGTGTGGTACCAGATACACTCATTTCATTTAACTGAAGAATGTATACAATACCCAGAAACTTCAAATTACACCTTACTTTTCAGATGATTGAGATTTCGTTTGTGGTGAGTCAAATTAGTCAATGTAATCAGGAGAGTTGGGAGGAGACGTGGGAGGATTGGTATTATGTGAGGGTTTGCACTAAAGGGAAAGCAGAGTTTCCCTTTTGCAAAAAAGCTGCAGACCGTTGAGGGTTGCTGTGCAAAAATCCACCACAACTTTGTCATCCAAGAAAGTAAATAAAAGTATTTCAAGGTCAATGTCTTCAGATATGTAAACATTTGTATTAAAAAGAATATTTAAAGACATTGATAACGTTTCCAGGACTTTTCCTGCACTTCCTGAAAGACAATCCCAAGAATGTTGTTAGATTTGGACTCGACTTACCTGGGACAATCAAGTTTTCAGTGTCTTTTTGTAAAACATGACCTCAAGCTGTTGTTCCTACAGCAACATAATCTGCCTGCAAGTGTCCTGTAATCGTGTCTGTTAATTAGCCAGAATCCCCTCTATCAGTTTATCCGGGGACTTAATTTGAACCTAATTAGCATTTTCATGTTCATTTGTTGTGTGCCCAGCAGCTAATGTCTGCAGTGATAACATCGCCGACTGCTACGTACTCTGTTCGTGTTTATAGATGTGAGTGCATGGCAGGCGCCTTTCCTGGACGCACCCATAGGACCCAGCCGAAGGGCGGCAGAGTAGATCTGATAAATATCAGACGTTTTATTCTCACTCTGATTGTGCCATCTACACAACAAATTTACATGGAGCCAAAGTCCTGAAGTGCCTACATGATTTGAAGTCATACACTGACAGTTAATGAGTCAGATTTTATGTGTGTATTCAAAAACCCACACTTTTCAGAGTCTTTGGGGTCTGATTATCATTGTTTGCAGAAGAGCTGCAAATTCCAATATTTACCTTTAAACTGCTTGAAGAAAACAAACATCTGGGATTCATCACTCTGTAGTGTTCAGTGACATTTTCATCAGTTGTGAGTTATGATTTTTATTTCACAACCCATTTCTGTTCTGCAGATTTAAATGTTCTCATCTAGCTGAAAATCTCCATATTTCTGCCCACAGACGTGATCAAGACAAGTCAAATGCAACTGTTGGGGAAAGTAGTTTAAAATTTAGCTTTGAAAATTACAATTAAGAAACAGATAATCTTTAAATTAGCAACAGCGTCATTCATGAAGAAGAACATGTAAGTGGTAGAAAGTATAAAAAAGGAAGTTGCACCAGTTGCTTCACCGTTTGTCATAAACACCTCATCAAGTTGATCAGTTTTAAAGTTACTAAGACAGACGTGTATTTCTTATTGACTGGAGCATAGCCAAACAAAAAGAACCCGTTTCCCCGAAGACATGATCTCACATGAACACAATGTCAGGTTGTATGAGTGGACTGACAGAAAGTCAACACAATGAGGAGACACCTGGAAATCCATTTAGCTGGTGTAGGAAATTGCATAACATTGTGTCTCCACCTCTAGGTCAACTTGCCAGCTGAAGTAACAACCTGATACATCTAAGAGAGTAAAGGCTGACATGCTTGTAACAGTTGGCAGAAGAGATAACCAGCAAGCCAAAAATCCAATGTGTATAATCATGCTGCAATCCCACATTTTATGAGAAAGTTTGGAAAACTCTACAAAATCAGACAAAAATTTAGATTTACATATGTGAATTGCTTTACATCCTCAAAAATGCTAGCTTGTAGTTGTACAAACTCATCTTCTTTTAACCTTGTCTAAGACAAGGCAACACTCCTGAACAGATAACCTGTTAAAAAAAAAAAAAACATACACACACACCTCTAACTACCTCCATGCCAAAAGGTCAAAGGTAGGCAGGCAGGCTGGAGCTGTGTTAACTGTTTTCTCACCCCTGAGGTTGTTTCTGGCTTTCGCCTCTGAGTAATCGTTGATTTCAGTTTGATTACAGCTCGAGTGTCCTGAGTCAACCCAGTCTGCTTTGGTCACTCGCATAGCAAGCTGGAGCTGGAAAACAAACACCAGCGAGTCAAACTGACACGGCAGTGGCCTCTGAGGACTTGAAGCCAGATTATAAATCAAGACTTTTACACAGCAGTGATACAAATCTGTTTACTCTGCTTTTGCATGATCCAGGGATTCAACTCTGTGCACACTGTGTCACAGTTTTATGGAAAGGCTTATTTGAGTTGCCACATACAAACAGAACAGTTGTGTAAGGACAAAAAAAGTATTCATCTTCAACTAACAGACCACTGCCATATAGGTCACATAGCAGCTCAGTTTGTTTTATGTTTTGTTTTGTTTTTTTCCCCTCTCTCTCAGGCACCGATTATTTTCTGCAGATGTTCACAGACTTGAATTTCCATCACACAGCTGATGATTTATCTTGTTTCATGAGCCATCCTGGGGTTGATACCATGATGAAGGCCATCTAGGCAGCACTAGCTGACCCAGATGTAACAGACGTGATGGATGGATGAGGACCAGCCACTGCAAAAACATGTCTATTTCAGTCCTCCATTGTTTCCCATTCAGTCATCACAGCGTTGGGAGCAAGTCAACAGTCTCCTGTGTGTGCTACACTTTTGCTTGAAAAAAGGAGCATATGTTTCCTCTCTCTCGGCATGCGTCCTTCCACCGAGTAAAAGGCCCTCCATCTATCCCTATATTCCATAAAGAATACAGTAACTTACAGCACAGGCGGCATTGGGAAATATTTGGGCGTCATGGCAACACATTTCCAAAATGGAATAAGTTCTTGGCAGCATATGTTGTCTTTGCCTCTTGTCAGTCTGTGGCTCTTTGGCACTCCTATTTTCTTCGAACAGGAGAGCTGGCAGCATTAGTCCTTAGAGAAACACTTGATTTGAATGAGTTGCTGCGAATACCACAGAACACATCAAAACCAAACAATGTTACCATCTGCTTCCCATAAAGTGAGCAAGATTTACGAGCAGTGTTGGAGTCAAGTATGGGTTTTCCAGGGTTTATCTCGGTCAATAATATCGACGTGCATTGTTCAGGTGATGATACAAGCTGTCTGTGTCTTTCACTTACCTTTCTAGTAACGCCATCATTTATGTATTTTATTTGGCTTTATGCTGAATGAAGACACCCAAACCAAAAACCACTTGATCATTTACAAGAACCCACAATCTGCTTTTCTGTTGGAGGTCAAAGCAGATAACAAATACTTGGTATTATTTGCTTTATCATTTAAACATATTAATAGTTAATTTTATTGTTTTAGGAATGTTTTTGAACCAAATAAAAACTTCTGACATTTCTACTTATTATGTGATTTCTTCGATAGATTAGATTTCTAGTTCCTACGAGGAATACTTGAAGACATGTGAGCTCTTCCTCTATCGCAGCAGCAGCAAAAGCAGAAGTTTATTCATGTGTATATGTATGCAAGATTTGTGTGACAAACAGATAAAAGAGAAAGAAAGAAGACCAAAACAAACCTGCACTACAGGGATTTCATGGCACATTGTGCTTGCAACAAAACCAGTCATTACAGTGGATTATGTGGATGTAAAACACACTGGGATGCAGAAGCAAAGGGGTTGGCAAAGCCCTCAGAAGAACCATGGTGATAAAGTGCTTTTCTGAACTCTGATGACCTCTCTGAGGAGAACTATAGTCAATCAGTGACATGTGACACTACTAGCCACCTGTCAGACTAAGGGTCTCCCAACCCATATGTACTTACAAGCACACACATGGACATAGACTAACACACTTGTCCTGAACTGAAAAGATAACTTGCCCCACCTTTAGCTCAAAATCTGAACATAAGGTGAGGTTCTCAACCATTTTCTTTCATTGAAAGCCTTCATGAGAACCACTTTTACAGAATGCCTTAAGAAACATTCTGTTTATCTGAGGTCTACATCATACACTGCTAGGGACCTATCGACAACAAGGATAAAACAGGTATTCCCAGACCAGCTGGCAAGCAGTTACAGGAGGTTGCTAGGGGAGATATGTTTCGAAGAGGTATGCAGCGCTGCATCAAATACCTCCTTGCACTTGATCTGGTTGCTAGCAGGTTGTCAGGATTTTCTGAAGTCTGCCAGGGTGGCGCCAACTTGTTTGCAAACATTTGCCAACTAATAAACTGATCAGGAGTCAGTGATTGAATGCTGCCCACTTTTAGCAGAAGAATTTGTTTTTTTCATCAAGTTAGAGAATGTATGCAAACTTGCAGAGGGATGAGCAAACAAGCAGGCTAGTTGCCAACCTCATCTGCATCTCTGCAACACAAACACAGAAATATGAGGTCTTGGGCAAGGTATGAAAAATTAGAGATTGTCTCAGTTTCCTGCTGTTTAAAGTTCCTGGTTTGGTCTGGATCAGTCACCAAGTGGTTGCCTACCAGCTGGCGCAGGGTCCCCAGCAAATCTGCTAGTTGTGTGTAATCAGCAGCTAGTCATCAACCAGTGACAGGTTTGGTTCAGTTGTAGGCTGTTTGCTAACTCCTAGCAAACATTTACAGTTAAGCTGATAATACTTCACCCACTTTTCATGAAACAGCTGTTAAACCCATTAACACCCCCTGGTAAATGAAAATTCTAGGTTGCTTAGGTTATTGATCAGTCTGGCTTCATATATTTACTCAAATATTATGTCTCATAAATACAGAGCAGAATTTTACCCAAGACCAAACAATAACTTAGAGAAAATCACTTTTCATTCGTTTATAATTTAACTTCATATGGTACAAAGCTACGTCATGATTACTAGAGTGAATTACCAATTAGCAAGCCACTTCTGGACACTTCTAACTAGTTATTTAAAATCAAGCATTTTCAGCCAAAATTTTCTAATAATTTCTCACTTTTCTGTTTATCAAACATGACATATTCTGGTTAATAAAGATGTGTGATTTCTCTCAACTGATATTCCTGCACACAAGTACATTGTGCTAAAGGTAAAAGAGATTATTTTCATCAGCAATCAGCAGGCTAATATCAGGTAAATATTCTAACTTATGGTATATTATCAGCTAAAAACATTGATGTAAAATTTAGGGGGAAAACAAAGGAAATTCAGTTTTCTAGGCAATATGCATTACTTTGTATTTTTTGTTCATGGTTCTGTACTTCAGAAGTTTGCCTGCAATTAGTCATTTTTTTTACATCACTACCTTAAGATCATGAATCTTGTTTTCATATGATGTCAGTTTTTTTCTCACTATCTTGAAGGATAACTTTATCTTTTTTTCAACCTAGACCTTATTTCTAGGAATTTATACGTGCATTTACTCACCTGTAACATATCGGGTTCATTCTGACTCCTTCGGACGTTATTTAGATCAGTCATAGATCCAGGAAACAGGCATAATGATGGGCCCCTATCAGGCATTATCTGCAGCAAAACTCCTTTATTCAGGGGTGCCCAAGTCCAGTCCTCGATAGCTACATTCCTGTACATTTTGGTTGCATCCTTTCTCCAGCACACCTGAATCAAATGAATGGCTCGCTACCAGGCTTCAGAGCTTTATTGTGTGAAGAATCTGATAACAAATGAGATGTGCATAATTAGCAATTTGATTCAGGTGTGTTGGAGAGGGTATGTTCTAAAAATTGCAGGATAGGAGCTCTCGAGGACTGGACTTGGGCAACTCTGCATTAATTTCACAAATACTTTATGACGAAGAAATGAAGGTACTATCATCCTGTGAGTTAAGATAAAGCTTGCTGTAGGTATTGGGGGCGTTCTCTACACATCTACTGGCCATGCGCACACACTGATGCTGGGAGGGCAACAATTAGCCAGAACAGCAAGCTAAACCTGAACTCACAGGACAATGGTACTCATTCGTATGTTCATTCGTCTTAAAGTATTGAGGTGCGATTAAGGAGTTTTGCTGCAGATAATGCCTTATAGAGGCCCATTTATTCTGTCCCGTTCACTCCCATTATATGGATATGCATGGAACCACGACTACCAATCGCATCCGAAGGAGTCAGAATGAACCCGAAATGTTACCAGTGAGTAAATGCAAGTATAAATTCCTAAAAATGGTCCAGGTTGAAAAAAAATTAAAGTTATCCTTTAAAGGGACTAGAGGCAGGAATAAAAAAAAAAACAAACATGCATGTCCATTGTTTTAATACTAATGGGTAATGCAGCGCTAAATGCCAAAAAATGTATCTCTCCATTGCCTTGAACAGGCTGTGAGCTGCAAAATGCAACGCTGCAATTCGGTGTCCGAATTTCCCGCGCTACCCTGCGGACGTGACATCAAATGACGCTACATCCACAGTTTTAAAACAGGAAGAAGACAGTTGCGGTAAATTCAAACACTGTAAGCCATAGTTATGGATTCTTCTGCCATCAGCAAACGATCCAGATCAACTGAAAGACACTAAAAAGTGTAACTACAAAGAAAAAGGTTTGTAAACAACATTATAGCTTCAGTTTGTGCACGCTACCGTGACGGCTTGGCTCGTGGCTGCAGTTACCTGAAGCGCCAGTCACGGCAGTTTCGAGTTTTGTTTCTTAATCTTGCCTCAAGTCCCTTTAACAAATCAGTCACTTGTTTTCTCAAGATAAATTCCTGCTGTAACTGGTTATCACACAATAACAAACTTTGTTTTGTCTTTTGTTTTAATCAAGCTTGAGAAAAAGTGGTTAGCACCTCATTGTGGTAACTGGTCAGAATCTATAACAGCAAAGTGAGACACTAAAGAAAGATTATGTACAGAATACAAGCTCTGCAGTTATAACTCACAATGCTAAAAGTTCAACAAGTCAGAACATGTTTTCTAATTAAGATTCAAATGTAATATTTCATTTTTCCTCCATTTTTTCAGACAGCGGCCTAAATTCTCGTCAAAATGGAGTTTAACAGCGTTCCTCAATCTTCTGGGGAGATTTGTTTGTTATATTTGTTATATTTCAAAATCAGTGTTTTACTTTTCGTCTGTTTTGAAGTGGTTATGTTGCTCAACTATTTTGTCCTTAAATGCTCCTAAAGTTTCAGTTGGATTCAAGTCAGGTGACCTACTTAAACAAGTCATAGTTTTTACACTCTTTTGTAATTTTGAGTGCTCTTTGGACCTTCCTCATGGTGGAATATTCCTCCTCTGCCAAGCTTCCGCTTCCCGTGAGTCATCTCGTCAAACAGTATTTTAGGTTATACGCATGCCTTTAAAGTGCCGTCAGTAACTGTGATTTATCTCAGACTTATCCGGATAAAAGTGTGCTCCCGATAGTCACCTCAACAATATTCAGTATTTATCATTTGTGTTTTTATTTAGCAATGTTTTGTCTACATTTTTTGTGCCAGATGTTCTTTTTCATGGAGAAGGATTGATGAAGATTATGCTGACTTAGATTTCCACTTATGGACCGTAAGCCAAGTCTGAGGCCCATCTGTTTTTCAGAGGTAGACTGTGCAAGTAGTGCACCATCACTGGAAGGTGGACGCTGCTGCTCTCATTCATGAGGCCTGCTCCATACAGTATCTCATATTCTTGCTGCAACTGTGTTTCTGCAGAATTTCAGCTTATCACTGACCTTAGAGCAGACGTGCAGATAGTCATAGTACATAGGTTCACTGGTAATTCTCTAACCGTGTTTATGTAAGTTCACTGACTGGTTATCATAGGTTTAGTTTTGTTTAATTGAAAACGTTTTTTTTTTGTATGTATGTGTCATCAATTGAGTAGAGTGGGATGTTCTAATCTTTAAGTTTTTGAAGTATTTGTTTTGGATTGTTCAATATATCTGTGCATCCCTGAGTGATATTGCACTTTTCTGCTGTATATTTCAAGTAAAAAAATTTTCCAGAACAACAAGGAGACGTTCTTTTAAAGCTATGCAAGTGAGACTTCCACTTCCATGGATGCCAATGCCAAACACTACCTTAAAATGTCGTTGAATAACTAATGCCATTATCCTGACCTCCTCAGAAAACCTCAGAGTAGAGTTAAAGCCATTTTGCTGACAGAGTAAATTTTCTTTTTTCTCCAAAATGCAGCCAATGTTTTCTCATATGTAATCGAGGTTGAGCAGACCAGGGTGCTGTAAATTTGTCTAACGTGGCCTTTCCTGTCTCCCTCTCTCCAGTGTCTACATCTGCCAGCTACAGCTACAATGCTCCCTATTTATAGCGCTTTTACCTCAGATATTAACTCTCTCCCCCCGCTTTGCCTGCCACTTCCTGTGAGAGAGGAAATGTGTGTTTGTGTGTGGTTTACTGACCTTTGGGAGTAACAAGTACTGGGGCAACTGTTGATAGCAACAGGATTTTATTCTTCCAGCCTTTTCTGACAAGTTAAACAAGTGAGGCATGAACTGATGTCTGAGACTTTCACACTTATTGTGCCTGTGTTCATCTTCCATGTGCTAAATTTCAGCCTACTTTGCTTCTTTTCATCAACTAATACTCTCGGAACATAAACAGCCAGGCAGACCAATTGGGAATGAAAAAGAAAGCAAGGTGGCAGCTAACACAGTTATCTGTGTGATTTTTGATGTGTAAAAGCAGAGCATACTCAGTATCTATTTCAGGGTCTTTGAGTAAGAGTTCGTGCTGTACGTGTTTGGGTGTGTGTTTTGTGTAAGCCAAAACCTGAGCATCTAGATGTCGGAATGCACCTTCCTTCAAGGCCCCGATAGAAGGAAAAGCTGCAAGTGGCTGTCACATCCTGTTTTGAGCATAAACACTGTTTTGCAGCCAGTTCTTTACTCCCTATGTTGGAAAAACAATCTGCCTTGCCACTTTATTTCATCAGTCTGCCTCCCTGGTGGCCAGTAATAACAATGAGATAAAATCCTCTACAGCAGCTTAAAAAGATAGCCATCTATGGGGGGTAAGTTTTGAAAAGGTGGCAGGTGCTTTGAGTTTGTCTCAGCGGCTTGGACAGAGATCAGAGGCGTGATAGGAAATCCCGGGAAGGAACAACCTTGCCCTGTCGACGTGTCTGTCTGTCTGCTTGCCTCACAGATCCTCGGGATATTTTCCTCATGTCACCTCCTCTGGTCATTGCAGGGTTACCGGTTTGGAATATTCCATGTCGAAGCATCCTGCCATTTTATTATGGGGCTTGCGGGCAACAAACAGATTTTGCTTAACCTACTTATGCCTTGTCCCATTGCATCAATAAAATGTTGGCATCTAACACTCCCACACACCATAAGTATGATTTGAACATTTTGGAAGCAAAAGAGCCCCTCCCTCCTGACTCATCAAATTCTTTCACAAATGCTGGCAATTAGTGGCAGCAACAAGTCCACCATTACCTTGGGAGGTGCAAGCAAACAGGCTACATGCTTGGAGATTGGATGATTTATTATCAACCTGACATGTTATATTTCAGTGTGAGTGTATAACTAAAGGGAATGTGGTGTAGGTACCTGCAAATAATTGTCTTCTTTTAATAATAGCCCTGTGTTTTAGCTATGGGAATGTACTGTACACCAAGCTACATATACGTGTAATTTGGTTTTACTTGGAACCAGCAACTAAACCAACATTCATGGAAGTGCACAAGCATGCAAGCACACAATTTGTTGGTCCATTGCTGCCTAAATCTATTTGTGTATGTGTGTGTTATTAAGTGTGGAGCACATCATATTAGCGTAGATCCAAGTTAACCCTTTATGATACTAACAGGTAGGCAGACAGATAACTCCTGTGTTCCAGGAAGATTAGATTACAAATACATGGTTTTATCATCATAGCAAAGCAGCTTTGTTTGTATTTTCAACTATGTAATTTGTGCAGATTCATTCACAGATCATGCAATCTCGTGCAAAAGAGCCCTGACACTTTTTCAGCAACATGCAGCATTGTGAAAGGCTGCATTTTTAAACCAAACCGTGATCTTTTCCAGATGTAACTAAACCCTTTTGGCACTAAGGTGAGCCCAAAACCAAAAACAGAGTGAAAGTCAAACTAGGTCTCAAACATCACTCTCCAGAATGAAGGTCCTGCAACTTTGTTCAACATCATCCCTTTTATGTCTTGGCAGAAATACATGTTACAGTTAGGATGATCAATAAAGAGGTTGTCACTGTGGAAAGATTTCTCTCCTCAGTTAAAAACTGTTGTTGAAAATGCATCTATGGACTTAAAATAACAGAGAAGCCTGAAAGAGTGAGCTTCAAAACATGGGTGTGAAATGTGATGCAGGAAGTGACTGTGGGGGAGCTTCTAAAGAGTATCTGGAAACTTATTTGCTCATTCAGACTTTTGATCTGTCAAAGTGAAATCTGCCTTTCACAGACACAAAAAAAGCACCAAACCTTAATAAACTGAAAGTAAACCAGACATATGAGTGCAGGTTGTGAATTTATTTCATGTCCATTCCATTAAAAGAAAGGCCTTGTACTCTTGCTCCTTCACAAACATCTCATAAAAAACTATTACGTAGAAAAATACATGCTGTTGTTAGGACTTAAAAGTTGAGATTCAGTGTTTAATTCAAATATATAATCTGCATAAAAAGGTCAGAGGAGGTGGTTTTGAGTGAGGCAAGTTTCTTGAAGAGAACTACAACAGCACAAATCCAAAAGAAGGCACTTTTTCATTTTTTGAACTCTTCATAAAGCTTATTGAGCCTACATTCAGACAAAAAGATTTATATGTGTGCACAAAAGATAAAGAGGAAAGGCAAAGGCTACATCTCTGAGAAGATACTTCTTCCTCCTGTTTGTGCCCTCCTGATTCGCACCATTCTCCAGTTTCTCTGAAAAGCAAACTGGTGCTACATACAGGAGAGCTCAGCTACCGCTACAGTACTAAAAGCCTAAGGTGAGCTGACTTTGGAAAGGTCACCAGGTTGCAAAAACAGTGAGGGCTGGGAGATTTCTTTAAGACTAACCCTCACTTTCCCACTCCTGAGTTGAGCTAAATACCCAATTAAAAAACAAACAAAAAACAATAAAAACAACAACTACTACTGAGGGCACTGCTTTTTGATTTAAACAGTGAGAATGTTCAAGGCAAATGTGTCATTAAGAAGCCAGCTATCAGTGACATACTTAATGTTTTATCATCTACCACTTTCCCAGTCCTTCCAACACCTTTCCCTTTCAGCTGACTAATTTCTTACAGCTCATTTTAACAGTCACCTCTGAGTATATCAAACATAACTTTCTATAACAATTCTGACACAGTCTTTTAAAATCTCCTGTAAATGTTCAGTTTCTTTCAATCTGGTCAATGTCCAGCTCCCCCCCAAGCTGAAAAATGTCCCTCTGTGTCCCACAAGCACCCTTCCAGAGGGTGCGTTTACTGTCCACGATGCGAGCAGGAGACCCAGGCCGCGAGTCCACGCTACAAGCAGAGTCGCTATCCAGCTCTTCGTAGGATGAATCCTCCTCCTCGTCATCTATCACATCCTGGCGCGACACTAGCCCCAGCTCGGACACGGCTCTGAAGTCTGACTCGGATTGGCTGGTGATCTCAAAGGAAGGCGGAGGCAGGCTCGACTGGCAGCTGTCAGAGGCTGAGAATCCAGGGCAGCTTAAGCTCTGAAAAGTGTGAAGTTTCTGAAAGGAGACAAGAGAAAAGCAAATATTGGTTTGTGCATCTTATTGAAGTGTAAGCTGACATGCCTGCTTTAAACTATTGAGGCGATAAAAGTTGAAGTTTTGACAGAGAATTCAAGCTCAGGGCTTTCCAAAAAGACAGTTAGCAACCAGCAGCTTGCTTTCCCTTTCATTGACTTCATGGGAACATAGAAACACAAAAATAGGCACAATCTGCTGAAGGAAAAAAACAAAACCAAAAAAAAATACAGAACTCTAACCACCTAGTTTGTGTGAGAAAAACATTAAAATGAGCTCCAAACCACAGAAGATATCACTTGTCAAAGTTTGCTATTCATCACTGAAAGCCACTTTGAAACGCATATCAAACCCAACCCTGTGTGGTACAGAACATTCACTATTTTAGCTATTGTTGT
This sequence comes from Atherinomorus stipes, assembly GCA_023101725.1. Lineage (NCBI taxonomy): Eukaryota > Metazoa > Chordata > Actinopteri > Atheriniformes > Atherinidae > Atherinomorus > Atherinomorus stipes. The sequence continues at coordinate 1,904,748 of JALJCO010003968.1, read as the reverse complement.
CCACAGTGGTTATGGTGTTTTTTAGTGCACTCCAGGGAGTGTCAGGTTGAATCTCTATATATGAACAATAGGCTGTATTTTTGCTCTCAAAACTTGACCTTAAAGGGATTCAATCCACTAAGAAGTTGTCTCCTGCAATGCTTTCCTGCCCTCCTTCCACCCTGACTTCCTCTCTTCAACAAAGAAAAGCTGTCGTGCAGTGCAGTGAAGGGGTTAATGATCTCTGGAGTGCCCCCAGCAGCAGATGTTAGAGGCATGGAGGTGAATAGAGATGAGGTTTTCTCTATAGAGCCTCAGCTTACATGACAGACACCTCTAATGTTCCCTAGCATGTGTTCAGACATTGCTTTTGCTGTTACAATGAGCTGGGAGTCTCCCTTTCAGTAGGCTCACGAATGCTCCAAAGGAAAACCGTAACGCAGGATTTTGGCTGTCTGGGTTTAAGGTCTGCTCTTTTTTTTTCACTGGATTAACTTTACTTTTACGATGCTTCATCTGCAAACGCTTGAAGTAATCATATGAAGGGTGGGAGGCCTTTGCTGTAGTTACCCCACTGGAGTGGAAAAGGGGATTTCTAAGCCCTAGATCTCTCTGTTCAACCCCCAGTATTACCCCACTACTAATTATCACAGCAGAGGAGGAGGCGAAAGCGAGAGGAAGAAGGGGGAGAGGCAGCAGCTTCTCCACAATATGCTTTCTATAAAGTCTGCTGAGGCTGGCTGGGCTTTGTGTGGGTGTGGAGGTGGGCTGAAGGAGCAGGGTTAGATTTCTGCTTCATACCTTGCTCTGCCAGATGAAATACAGTCATGCACACACATAAATCACAGCTACCTCACACATGGACTCTACTCTAATGCTGTCATATATAACATAACCAACTAGAATGAACAGGATTCCAATAATAAATGGAAATATATAGTTTAAAGTTCTTATTCTGAAAGAGGTTCTCTGGCTATTTACAAATAAACATATTTTCATATAGGAAAAAATAAACATATTTTCATATAAGAATGCTTGCTATATCTCTGTTTTGGACCACATATGAAGAGATTAAACTTTAATAAAGCGGGTGCTGTGTTTTCGTTTTCATAGTTGTGAGACTGACCATGAGGGGCAGCAAGCCCATCAGAAACGCAAAAGTAGAACAGCTACTTGTGTGGTTTACGATGAAGTCAAATAATTGGAAAACAAGAGTAATTTCTAAGCCACATGTTTTCATATCAAAAAGGGAATTTAAAACGACTTCTTGAAATGTCACAAAAAGAAAATGGATTTTGTTGTTGTTCTCCTTTTTTTGTTTGGAGTTAATAACATGAGCTGTTCACATAAAAGTGGCAGTACAGGAAAGATTCAAGACAATTCTCTGTTATTCTAGGGATGCACAATATTGGGATTTTGGCCGATATCCGATATTTTAAAACTCATGTGGCCAATAACCGACATCAATACCGATATCAAAGCTGAAAAAAATAAGCAGTCATTGCAAATAGCAGTTTTGATTTCCGTTAACGACACTTTGAATATCGTGATATTTGCATATGCCGATATCAAATCGATATTTAAAAACACGGTATCAATCTATTTTACTTACAAAATCTCGCGACATTTCATTGTTCTGTAACAAAATCTCAAGAGATTTCATGAATACTCGGGAGATTTCATAACAGAACGATGAAATGTCGCGAGATTTCGTTAGTGAAATAGATCGATACTGCATTATTAAATGTCAATATGATATCAGCATAAGAAAATATTGCGATATTTCAGTGTATCAATATTTTTTCTCACTCCTAGTCTCTAGGAGTTTTAACATCTGTAAAAAAGGAGTTTTTGAAGAAGAAGAAGAAGTTTTTTTTCTAAAGACTTTATAAACAGTGGCTGATCGGTTAAATATCGGTTAAATATTAGTTAATTATCGGTGGTTTGGCCGATGTCTGATACTTAGTTTTAAGGCCGATATAGGCTGATACCGATAGGGGGCTGATTATATCATGCATCCCTACTATTCTCCCAAAGTGTACTGATGCCAATTCCGCATAAAAAAAATATGTGACATTAGGGGTCATGAGAGCAGGTTCAAAGGTGAAACTGACAGCGACTGTGTCATTTTAAAAATAGTGGCTCTAGTCCTAAATAAATATGATCATTGTCTAGCCGCCCTCAACCAAGTGTACAGCTGCATAAAGCTAACCAAGAAATGACAAAATGTCATTGTAGCACATTAACACACAACCATGGCATGAAGGTAACAGTCGCATTGTAAAAAGAATGTATTTTCGAGCAAACGAAGATCTTTTCCGATTCAACCTAAGTTACACTTTTCTCTAAACCTAATCAGGATGTTAGAAAATCATTTTAGTAATACAGAATAATATCACTGACTAAGTTGACTATGTTGGTCTTGATCTCACATCTCACAAAAGCACAGCATTCAGTTGCTCCGTCCAGCCACCCTATTCCTCGTGATGATGACTTTGTGGCTTGTTAAGACATTTGACAGTAATGTCTGCTCTAAAGTAGAAACACTTATCAAACATTTTCCTCATGCTGCTGTAAGGGTTGGTTACAGAGTGCTATCATGAATCATGTCTTGGCTGTAATACACATAGAGGACATGACAGTACCAAACTAAAGACAAAGTAAGATTAAAGAAAATGGTTGCAACAGTGAGGAGACTTATCTTTTGCATGTATTTGGTCCAGAATTCAACTCTAAAGTTCAACATCACTAAATCGACACATTGCTTTGTTAAAGTTGTCATGAAATCAATTCAAGGCTTTTATACAAATTTTGCACCATTTGTTACCTACTGCTGTCAAAAACTGTTTTATTTTTACAATGGTATTCAAAAGTTTTTTATTAGCTGGATTATAGTCGAAAAAAAATGTTGAAGTCAGAATTTTGCTTTTTAATTACATTTCCCAAGTCTTGTAAAGCATCACACCATAATAAATAAAAGGGCAAGGAATCAGATGACAGCGTTGTGAGATGGTTATCTTCAGTCATAACTGACTGTCTGCTGGACTACCTTGTCTAACACATCATGCCCAGTACAACTAAGCTCAACTTCTAAGGAGTTGTATTTTTTAAATCTTGAGTAGGGCTGGGCGATATATCGAATGAAAAAAACGAATATTTCAAATAGAAGGAATTGGACCAATCGCCCAATCAAGAGTCAATGTGTGTTTTTGTCTTTGTATATAAATTTACCACAGGGTTGTACATTTAATTCTGTGTAATGTTCCTACTTCATCTCAGTAACAACAGTATAACAGATTTCTGTTCTATCATCTTAACAGCTACTTTATTTCATCCGGTCTGTAAATAAACCTCAATTCCTGCTTCCCAAAAATTTATCTCACCTTCAAAAAATGAAACCGATATCAATTCACCAAAAACGAATCTTGTCCATATCCCACCAACTAGTAGGAAGAAGAGAAGACTCCACCACTCACAATAAAACTACCAGATACTCTAGTAGGCATTACTTCAAAGCATGAGCTCCTCAGCCACAGCCTACAATGTAAAGACGTTATCTGCAACATGGGATCAAGGCACAGCTGCTGTGGAAAAAGCATAAGCACATGCTAAGAGGTTAGACAAATACCCTCCTGATACTTTTGGCAAACAGCAAACTCCCTGCTAAGTGCTATGGCAAAGGTTCTGCTGTGAACCTGACAAGACCCATGTACACACAAATAATCAAACATACACGATATGGAAGAGGGCAGACACTTTCAGTACAGTAAATAAACATATTGTTCTTTGGTTTAGCTCTGTTCCAAGCTGAGATCAGTTAGCTGACATTCAGTGACACAAAGACAAGCGAATAGACCAACAGTTAAAAACAGAGGAACAAAAGCAAGAACAGAGGTGCAAGAATCTAACTCATTCCTGACAATCAGATTACATGCTTGCACACCACTGCATTAATCATCTGTGTTGCTATCTGTGTGAATGTCTTTACGTTGATGCTCTGTAGGGTTTCACCATGGAAAAAATTCAAGACAGTCCCATGTAAATGCCAGAAGGTGAGAAGAAAAATCATAACTATGTAGTTGGGAGATGTTGAAAAGGGTAGACAATGTGTGTAACTCCACGAAAGTGATGCTTTACAATACACATATACAGTATGACAAGCAGCAACATGTCATTATACACAGGGAGAAAACACACCTTAGACGCCCACTTAGGTGTTTCCACATGCCTGCAGACTCTCAGCTATGATCACCATGTCTGCCATCCCAGGAATGGACAAAGATGTAGAGAGAGGGAGGAAAGAGGAGCGGCACAAACTTGGGCCAGTGAGAAGATATTAATAGAAAGGGGTGAGGAGTTTGTTTGCCAGCTTCTCTGCTGAAATAATACTCCCTTTCTTAATCCTGCTATTTCTCTCCTGAGCGCACAAGCATCCACACACATACATACATTAAAGCATGTGCTGAACACACCCCCTTTTACCACCTGTGCTGCGACTGCAGTAAAAGATAGCCTGTAATTGCTTTTCAGAACGTACAATACCCCAACTGAAGTTATCAAATGACCAGTCTCACCTCACACAACCATTTCCTGAAAAGCAAAGTGTATGCTGCGTCAACAATCAGTCAGCGAGTGACCTACAATCAAGAGATAACATTCCTTGTCTGACAGCTTGCTACACCCACGATTCTGAGGAAAAAACAATGCCGTGCCAAAGTGGAAGGGCAGCCAGGGATGAAAACGAGATGGTGGACAGAGGAGTGGACTGAAATACACTGCTGACAGGGAGGATATCCAAGGAATTTTGGGGGGTGGCAGCATGTAAATCCCCACAGTAGTTGAGCGATAGCCAATTAGCATGACATGAATCTCCAGAATTCACACCCATCCTCATTGACGTGGTCGAAGAATCTGGAGGCCAAATTACAACATGTTCCACTGACAAAACACACTTGACTTGTCACAATCCTTCACCCTCTTAACCACAAGCAAGCACACCTAATACTAAGTCAAACATGTTTCTTCCCCTTCAAGGACCATGAGTTTTCTGCCAAATATGCATGTTTTTTTGTTTTTTCACTTCCTGAACTTTAGACTCTTTTACTCACCCACACACCTATAAAACTGGTAAGATGTGTTCGATGTGTGAAGAAAACTAAAGCCTCTAAATGGACAGCCTAAGGCAGAGATGTGTAGGGCACTGTTTCAGCTTGACAGTTTGGTATGACACACACCCATTTCTTATGAAGAAATGGGAGGATGAAGATATCCCACTGAGCAACTGATACTAATAGATGCCATCTGAACACAGCTTTTCTCCTTTCACTCTAATATAAACCAGAACTTTCGTGGCTCTGTGTAAGGACCTTTAAGCAGTTTTTTTTTTTTTTTTAATGGCAAAAACACTTGTATAGGGTTAAGAAAAGCAACAAACACTGTGTTTACACTATAACTCTTTGTCTGATAAACATCTGTAAACTTGTTGAAAAGATAATGAAGCCATTTCTAGGCTGAGACCAGGGAACCAAAAACATTTGTTACAACTCCAAACAACCCTGAATGAGACCAGATGAGACACCCAAAAACAAACATACAGCAACAGAAAAAATAGCAGATTAAAAATCCTTTTAACATTATATTGCCCCATGGGATCATGTTGGTCAGTGGTCATAAAGCTTAGATGTAAAAGTAAACTGCAACAAATATGTGATCATTACAAATGTCACTCTAGACTGAAAATGGCAAATTTACATCCAAGATGTTAAGAACTCACTAGTTCCCAAAATTGTTGTCTATGTTTGTGTTCTTTCGTCACTAGAACGGCCTCACTGGTTGTAACCAGCCCTGCATTTCCACACTATCACTTCCTTTTCCAGACAGTTTGCCAGCTGAGTTTTCTCTTTCTCAAACTCTGGTTGAAAAAGAAAAGAAAAAAACTGTGGCAAACTAAAGCAACTATGAGAATCTTCTAGGATTTTTGAGGGTATTAAATGTATCATGACAAATTATAACCCTGCTTGTTGAGGATTCCGGAAACAGACTGGTTGTTGAATAAACTGTTGAGTGATACACGCAAATAAAGGCTCAGTAGCACTGAGTGTGACTTTAATGACAATGCTGAGCTACTTTCCTCACTATGTGCATACATAACGAGAGTAAGGAAAAACAATTACAGCAGACAAGAAATGACCTATCTAACCTGCACAACCTGACTCTTTGCAACAATACTGGCTGCATTCATGCAAGTCGATGAAGATGATGTAAAAACTGTAGTAACACAAAAACAAATCAACCTGCCTGTCAAACTTTCGGAACAAATAGTTCCTCAACTAGAACCTGCACTTGGCAGAAAAACAGAAGCAGAGGTAACACTGACTCCATGTGTGTGTTTGTGTTTGTGCGTACATGATTTTCCCCTCTTAGCAGCTGGCAGGACGAGAGGAAACATGCCTGCTGGGCTCCATTACCCAGGCCTAGTTGATCCAGCCCTGGCTGAGTCCTTAGGGTGACTGGCTGGGAACACAACTGTTTTTGGAAAAGAAGGGGGGGCAGATGGATAAACTGATGATACTTTCTAATAAGGGAACAGGAAAAGCACCAATTCCCCTGACAGGAGGTATCATGGAAGAAGATTTTAGAGTATCACATAAATGCTATGTTTAGGAAAACAAAGTTCAATCGGATATAGTCTGTGATCCAAGTTCTAATCACTGCATCAAGTCTGAATGCAGACTGGATTTAATGCTACAAGCAGAATGCGCTGGGCCAGACTTTGTGAAAACATCAGCGCATGGCCAAGCATTAAAACAGTACATGTCATTAAAATACTTTTCCTGCTCTATTTTGAGTTTGGGTCATTTATATGCTGGCTGTTCCACTGGTTCCTTTGACCTTACAAAGAACAAATAAACTCTTGACATGACGACGGCAGTTCATAGTTTGTGTGGGTATTTGGATACACCAATTGGCTTTTGCCACGGGGAACAGATGAAGAACTTCAGCAAGTAAAAGATGAAGGAGCAGGAGTTGCAGGGAGGAAACAAAATGACCACAAGAAGTCCATCCTTTGGATAGACTATTTACCCAACAGAGTTAATGAAATGATAAACTGGAGCCGGGCTTGCTAGAGCACAGCGATAGGCAATGTGACCGAACATGAGGAATGCTTCTTGAGTGAGCAGCACTCCATGAGCTGAAAGGAGGGAACCCTGAGATCACTTAGCCCTGAAGCCTCGGACCGACGGCCCAGAAAACTTCATTGGGCTTGATTTAATCCAGTCTCTAATCAGACTCAGAGAGAGTAAGACCTGGTTATGCTTGAGGATCTCTTGCTTTTCCTTTTGCTCTAAGAACAAGAAGGTATTTGTCTGTGCTGAAAGTACATTTACTCAGGGATCCAGCTAAATGCAATAGAGGACATTTTGTAGCATTAAATTGAGATTAGGAATATGTTGATTCTGAATTATGTATAATTAAAGAAAAAAAAGTGATGCTAAACTCCAAAGCTAGTCAAATTGTGATTACACGCACTGAAATAAATGTGAGCTTGTGTGTGCCTGTATGCATGTGCCAACGTTGCCGGCTAACCTGAGTCATCTTTGCCAAGTCTAGAGAGGGTCGTTGCTCCGCCGCATCCTCTGGCCTCCTGCGCTTCATGGCAATCTTTTTGTCGTTCAGCACGCAGGGCTGGGACTTGCTCCGAGACAGACATCCTTTACCCTCGCCTCCTTTTCCAGCTCGCCTCCCCAACTCAGGGGTGGAGTCGGGAGAGCTGGCCTCAGATGCCTCTTCCCTCTGAAGCTCTGTCAGGCTGATCTGCTCATGGGAAAGGGAGAGGGGCCTGAGGAAGACCTGATTGTGGGAGTGGTGCTGATGATCATGTGAGGAAGGAGAGGTAGGGGAGACTGGAGAGGCAGTGAACTGAGGGTGGAGAGGCAGTCGCTGGTTGAAGAATGGCAGGTCCAGGGCTCCATCTGAGGAGATGCTGGAGCGTGAGGGCAAGCTGAAGCTGGAACTACGCTGCATGGTGTGAAATTGGCCTCCTCCTCCTCTGACGCTTCCTCCACTGTGGCACCTGCGTTTCTCCACTGTCGTCCAAACCCGAGAGCCTTGAGGCTTCCAAGATGAGCGGAACCCACTAAATTCATCTGAGAACGACAGGGAGCGGCACTGACGTTTGCTGGGGGGTGCTGTAGGAGCTTGGCTGGCGCTGGATGTCACTTGGGTGCTGATTGTACTACTGCTGCCCAGACTCAGATCTCTTATTAGACTGGTGATAGCTGTGGCGCTGCCCGGTTCCTTGGCCCAGTGCCGGCTTTCAGACTCAGGCATCGTATCCCACAGGCTCTCCAGGCTTGATTCGGTTGGACATGAAGATTTTTGCTGGATGGCACAGCTTCGCCCCAAGTCCAGCCATCTATCTGCCTCTGAAATAGTCCAAACAGACAAAATCAGTGAAACTGGCCTTGATAGAGACACTTATATTTGTGCAACAACTAAAACAGAAGCCTGTATCTACTTATTGGTCTCATTGTAGAGAAGGAAATCAATAAATTGTAGTTTAAAACAGTCTATAAAGATTTACAGCTTCAGGCAAAAATAATTACTCCTCTTTTGGGGGAATAACTTAACTGCGGAGGAGATCCCAAAGAAACGCATAGCGAAGCATAAAATCCAACTAAAATTCTTTGGAATTTGTACTGAAGAACAGTTTATCAGTCATCTGACTGAAGATGAATGACAAAGGATAATCTTTTGGGGAAATAACAATACAACTGAACCATTTCAACCAGTGTTGCTCATGTGTGACAACAATGAAAAGTGAAAACAAAAATCAAACTGACAGTAAGACAAAAAGAAAACACATTTTTTTTTTCCAAGTACAGTGGTATTTATTTAAAAAGATAATCACTTTAAGAAGGCTTAAATAAAGTTGATTTAAGGAAGATTAATGTTAGTTTAACTACCGGCAGTATGACTCAACAAGATCACAGTGTGTTATGTTGGATTATTTTTCACATAAGCAGATGGGGACATGCAGAGAAAATGATGCAAGATACAGAATCAAAATTTAACCATTAAACGCATTTCTGTCTCCATTAAGTTTATCATTAGATAAATAAATAAATAAAAAACCTACATAAAAAATCTTAGATTGTGATAAATCAGATTTTTCTTTTAAGAACAAAATGGGCCAGTCCTCCAGTCTCTGGTTTTTGCAAAACATCTGTGAGGAATCCAGCAGGCAACAAAAGCAACATTCCTGATTATCTAAAACTTTGACCGGCAAGAATGCGGACACCAAAACACAAAGCTTCAGGAGATAATACAACAGTTTAAGTGCCACAGCAGCTTACAACACTAAGCTAAGTGGTTAAGTTGTGAAACTATTGAAGCTTTTGGAAGAAGCTGCCCCTTGCTGATTTAAACCCCATCCTCTTGGATGCCTGTCTCTAAGTTTGGCATGCTGTCTCACAGACTGGTGGACGGAAATCGTTGTTTTGGGCGGACAAACAATGTATGGGGGCGACAGCGACGACCTGACAGGAATGTTAGGAAAACAACTTGACAAAAGGAGAATGGGATGAACTTCAAAAGGCCACCCTTTGAAAGCAATAAACAAAGAACTGGCTGTGCTAACAAGACACACTGGGTAATTTTAATGGATTAACAGTGGAAAAAGTACGGCACACTCCTCCCTGTGACGTCACAGCGTCTCTCCCCATCAGAGAAAGCGGACAGTGAGTGATTGTAGCAGCTTGTATTTACAGTAGTATGTCTTTTAACACATAAGATAATTACTGCAAGTCTAAAAGAGCTGAAGGGAAATTGTTGACATAGGCAACAGAATATTCAATTACAGTTCACTCCCGTGAGAGTGCTGTGCAACGTTGTGTGGAGGCAGGTGCACCCTTATCATGAGAGGGGGGATGAGTGACAGATGGAGAAAGAGAGAAGTGAGACCGAGCTCGTCAGGGGGATAAACGAGACGGTTATAGTAGGGGTCACTGACCTTGATGGTTCAACTTATCAAGACATTAAAGGAGCAATTTATTATGCTGTTACATTTAGGAGTTTTGTGTAGAGGTCAGCGGGATCTGAACTTCTGCTCCACAGAAGAGGAAGCAGAGAGGAAAAGATGCAAGAATAACTCACCCACTGTTCCACAAGAGAAGAGGGTGGTCCCTCTGCTCATGGTGTGGAGCTCACTCTAAATTTAAAAAAGAAGAAGAAAAAAGCAAACAGTCAGCAAAATGCTAAATAAATGTAGTAAAGGAAATTCCAACAAGACTGCACTGAGAGAGCTAATATAATTTCTTGTTATTTAGGACCCGTGTAAATAGAGTCATTTAAGCGCATTTCTTCAGTAACTTCCCAGCATATTTATTTTCAATAGCTGGCAGACTTCAGGTTCTGAAATATCCCATTGTATGCCAACTGCTCATTGCCAAATAAGCATGAGAGGGCGAGCAGCACAGTCTCAGATGACGAGCTGGTGGCCAGTGGAGCGTTTTAGTAGTTGGTGGAGGAAAAAAAAAAAAAAAAGAACAAAGTGAGTAAATGTTAAACTTGCCCAAGTTAACTAAACAACATTTAAGTGACCCAAGTGGCCAAAATCTTTGGGTAAAAAAACAAAAAAAAAACTTAAGCAACAGAATATGAAACCCTGATCTGGCCTGAGTGCACCGGTTTGGTCTAGCTGCTACAACTGAACCAAATCTGCATCTTTACCACCCATGGTCCGCCATGTGGCTGAACATATGTGTCAATTCTCAACCACAGCTGGCAGTCAAATATCCAAAAGCCAAATCCACAAGCAACCAGGAATCATAATCAGACCAAAGTCCTCTGTCCATCTGTACGTAACTGTCTTGTATATGTAGTGTGCTCTACATATAAACCTGCCTCGTTTTGCCTTACATGTGCAATTTTAAGTCTATGAGAGGAATCACTTAATCTGGTATGCATGGCTACATGCAGGGCAGGGTAAAAACCCACATCCATCTTTAATACCCCTCATATAAGCTACAGTAGGATATACTGTATGTAGCAGGTACTGTCAAACAATTCTGAAGCAAGATATTGTGATGTTTTGTGTAGAGGTGTGTGAAATTTCCATCTTCCCTGTACTTCTGTTGAAAAATAACCAGAAGCCACCACGCCCACACTGTGATTTTAGCAAGTTTTTATCATTCCCCATTACAGTGACCAAAAACTTAGTTTAGTTATTCTCGTTTGATAATGCAGATAACATATATTTTGCATTCAAGCCAACTAAATTTGTTAAAAAGCATTAACTGATCAATAAATATAACCTGAAGACAGTCACAGGTTTCCCTATTGTGCAGCTTGAATGCATAAAGGTTTTGAATAGTATTTATTTGGAGTTTATAATTCCTACTTCAGCTGAGCATCAAATGCAGCAGTAATCTCAATCAGCAGTATTTACCTGGCTTCTACAGTAACTATATTCCATGTCTAGCAGGTTCATAGGATAAGTGTTTGCTAACAGTTCCACCAATAATAAATCAGCGACAGTTTGAAGCTAAATTAAACATAAAACAGAAATTTGTTTGTATTTCGCAACTTTGGACAATTCTTCCTCTATTGAGCAGATTAATGTTTAGACCAAAAGAAACAGTCATTGTTCGCTTTGAGAAAATAAAAGTCCATCATTTAAACTCAAAAAACTTTCTGACTACCTATCATCACAGATAATCCCGTTAAGGTTAACAAAAATTAAAAGATCAGCTTGAAATTTCTTTCAAAGAATCAAAATGGTTACAGAACATTATTCTTATCTTCTCTTCTTTACACATGTAGCATGCTTCCAAGTTCACTTGTGAAGACGGTGAACTTTTTCCACATAAACGTCCACAACGCTGTTCATTGCTTTGTCTCACCTTGGGCTTATTACCACAACATATTTTCTAAGATACAAGGCTTAGAGTCCAAAACAAAGGCTGTGATGCAGAAGATGATTATGCAACGCAACTGGTACACTCACACCTCAGTGTTTTTCACTACAAGTAAGGTAGTGCAAAGTAATGATGTCAGTCCAACAGCCTTTTAAATTCACAGACTGAATGGCGTAGATCAACAACAGCATGTAATCATGATTTTAACCTTCAGGCTTGAAAAGATGAAATAAAAAAGAAAGAAAATCAGAAAGCAAAGAAAACAACCTAGATACAAGAAGAGGTCAAATCAGCAGTTCTTGTTTATCATTTTTATTTCATTATTATTATTATTATTATTATTATTATTATTATTATTATTTTAAACTACAATACATTTTTAAGTTAATCCAAAGAATGTTTTGGGTACATGCCCATTTTAGTGGTTGCAAGCGTGTTAAGAGTCTGTAGATGGATGGTGGCCGTAAGACAGCAGCAGGAGAAGTGAAAGCTCCTCTTTTGTGCAGTGAGAATGGATGAGTGAGATAAAAATGAAATGTAAATGCCGAGTACGTTACTTTCAGAGTTGAAACCAAGGTATTGGCAAAAAAAATCTAATAATTCCCAGTAGACTCTTCATTCACAAAATGCAGCATATAACCATTTTATTACATGTCATTAAAAGTTGCATGCTGCTACATGTAATGTTATTGGATCAAAATAAATGTTAAGGGAGTGATGGCATTTCTAGAAACCATGTTTAACTATCCATTCAGTCTCGCAGGCTGGGATTAACACAGAAACAAATACGGACAATAATATTTTGGCTTAAGTATTATCCAACTGCTACAATTCAATTTTAACACAATAAAAACTATAACCCCCTTTGGACAAGATCTGATGGGGATTTTCTCATCTGGATAAGAACATTAAGCGTTAAAAAGTTAAATGTTCCTATTACATATACAAAAAAACAAAAAACAGGTACCTAGTTACTGGTCTGACATGCTCACCCACATTGCACAAGCCTTTATATGCGACTGCCTTTGCAACCATATTTAATGACCGGTTTGCATCGTGTGAAAATGTAAAGTTTCTCTCACCAGCCGTCTCTCGATGCTCTTAGATGTTACATCATTGACACCCTTCTTCTTTTCCAGTGTTTTTGAGAAAATGATCACCATGGTAACAAGCAGCTCTGCTCCAGGGTGTTCAGGTGCAGAAAAAGGCCACGGGCAGGCATCTTACATAAGGGCGGCAGGTTGAAAGTGCATTTGGGCGAAGCAGATGAGCAGTTGGTGACCTCCCATCTGAAGAGCAGTGCTGATGAAGGTAGTGGAGGTAGGAAGGTTTCTCTCAATACTTCAGCTGATACCTGTGTGGACATACAAATATAAAAGCGACATGAAAAAGAGGAATAGAAATACTCATGTAAATACTGAAAGAAGCCAGACTGAATGTAAAAGTAGTAAAAATTTGAGTATTTCTTGCTATTGGCAAAAAATTTTGCCTAAACATAGTGCTGACACATCAGGCAGCTGTATGTAAATATAAGCACCCCCCCCCCCCCCCACACACACACACACACACACACACACACACACACACACACACACACACACACCACCACCATTCGAACATTTTCGGGAAATGAAAGAACTTTAATAAAGCAGATGAATACTGAAAATAAATGATATATCTCCTTACAAGTCTCTTCCGCTTGTCCTGTGGTGTTAGGTTTAAAACTAAGTACACAAGCCTCTGTTAACTTACACTTTCCTAATGTAAAACTGATTTTAACCATCTTTAAAACAAAATATGCGCATCTTAATCCTAAATTTTAAAAAAAGCTAGTTTTTTGAAAAGCATACAGAGAAACACCAACCCCTGACCAAAAGAAATGGTTCACAGGGGAATTCAAGCCAAAAAAAAGGCTGACTTATGTCTTTCCATTTAAACATTTAACACCCTGATACTTAAAGTTAACAAGTCAGCTTTAAGTATAGCTGCACACCACCATATAGTTGCTCACTTGGTAAACAACACATGCTGTGATATGTTAAACTGCTTCCTTTTCTTCATGAATAATGGGACATTAAGCTCGTCAACATACAGTAATGCACTGAGCATATGGAAACCTGCGCTTTAGCAGCAGGCAAAGTTTAGCTAATCCAGGGAAAAACATCACTTGCATCACATGACTACAGATGTGGTTAGGAAACATGAAAAGAAGAGGAACATATATGGAGCTGTGGTTGGCTGCCCGCATTTGGTGAAGCACAACTGCAGTAAACACAACTCTTAAAACTCGTGGTTACATGTTTGGCAGATGGTGCATGTGTTGCTGTGTTCTGCTTTCTGGAGAGTGCTTAATGTATGGGGAAGGTCTTTGGGAATGAAAACAGTTTTGCTTTCTTTAGAAAAGTTAACTGCAAAAACTTTGGATTTAAGCTCTCCTTCAGCGAGGCATCAAACACACAGACAGCATCCAAAAAGAGATTTAGATCCTCCAATCAACTGTTGGATAATGACAGCTTTCTACTGCAGAGGAACACATGGGGCTAATGAGTCCTCCAGGCCGGCCATGTTATCCTGCCCATGCAACATGTGGTTTTGTGTTAAGCAAGGGTTGTTGCACTTAACATGCTAAGGTGCAAGGGTATGCACTGGGTATTAAATTAGTTTTGTTGGACAGTAACTTGTGCAGACAAAATTATAAAGGAACACACATGGAAGGGGGATGTTCACACAGAGACTTGATAAAAACAATTTCACTGTTGCAGTCATGTCATGTTATTTCACAATGTCATCTCTGTCCCTTCCCTCCTCCACAGCCTCATGACTACATAAAGAATATAAATGTTTCATGTTGGCCTGCCCCGAACCAACTGCTAGCATATGACTCCCATTATCTCCATTTATCCCAGAGAGTCAGTGGAGCACAACTGGGCCTCTGCAGGAAAGAGAAGCTGGTTCTGGTGGTGGGAGCTGGAGGAGAGGGGAAGGCTTTTTGTGATCACTTTCACAGATTGCTTTCCTGATTAGGACTGACACAGAAGTTTGGGTGGAGCAGCGCAGCAGAATTTGTGTGTATGACTGCGTTAAGAATGGGGCCTATGAAAAGTGGTCCTGTGTAAATGATTGTTACAGTGTACCATTTCAATGCTTAGAGGAAGAGTAGCATGTTGTAGCACCTGGTGCTCATGTATGTGTGTCTGTAAATGCCGTCTGTTTATGCTAACCTGCACTTGTGTGTGGTGACTGGCAAGTGGGGTCATGGGAGAGGGCAGCCCAAGCGTGAATTCAACCCTGGAGCCATGCTTACTTAATGAACCGACTTCTCATGATGGGGAAACCAACAAAAAAACTGTTGAATACTTGTGTGAGGCCTTCACTGTTTACCGTTGGCTGTATTTTTTTTAAAAGCCCTTTTTGTTTGGAGGGCAACTCAGGTCTGATGAGTCACTCTTATACTTATGACTACTCTCATGAGGTGAATTAAATATGGTTTCATAAAAATAATCTGAATCTTGCAGGTCCAGCTAAACATCTAATTGAAAGAGGCTTAATCAATGTTTTGTCTCAACTGTTTACATGCGGAAAAGGCTTTGCAGATGTCAAATGATGCATGCTGCAGCACCCTCCCTTCAGAATTTTGTGGCATGACAAGGAGCCAGTGATCTGAACTAAGTTCTCCCTAATAGATAACATAATTTAAGATTGCAAACACAGTTTTCATGTGTTTAATTGTGACCTTTGGAGTGGATTAAATCCAATGATACCTCTAGCCAGACTTGTGTATGCTGGGTTGCAGACAGCAACACTTGGCTTACAATAGTCAGTGACTCAGGAGGGCACAAGAAAGGGCAGCTAAGAGAATATGGCTCTTTGCCCAAGCTGTGATTTGTACAGGCAGATGAATAGAAGCCCTTTTGAGCCCCCCTAAAGTTCTGTGACGGTGTGTTTGGTGTCCATCACCAATTGGCTCTGGTTACTGCATACTTGCGCGGAGTGCGTCTGGTGTCAAGACTTTGATCAGTGGCTGTTGTTGAAAAAAGGATTCATTTCACACAAATGAAATGATGAGCAAACAACAAAAAATAAGCTGCATGGGTGGCAAACTTTGCACTTATCAGATCCGGGTTAAGTTAAATACAGATGTCTATGGGAATTGATTATCATAAAGAATTAAAAGGTCCAATAATTGAGCATTAAGGTACTTTTTTTCTCTCTACTTTTTTAGTGTAGACAAAATAAGATGCATTATTTTGTAAAAGTCTGCCATGAAAGTGTTGAGAGTAAAGAGTAGCCCCCCTTTTCTTAGATAATGTGCACAAGGTTGTAAAACTGGTCCTAAAGAGGTTAAAACATACCACTGACTCCTTTGGACATCACCCTGGAACCCACTGGTGAGGGAGCACTGCCAAAAAACAGCACACCATCCCACCATTGCATCTTCACTAGTGCATTAAAAATGTAGTGTTTATTAAGTCAAACTTTTAGCATCATCAGTAGTAAACTTTTGGTCTCCTTTGCAGATTCCTTTACGCGTTTCTTTAACTACAGTCACCATTAACCTCTGAATAAATGCAGCCAGGACTCCATTTCTTGATCTTTACTTGGAACAGTGAGTTATTAACTTGTCACAACAGATCTGCAATGAAAACACAAAATTATTCTAAACTGCAATTTCTTGTCAACTGAAAAAAAAAAAAAAAAAAGTCAGCTTTTAAGTTCAGGCATCACTAGTCTTCATCTCAAAGTTCAACTGGCATGAAGTCACACTAACATTAGTTGCAAATGTAAGCACACTTCCCTTTGCTGTGTATAGGTTCCACTTCCCTTGTGGTCTCATGCTGCTGCTGTAGTGGGTGTGGAGTGCTTGACTTCATTACCAAACAAAATGAAAAGCAAATGCTCCAAGAGATATCCATGCAGAATTGTGACTTAACTTCACATACGTTGTATGATCGGCCACTTTGCTTTTCTGTTTTAATTAAAGAATTCACATACCGCATTCCTGCTGCCAAATACCATAAAAATGTATCATAAATAAGCCAAATCAACATGGAAGTGACTTGGCTCACCCTCACAGAATGTAATTACAGTATGTTTGCATTTAATGTACAACATATGTAAAACTATCCAATTCAGAGCATTAAAAGGAATTCAGAAATAGTTTTCTTCCCCCAATATCTGTGAGAAAGTTTCTCAGACTTAAAACCTCCTTTAAAGAAATAAAGAAATCTTTGCTGTATTCTTTGTTTTGTTTTATTATGTGTCAGATGTTGTCAGTGGCTCGCAGGTCTGGAGTCTGCAGGCAGATCACTGTAAACACCCATACTCTGACTAGATATCGCTCTAGCATTGTATAAAATGTGGTTTGCTGTTGTCTTGCTGAAGTAAGCAAAGTGTTTTCTGAAAAGCCATCTGGATAGTAGAATGCAGCTGTTAAGTTTTTGTATCATACAGCAATAGCTACTTACTCTCTAATGGATATCACTCTATAATGGTTATCATCATTTGAACTGTGCAAGATTATTGTACGGCCACAAAGTAATATTTTAATTTTAAATGAGCTTATACGGTTGTTATTACTGTAGTAATGATGATTGATTCAGCTTTTAATTCTGTGGCAGCCCAAAGCTCATATATTGAGTACTGATATTACAGTATTAACATTAGATGATTAAACACCCATACACACACACACACACACACACACACACACAAACACACCCGCACACATTTTTTATGTGAAAAATGTTAAGGAGTGGTTTGACCAGAGAGTCTTCACCACTTTTACTTCTGAAAGGCTGGAGGCTCTCCCTTGTCTCTGACCCCCATTATAAAATGTGTAGGTGACATCAAATCCAAGATAAGTTAAGTGATAAACAAAATTGAATTTCAACATTGGATATGTTGCCAATGACCAATTCTTCAGAAATAGAGTATTATTTTAAGTATTTGCAAATCAATGTACTTTTAATAGATTTACAGTTTACACAGTTCCATGGCAGTACTTCATAAAACAGTTGCCTAGTAAAACACAGTTTACAGAAACTCAGTAGGTAGCCATAGCAGCCAAACACAAACAAAGGTCAACAGTGACAACTGGTGATCTGAAAAAGGCAGACGTCACCAATCTAGTGAAGACTAATGTCTGGACAGCTCATCACTTCCTTATCAGAGAGTATGTTTGTTATGGGAAACTGGACCATTGAGCAAGGCCAGTTTACTAAGCTGGAGGACAGTTACATGCAACCTGCAAACACAGAGCAGTTTTTCTACCGAGGCGGCCTGAAATGTATTCAGGGTCGGCTTTGTGTCTCAGACCAGGAATTAGTTAACTGAAATCTTTAGAAGCTTGACAGGCGTAGGATCAGGTGTTTTAGTTTGAGTAAAGGAAGGTATGGGGCCCCTTGCCCCCTGCACTAACCCTTGCATGCCTCGACTCTCCATACATCAGGTAACCCAGTAATTACACTGCCCCCCCAATCGATCCTTGCCATTCTGCCTGTGGTTTCTTCCATTAACCATAAGTGCCTGCTCTGTTTTCTGCACACTAACCAGAGCTCGAATCTACCTTGGATACATTACACAGGAGCCTCCGGTGCTGCTGGCAATCCCTTGCAATTGTTCAGCTCAATAAGAGAGATCACTGCGGTGTTGCAAAAACAAGTGATGTTACACAGTCTCTAAAACCAATCAACCAATAAAGAATCCTTTTGGAGTTATGCAACAACATGCTCACATTGCAGAAATGTGGGTGAGTTGCGAGTGTGTATGGATGGGAGAATGTCAGAATGAAAACTACAGCATTCCATCAGTCCATTCATTCATTCATGACGGGGCTCAGCTCACCATATGGACCCCTCTGTCTGCTCAACATAGTGTGTAAGAGATGTTCAACAGGAAAGATTTAAGAGCAAGTTGAAGACGCACCACCAGTTTAGGTGTTTTTACTGAAACTGAACCCACAGATCACTATTTACACAGCTTAAAATAGTGGAAAATGAAAACTTGAGTTGTCAGTTCTCTTTTCTTAAGAACAAAACAGGCGGGTGGAGTCATAAAGTTGTTAATCATGTTCGGGGGTTTTTGTTGTTGTTTATTTGTTTTTGTTTTTCTATTTAATGGAACTCGTGGGGGGTAACTTAATCTAATCAATCATATCAAATCAAACAGTGGAAAGGAGATGAGATTTTATTTAATCTGTGAAATCAAATGATTTTAATTAAAGTGCTATAATTGGACTATTATAAGGTCTGCAAGTTAGGGAACATCACATAGTAACTTTTTTTGTCTCAAGTTTAAGTATAAGGGTTATTTTGTTTTGTTGTTTGTTTTTCATTTAGATAAAGGAACAGAGATCAAACTAAGTAACAGAGATTTTAGCAGCGTTTTGTCAGATGTTCAGCTGTATGGTCCTAATTTTACTTCTTGACACTATTTCATGTGAAAGCTGTTCTGCTGGCTCCAAGATAATGGGTTTACAAATTTTGGGCTGTTGTCTGGAATACCTTACAGGTATAAGTACAATGTACAATACTGAAAAAAATACAACACTGCAGAGGCTTACAGATGGGAGTAATTACACATGTTGCCTTGAAAATTGGTCCTCTATGTGCAAGCAGGATTGTCAGGTCACACTGGCTCCATTATCAAGCTTAAGCTTGCCCAAAGAACTGAGGCCATAACAAATTGCCTGGAATGAGTCACTTTGCACAAAATGAGGAAAAGAATAGATTGATCTACACCCCAAAGAGCTTTCATATGCTATATATTGTTGTAATATATCAAGTGTCAGGCCTTTCTTTGAACTATTAATTTCTGTCAATGGTTTGTGGGTATTAAGCACAAACAAATTACGGTAATAATCTAAAGAGAAGCGTGTTGCTTTGAACATTATAATAGTGAATAAAATCCTATAACTGAAGCTTCTTGGAGTGCAGATTGATCTGTTCTTTTCTTGGTTAATTGTTTATTTGGTCCAGCACTCAGTCAAGTTGACAACTGGACATGTGTGCGTCTTCTTCCTGGTGTTCCAGCTACAAAAAACATTTGAAGTTTCAGTATGCAACTTTAGGCTAACCGTCTACATTTAGGGTGGTGGCCCAAAAACCATTGAAACTTTCTTCAGTTACTGGAAACCTTTTAGAATTGCTGCAAAAAACAAAGAAACTGCAACTTCTTAGTGCAGCTTCCAGTTGTGTCACAGTGTCTGACCTTATCTCAGAAAGATGGTCTAAAGACAAAGAGAACAACCTTTGACTGACAGAATGGAAATTTGAGTTAATGGAGAGGGTTGGTCATATTTCTTTTCTAGATAAGGAAAATCCTTCTCGTTAATGTGATCAGTGATTCAAGGACAAGGTTCATCAAGTTAAAACTTGGCTGTATATTAAAGCTGGGCGATATAAACCAAAATTTTTAAAAATGATCTAACTAATTACAGGATTAGTAATTAATTAATGAGTAGTACACCCACAGAATGATGTGCCTTCATTTTCTACTCACCCTCATGCTGAGCAAGACTCTGAAACACTTTTTTATTTATCTCAAATGCAATGTTTTTGTTATTTACCAACTTTCATATAATGTTGTCACCAATGTAACGACATCCTAGCACGTCCAATAGGAGAGGCGAGTTTAGAAAAAAAAAAAGTGGTCCTTGGTCAGCCTGAAGTAAACCTACAAGCGGTCTGTGTTAAAGAATGCAGCTCCCGGACAAGCCAGTACCCTCCCGAGTTTAGTTATAAGAACTACCATTCGCCTTCAGTGTGCGTTCGCACGTGAGGGAGAACCTTATTAGGAACCATGTGTGACGCAATCGTTGTGACAGTGACAAATTTATGCCCAAGCAGATCTAATAAAAAACTGAGGTTTCTCATCTCTTTTATTTAAAACTACTATAAAAGCTAGCTTACCAGCTTTCCCTCATCACAGTCATTTGTATCATGTAACGGAGCAGCCCCCCGTTGGAAAGCTGCCGTAACGTTTTGTTGAAGTCTGCCCAGACACTTTAGTGGACGGACCGGGGTTTGTTACCTAAAGTGGTGCAGATTGTACTGACACAATTTGCAAGTGTATTTGGCTTTTCCATCTCTTTTATTCAAAGCTATTATAAAATCTAACTCACCAGCTTTCCCTTCCTTTCCCTTGTTTACCTTTTGCTGAAGTGCACCCGGAACCTTAGTGGGCGGTCGCAGCAGCAGATTCTACTGCTATACTTGGCAGCTGTGTTTGGTCATTAAATTAATATGAAAATAATTGCTTTTGGACGTTTCAAAGTAGTTATTGATTCGGGGCGTGCACCATTGTGATCGATTTAATAATGAATTCGTACACTCTTATTGTAAAAGTTCTTGTTGTAATTACAATCTCGGTAAACAGTTTAACAGCTGTGAGACTTTTTAAATATGGCGGGGCTGGAAGAAGCGGAGCTCACATAAGGGGCGTGGCTTGCCAGTTCTACCAATCACCAAACATCTACGTACTTCAGTTCCTATGGAACCCCCAAAAGACCCTGCCTCGGAGTAGGAGCTAAAAAGGTCATAAGAACTGAGGTCCGAGGTCCTATATGTCCGAATGCGCAAAAAAACGGCCTGGTTTCTGAAAAGGTTACAGGAACTCAAAAAGGTTCCTACAGTCCGAAAGCGCCTAATATAGTCTTTGCTCAGGACACGTGTGTTTGAAGAAGTCTCAAATAGTGGGGGCGGGCGGGATGCTGCTCCACAGAGGCAGGGAGAGGGAGGGATGAAATTGTGTGAGAGTCAGATGGGGAAAATAATGGGGGAAAAACAGCAGCTCTGTCACTGTAATTTTAACTCAAAACAAGCTGTGTCGATAAAGAATATCCCCTCATTCTATATTGCTTATGAAAATGTCTTGATACATCTTGTAATTCCCTCGAAGCACAGGCAGACACAAGTGGTTTTCTTGCTACTGGTTTATTTGTAGATTTCTCCACAAATTTCACCGTGAAAACTGAACAAAAATATTAAAAGGAAACAATACAGACCATGTTAGGTTAAATAAATAACATGCATTGCTTACAAATTATCTTTCACTAAAGTAAAAAGAAAAGACTAAACAAATAAATACCTCGTTGGCTGCATGCTCCTTGCAAGGGAATATTTTAGTTTTGAGTATGTCCAAAGTCCAGACCAACTTTTGCACCCTGCAGCATCCTTTCTAGACCATTTTCAGGCATATGCTCGCTTCATACTAGCAGTCTCACAAGAGCAGCCCAACAGGATGTAGGATGTATCTTGGGGTGTTTCAAAATAAAAGCGCACTTTACCCATTTTCAGCTTCATAATGAACTTAAATACTTAATTATCTACTTGCTGTAGAACAAGTACACAAACATCCAAGTTTGAGATTAAATAAGTTTTTAAACAACATAATTGTAACAGTTACACATCTGAAAATCTCAATATATCACCCAGCCCTACTGTGAATGATGTTTTTCCCTGTGTATGCATTAAATATAACTTACATGTTCAAGTGAATATTTAAGGAAACTTTAAAGTCACACACTCAGGGTTTTTTTCAAATAATAATGTCATGTCTTCAGAAAAGTCTTCACAAGATTGATGTTTGTCTGGCCTGGTTATTTGTAAGAAACCTCGTCCAAGAGAGGTACACGGGTGGTGACAGTGGCTTTATATTCCTTACCAATGTTTGATAGATATTCACATCTCCTTATAATCTTGACTAGATGTCCCTCAAAATCGTTAGCCTAGCATAATTAACTGCCTAAGTTATATTTTGGCCCAATTGTGATATCTGGCTAATATTTTCCTTTTTTTAAACACTGCTGATTAATTTTGGATCATTCCCTATCCTATACAACCTTAATATGACTTAGGCAATTAGGAAACTAGGCAAACAAAATGATTCATTCAACCTTGAATGGAAGTGTTGATTCCAATGAAGCTTTTGCAATAACATAAAAGCAGAAATTACATCTTTTCACTTCCTGCCTTTATGCATTAACCAGATCCACTTTGAATTTTTTAGCCAATCACACAATAGTTGTTAAACACCACACAAGAAAAAACTTCTGCTCAGATGATGCATTAAGAACAAACTGCAAAAACTCACGAACCAGAGCAGCAGGAACAAAATGATGTCATTATTTTCTTGCAGTTCTAGGAGAAACAACTAATTTCTCTGTTCTTGTGGAGTATGGAGCAGCCTTTAAAGTCCTATACGTTTGCATCATTTTTTTGCAAGACTGGAAAACAGGCTTTAAGATTATACTAAATTAGGCTGTCTGTGTGAAACACCAAAACAAAGCTTTCAATTTCATTTTTTAATGGATGGAATTGGGTTGTTGCATCACTAGAATGAGGCTACAGAAAAGCTAATTTCACACTGAATGATTCAGTTTGGAGTTATATGAGGTGACGGTTAAAATCTTAAAGAAAAGCCAATCCAAAGCAGCAGGGGAAAATAAACAAAGGGATGCAAAAATCTGCCATTCATAACAGGGATTTTGCAATAATGCAAAATCACAGATAGCATCAGATACTGGATATGCAAATTAAAAAACAAACAACAACAAAAAAAACCCATCTAAACCCTGAGGGTACAGACACATTTGAGAGTCAAAAAGCAACTTTTATTTTTTGTAACTCAAGATGAGTCTTCAGTATCACCACCTATAAACAGAGTAGAGGGATGTGTTGATGGAAGAATTTCTATTGCATCCCAGAATGCTTTTCATGTCTAGGGTCTAGTCTTGGGGGGTTGGGAGAGAGCTTTCTGGTGTATGTGAGAATGCCTCTTTTCTTTTCACCAGCAGGTCTATGGCTCTGTGGGCGACGACACACCAGACTTTCAAATCTATCATGTTAATGAGGACGAAATACATAAAATCAAGATTGACAGCACTGAAACAAATGCACCACATAATAACACAACTAATTGTTTTACTTTACTTTAAGCCAAGTTGTATATGATTCAGTCTGAGGCAGCAGCAGTTATGTTTTCAAGTCACAGAGAAGAAAGGGAAGCTTCAGAAATGAATAGAGTACCATGGAGGCACAGACAGGCATGGCTAACGATTCTGTTCTGGTAGCTTTGCATAATGCCACAGGCCAGAGAACCGGGGAGGAGAAAGAGAGATGCAGTAAAAGAGAGCAGACAGACAAACAGGAGTGTAAAATTGGCAAAAAGTGAGACTAAAACACATAGCTATTAAGAAAGAGACCAAGATGGGAGAAAGTGGTAGCGGGTGCATCAGCATGTGGAGTGAAAGTTGTACACACAGACGGCGAATAGACTGGTGGCTTGCTTAGCACGCAGGCACACAGCTGCCCACTGACAGAATGGAGCTCTAATAGGGTCTTTTGCCTGCAACACAAAGACATTGCAAATGTGTGTGTCTTAAGCACACACTGCAGCGCAGACGATCCTTTTTAAAAACCCACCGGCCTTAATTACTCCCATATATTATCCCTCTACCATGTCCAAAACAAGCTTACAGACCAGTAGAGCCAGAGCTGTTGTTGAATACAAGTGTAGCACATCAAATTGTACTTCATTAAAGTGGTTTCCAGCAACAGTAGACAGAGTTGTGTTATTGAGTATCGAACCACTTTTGAGTGAAAAAAAGACATAGAAAAACTTCCATTCAACAGTTGATTGCACTTACTTTACGAAAACACAAATTATTGCAAGGTTTGAATTGAAATGTGTTAATTTTGGATTTGTATGTAGTCAAAAACTTTTGAATATCTGACATGAACTAAACATAATTACCTCATTTTATCAATTCATTTTCATAAATGCTTACTTAGGACCTCTATTCTACAATAACGTGCAGTTTATAATCCAAAACTCAGATATTGGAACCACTAAACAAACATTTTTAACTGAGCCATGGAAATTTAATCACCAGCTGGAACAAACAACAGGTTTGTAGGTTCACATGACAAAATTTAATAGGTGTATTATGCTTGTTCACACCAAGTTGTGATATTCCAGCAGTGGTTTGTTTTGGAAATCAAAGCAAGGTGCAGCCATCATAATCCTCCCAAAAGGGAAAAGGCAGATTTGAAAAAAATGTTCTGAGCAAGTTTACTCCAAGACTAACCTGTATTTGTGAGGCACCCCTATCAACATCCCGTATGTAATTAGACACGAGAGCTGACATGTGATTAAATCTTTGCTTAACTCTCTGTTTCACATCCAACCTGAACTTCAAGCTACTCTTATTATTCTTTTATTTATGGGCACATTCTCTAAGCTGGTTTCTTGAAACATCCAGTTACATTTCCTGTTTTGCTGACCAAATTAGCCAGTCTTCCTTGCAGGTCAAGGACAACTGCAGCCATAGTGGTATTAAGAAACATTTCCAGGTATTTTCACTTCAGGTACCCTGGTACCAAACCTGTTCTCTGTGGTAATTTGTTTGTGGAGTCAACATAGATCAACCAACTGTTGTGCAATATGAAGCAGTGCAAAACATAAGCACTAACACTTCCTTCCTAACATGACATAGAAGGGAAATGGTGATGATTTAGTAATTTATACTCGGCTCCCATGGTGCTCTATAGTCTGAGATCCCTGGCGTTGATTGCCAAGACTGCAGTAAAGAAGATGCAAGATGAGCCTGATGTGGGCAACCTCATCTGTATGTCAGCAGAATTATTTGTATAAATGCTTGTGCCATTTCTTATCATCGTTGTGTCAGTTTCCTATGCTTTACCATAAACTTACAATATGTGACTTGTAAAATCATAATAAGGCAACACAGTGTATATTCTGATTGGACTTTAGTACCCAGAAAAATGCATTGCAGACAAAGCAGAAAGATAAATGAGAAGGAACTATGTGGCTAACCTTTGTTGCAATAGCTCTTCTCCTCCTGAGATACACATAAAAATACATAATAAGGTATCTCATATCACCATTTGAAAAAAGAACACAAAAGTGTTTTATGGTGGTAACTGGTGAAAGATTTGTAGCAAAGCCTTATGAGTAAAAGCACTCAAGTCTCTTCTCACATGCAGTGGTGAGGAGCTCTATGTCAATACATGCTACAAAGCAACCACACTGCCTCCACACATACAGGTACAGTATCTGCAGACTAAGTTTCATTACACTGTCAGATGAAAGGGGGTTTGCTGCCTCAGCGAGTTTATGTTCACCATTTCAACACGTCTTAAACTAGTTATTAAGCAGAGACTTTTAATATAGCAACAGGTTGGTCAAGGAGTCCAGACACTAAGCTGGATTCATTATTCACTGTGTATAACCCATGCAAAAAAAAAAAAAATTAAATATAAAATACTGCATTTATCATTACAATTTAACAAAAAAAACACCCATGTTTTCTCACTTGCTCCCCAAACATCTAAATTTTTCAGGGGAAACCCAGCATGAACAACTTCAGAGCAAAAAAAAAAAAAAAAAACACAACGACGCATGCCTGAGCAAAGTTTAAACAGAAAAGAGTCTGAACAGACTTTACCTGGTCAGCAGAAGCTTTTAACAAAGTTAGGTCATTTTTAACTGAGGTAAAACAAATAAAGAAGACTCACAAAAGTGTGTTGCAGTTGCAGCCGCCAGTTCGGCGTCCCCAGCGCAGGACTGAGCAGGACTGCGAGCAGCTGAAGGCTGAAGGCTGAGCTGATGCCTTCAGCTCTCTGCATTGATTGTAACAATATCCGCGTGCACGCGAACCGGGACGACGGGGGAGACCAGAGGAAAAGTAAGCACGACAAACTTGTGCGAAACAAGAGAGTTAAAGTTCAGCTAAAATTAGTCTTGAATATTTAATTGTTAATTTAAAATATTTAAATTATTTACACAATGCCGACACACAGCGTTAGTTTTTATTCACAGCTAGGTCTGCACCCCCCCACTCTTTCACAGTTGGTATGTTCCACTGTGGCCCTCCTTCCTCTGGCATTTACTCATGTGCTGCTTTATTACTATGTAGTTCATTGATGTTAAAGGGGCAAACAAGTGCAGGGACGTCAGCAAAACAAACTACTTCCCTAAAAATGGCAGTTGCTACCTCCTTCAGTTTTCCTTGTACTTTTTTCCTTAAATGAGGATGTAGACAGTTAATTGCACTGCTGTAAAATCTTTTTGAACTTTTGAGGTGTGGTAAAAGGAGCAATAACTCAAAAGGCAGAGTGTGAAAATGACTAGCTTCCAAGTCCTGCCATGGAAAAGTTCACTCTTACATGCTGGAGCAATTTAATTCAATCCACAAAAATCCTATTAGGAGAGCTTCAAATGTGTTTCCAGGGAGATGAAGTGAAAACATAAATATTTGCAGTATCACACTTGAGAGGTTAAAATGAAAGCATGGCATTCGTGCCGGTGGGCCAGCCAGTGGGCTATGGCATCAAGTTGCAAATCCTGTAGGTTAACATTATGAGTGGAATAAAAGTGTAGCTTCAAACATGTGCCAACCCCAAAAGCCATGAGAGTGCTGACAGTGGTGAATGAAAAGTACTGCTCAGCTCAACCCAGCAACACCCTCATATTTAATAGTAGATGGGAGCAAAACAGATTCAGTACTGAACTAAACAAATGGTCATAGCCTCAACAAGACAGTAAAACTTTAACTTTTTGTTTAATAAATCAAGTAGTTACTATTTTGTATACAGTAATAACAGCTTTGTTTTGCGAGTTAGCTAATTAAATTGGTGGGAAATAAGTGAGCCATGGTACATTTAAATACATATTTAGCTCTTATGATAGAGGAAAGAAGGACAATTAATTACGCAGAAGCTCAATAGAGGATATTTTGCTTCATGGGAAAATCTTAGGAGTTGTAAATGTGGGTATAGTATGCACATCCAGGCAGGATATCCAGAGCCTTGTAAATTTCCAGGCAGTAATTCTTGTAAAGCTTGCATGTGTTTACTCAACAAAGTGCCTCAACATGGATGACTCCCATTGGGCCACTGGCCCATGCAACTTGCAATTAGGACCCCGAGTTTGGCAGTTATTAATGATGCCATTGAGAAAGGAAAAAGCAGACAAGCGTTGCTCCCACAGAAGTCACGGCCTCCTGTTTATTCATTATGTCAGAAGTTCTTAATCATGGTCCTCGGGACTTGGGAGCGCTGCTGGTTTCCAGTTTAGCCAATTATGTTGAGGCTATTCTCTGCATGATAGAGGAGATGAATGCAATTTACAACCTTTAAAAGAGAACACTGGTTTTCTGTGGGCCAAGACTCTTGATAGGGTCACTGCAAAGTAATTTAAAAGGGCTACTTAATGATTTATAAAATGATGAAAAGTATTCAGGACAATTTATTGCATTGATTTTTTTCTCTGCCTAATTACTGATTACATTTCTGCATGCTAACCTTATGATCACTAATTAAATCAAATGCAGGATTATTGTCTAACTGACTTAGAACCACAAACAACTTCAACAAAGATATGCAACGTTCATTTGCTTTATTACTATGTATGAAAGAGGAACTTCTAAGGTTTTAAAAAATATAGCATATCAGCAACACTGCAAAAAGCTAAGGTATATTAGATGTTTTTTGTTTGTCTTTGCTTTTTCTTATATAGTTTTGCCCCAACATGAAGTATTATGCAACCACAAAGCTACTAAAGAATGGAAAAATACATGCTTGCACTGAAAGCAACAGTTTTTTTAATAAGAAAAATATTCCACTCATATGTTGCAAAGATTTCAACATACAAATAAAAAAAGGCAAACATTATAATGGGATGTTTTATCATAAGTCTTAGATCATATCACATGTCAAACAGAAGCTGCAGAACTAATGGATTAAATGAAGACAAATGTCCACTGGTGCCACCACATCCATCAATGTACCCTCCTGAAGATGAGTGCGGTCACACTGTTCCCCGTCTTGCCACCAAACTGAAACGTGGGTGTAGGCAACTCCTGAACAAACTCAAATCCTGTGAGGTAACACAGAAAATGTGCAGGTTAAGAAATGTGCATTGTGCCAACGAACAGAAAATTGACACAGATGCCAAAAATCTTGTTTTTATTTTTTTTATGTGGACTGTGGCTAAGTAACTGAAAAAGGGTTTGGGAGCACAACTGTGAGTCCACATCTATCCATCTACCATCTGTGCTGCTTCCTGGGGCCTAGTAAAGACAGGCTGTCAGTGTGAAAGATGAGATCTTAGGGCACTCCGGCCCCCTGCAGGCTCTCCAGAGTGACTGCAGTGAGAAGAGTGACAGCTAATGGAAGCTTGCCGAAATCTGCCCTTTACAGGCTGTTGCTGCCTGCAGTTTAACAACTTGCCAGGTAACTGTTGTGGCAGTGAAACCGTCTCTGTTTTGACTGAGAGTGAGACAACATGACACTCAAAGCTAAAGATATGTTACATGCCAAAGAAACAACTCGAAACCACACTAATGTACCAAATGGAAGTGCAAATTTTTTTACTTAAAACACAGCAAAGCTGCAACTTAATTGCCAAATGTGTTTTATTCTAAATAAATGAATAAATAAATCACTTGAATTATTCTAAATCTTACTTGCTGTAGATGCAAGTTTACAAGCTAGAGGGTTATCAATGTGAAGCAATATCATACAAATATAACTATCTTATAAAGAAATGAGATTTACAACATATTAAGACATTAAAGAAATTATTTTTCCTCACCTTCATTAAATCGCTCCAGCAGCTGCTCTTTTGTCCAGTTACAAGAAGTAACAGCAAAGAACCCCTTGTTTTTAAGAGCACCTTTTAGAGCTTGAACATACAGTTTTTTGCCTTCGTTGGTGTTATCTGGGTTCAAGCTAATCGCATCAAATGTTCCTTTATCGATGCAGACATCATACTCCTTTAGCTCCCCTTGACAGTTTAAAAAATCCATCTCCTAAGATAAAGAAAAAGTCAGATGTTAACATTGCTTGTCCATCCCTGTAACAGATATGCCATCTTATACAAACTCATTAAATGCAAGTTAAAGTCTTAAGCTAAAAGAGAAAAAAAATCACTCAGCATCAACCAAGACGAAACGTGTTATACTTCACTGGTTCAGTTTAATTTCAATTGAATAAATTCCAACTGCTGACATGACAGCAGTTAAGTCTGCAGGAGTTTCTGACCCGCTGTGCCACTAGTGAAAGGACTCCTTTATCTGGACAGAGGGCAGAACACCAGACCTCCAGGGTGAATTCACCAGCCACATACTCATAAACCATGGGTCACAAAATATGAGATATATAAAGGAGGATCAACACTCATTCCCTGCATGTAAAATGAAAAAAAAAAAAAAAAAACTGTGTATGAGTTTACGTAGACCGTAACTAATGTGCATGGAGACCGGCTTGATTTAAAACTAAAGATGATCTTTGAAAGACGAGCACACTTGCATATTCTTTTGGCCATTTCTAGTACTGTAAAAATGACCAAGATTGCAACATTCTTCCCTCACATGCACACCTCTGTGCTCCCCCTCTCCAGCTAAGGTCAATATTGACTTTAATGGCAGCCTTTCTGTCCAAGCAAAGCGTGCACCTCCATACAGTAGGTGTGTGATGCATATCGCATATAAGCTACAGGAGTATGCGCACAGTAGAAGAAAGCATGCTCGTCATGTGCTTTACAGACCAGCCAAGATTTATGTCCTGCATCATATGTGTGTGAACTCCTGCCAGTTCATGGGCTTGAGGTGGGCACACTTCCATCACATCCAAGGCCTTTTCTTCCCATCCAGCTTTCCCACATGGTAAACACAGGGAAGTTTCCCCAAACCATCTCAGGGCTAAGTTCACTGTGTTCTGAAAGCCACACTTTATTAGGGGTATATAAAGGGGGATTTATTTTGCGTTGATGCATTAATACAAAAACAAACAAAAATCACTCATCACCTTTCCCAGAACACCATTTTATCATACTAGTAATCTATTAAACAAAGAGTAATTCCATTATCACCTGTGCAGGTCCTGGTAACATGGCTCAATAGTGTTTTAATCCCGATTCAGATTCAGAGGCTTGACTCTCATCTTCAGCTTATATCACACTTTTTAATACTGGTTACATCTGGGCACTGTGATGATTTAGACAAAGCCTGTACTCTACAGCTGCTTAATCATTTCTATATTAAGATTTTACTTGTGCTCCTGATTTCTGACCATTACTGCTGGTGCCCAATTTAAACTTATTGGCAGATAGCATATGCTTGCATTTGATGGAGTCTGTCATACCATCTGTCTTAATGGAGTGTTCAGGACTTTAGCAGGAAAAAAAAAAGTCCTACAACATCAAAAGATCCACTACAAACAGGATTGAGGTGATTTTCTATATAGTTATTTCTCTATGTCCAACTTACCATGGATGTTTAATGCCAAATAGCTCATTTTGGTCTTGTCTGTTTTGTAACCTATTGACAACATAAGAAAAAACACTGCAAACTGTGAGAGCTGAGGTCTCGGATATCTATGTACATTTACACAACTGGCTGAATCAAGTTTTCTTTACTTAATGCAACTCTGTTCTCAGGGCTTTCCCATAGGGATGACTAACATGTGAAACACTATGTGCCATTTCAGATTTAAAACCCAATGAAACATTGTAAATATTTTCAGTGAAAGACCAAGATGATAAACAGCGTTATTTATTTTGTTTTTTTTAAGTAGGGTTCAAAAGGAAAAGTGCAGTGTTGTATTTACCACAAATAGTTCAAATCTTCATAAGAAACCTTTAATGTATAGTTTCACAACTGTTTGTCCAATGTGTGAACTTTAACAGATATTCATCTGAGTGATTACATGTTTATACAAGTCTAAGTGCAAGTCTGTGGTTTACAAGATAAACATCAGCCCACCTTTACAGTGATATCAGTCAAGCCGTCTGCCTGCAGCACATTTCTTGCCAGTTCTACAGATGCAGGAGAATAATCTATTCCTGTAAGATTCTTGTATCCGTGTTTAGCCTAGAAACACAAAAAAGGAAAAACAGAACATACGAAGAGCAAGATTTGGTTAATTAAGGCTTACACTATCTATATCATAAAAATGTTTTCTATTTTTGGCATTTAATCACATTTTACCTATCTGGATTTTCATAGAAATTAAATTTCTAAAGCTCTTAATAAAATACAGTGAGGGCTGAAGGGCTGTAGGCATTCATAGCATGGCCTAACAAAGCCTTTGAAGAACCCAGCTACAATGTACGGCCCTGGTAACAATTATCTCTGTAGCTAATCTACAGATACTGCCATGTTTTGAAGTTTACTATTGAACTTATTTAAAAAGTGAATGTGAAAGAACATTAATTTACACTCTGTACACACCAGTTCAACTAAAAAGGCTCCGTTTCCAGTTCCAATGTCTAGAACTGAAGCACTTTCAGGGATCTTAGCTTTGTCCATCCATCGCAGCACACGGCTCATGCTTTCCTCACCAAACCTGACAAGAAGACAAAAACAGATGGCTTTTAACAACGAAAGGACTTGTTTTCAGACCAACAGTTAACATTCTTACCTTCTCCGAGACATAACTATTTCAGCGTAGCACTATTTTTCATAACAAGTCAATTCTGTCACAGTTGACATCAATTCATACAGTCGCTGCATAAATGTTTCAACAATTTTTCTCTCTTATATTTCATAATACTATCAGCAGAAATGCTATGTCTAACCTAACAATACTGGCTCAAAATGCTAATGATTTTTGTTTTTTCAAAATCTGACTGGTTTCACCACACATTCCTTCATTGATTATCTTATTTCCATACCCGTTTCCAATTGATTCTGGAACAGATGTCAAAAGGATGCAAAAACTGCATCTGCAGCGTCTGAATGTTGGACTCAAACCAGCATACAAACACAAGCTCTTACCATATCTCACCAACATCTCCAATGTCTTTGAATGTCTCAAGCTCTCTCTGGTATGTGTCTTCCCAGCTGTAAAAGGACAATTATTAACAATTCGTACTATAAATACAATAACACACAAAACACATGGTTTCACTGCAGCAATGACACTGATAATAACACACTTCTTGGTTAAAAAGCCACACAATTTTAAACGTCACCAGCTAAGGCTAACAGCTCATCTTTCCTCTTGCTTCTAAGATCACGTGCTTTAACCAGACATAAGGTGCGGTATAAGGTTGTGGTATTATATTGGATAAAATGCCTAAAAACGATGAAAGCGACTCCTCACGGGGCTAAACCCGTTAAGAGTTGTGGCTGCTAGCTTTCTTACTGCTTCTGGTGGATACGGTGCCTGACAAAAATAAGCTTTCGTCATAATCCAACATGATTATCACTTACTATTTTTTCGTTCCAAGTTTTGAAGTGCCAAAATCATTATCTGAGCACCTGTCTTCTTCCGAGTCCGAAGTGTTTTCACTACCATGTGAGCCATCTCCGTCGTCTTCCATGATGGACTGGAGTCTGACAGTAACCGCCTACATTTCCCACAGGATGTTGCGTTCAAGGAGCGTGCCTGCAACCGCAGGGGGCACTGGGATAGATAGAGATGTTTCCATCATGGCGGCATCCATTTCAGGTTATACTTTTAGTTCTGTGTGTTATCACAGCGCCAACAGCAATTCAGATCATGTAAGTGTTCAAATTTAGTTTTTATAAACTGCTATGTAGTGATTGATAAAGCGCCTGCTTTTCGGCGATGTGTGTGATTGTCCATTATTTCCACGAGTTAATATTGTTTTTTTTACTGTCATCATCCTGTTGCTGGCTAGCTAGAAATGGAACCGTCTATCGACTGGCAAGTGTGATCTAATCAGACTGTGTAGCCACAGAAATATGAAGACAGGACTGGTGATCTCAAGATGATCTAATATAGTCACTGTTCCAAGAGTAATTTATACATGTCCGGCGTTAGTTGTAAATAGCTAAATATATGAACACTTGTTATTTCAATATTTGCAATGCTACTGAGAAAGTTTGAATTTCAGGAAGTACTCAGCTGGCTACTTAGCTAGCATCTTAGCAAAGCTACCAAGTCAAGTGACTTCCGTGTATCGGCATTGATAATGTCTGCAGACAGGTCAAGCTGTAATGTTGCAGGAATTTAATGTGTTATCACAAAGGGAATATCTCGTGAAATCCCAAACTAGATAATCAAATACATGGGACGATAAACTATTTTATCTTCCATGGCTTCTTGTTGCCAAGTTAGCTTGGTAGCCACCTCGCTAATCTGAGTTGAGATGAAGTCTGTGGTATTTTTAAAAGAAAAAAAAAATGTTGTTCTGAATCTTTCGATGAAACATATTTTCTTTTGGTGACACCAACCACATAGGAGCTTTGTGATAATGGGATGTGAAAGAAACATTCTGCACAAGCGCTAGTGAAAGCTAAGCTAAGTATGTTTGCAATCGTTTTCCTGTCGTCGACACTTAAAAAGTCAGCCTAGGCAAGTGAGTAGTTGCCACAAGGCTTGGAACAAGTTCTCCTGCATTCCTGACATAAAAAACATTGATAAAAAGAGAGAGAGAGAGAGAATGAGAGACAGTTGTTTATCAGGAATAGTTCTTCCATTGTGATGGAGGAAATGCTTACATCTTAATAATCAACAACAGAACACGTCAAAAATTGTTAAATTATTTTGACACAATACCAGAGGTAGAAAACTAAAAAGTACAACTCTCCTCCATTTATAAAGTGAGTTCCTTTAACATTGATCAGTAAACTGAAATTGTTAAGGTCAATGAATCTTTTCTATAACTCAGTGTTATTGTTTAGATGTTCTTTCGGATTTCTGTTACTGATGTGTCAACTTCAAGTCGTGAGAATTTTAGCTGATCGGGGTAGAGCCTATTTCACTCATCACGTGGAATAATTTAGAGAGTATAATTGGCAAGTTATTTCAAATTTTATATTTAAATCATGTATTAGATGATAACTTGGACTATCTCTCACAATTTTGAATGGATGTTAAATGTAATCCAAATCATGAAGTTATTAACGGAGTTGTGAATTTTCCCTTTTTTACTGTACTGTAAGTGACCCCTGACCCCTCTGTCATTGGATGTTCACCAAGATGTAGTTGTCAAAGTTACAAGTTGAGCACCTGAAAACAAATAGTGGATAGCAGCACCTGCTCTCCACTCGCATGTCATGATAGTATAGTCGGATGAAGGCAGTGCTGTGATGTGGTGTTTAAAAGGGCATCAGCAAATTTATAATGAATAATCAACCAATTGTTTTCATCTCAGTATTTTTGCCTTAATCGTAGGTTTGTGAAAATGTCTTTCCACAGGAAGGCTTTCTATTAGGAGATGTAAGGCAAGAAGAGACTGTCAGCATCAGCGACACACAGATCAGTAGTGCAGAGTTACTGCAAGTTGTAGGTAAGAACTGTAACTGACAAAACCCAGCTTTTGTGACATTTTCTCTTGGCAACAACTGATTAACGCCAGCCTGTGACAACAGCCTAAGACTCAGTGGGAAAGGGAACAAGATTACAATTTTAACTGTCTTTGTAGAGCAGTCGTTCTCAAACTGGGGGTCCTGGAATAATTTTAGGAGGCTGCCAGATCATTGTGGAAAAAAAAATATGACCTTCATTTGTCAAACAGATTTGAGATTTTTATTAGAGCTGTCAAGCAAATGGATTAATCTGTGAAATTAGTGCGGTAATTTTGTAACACATTAATGCATAAACAACAGAGTGCCACTCTAAAAATCTGAATTTGCCATTAATGTGCTCAAAGAGTTTGAGAGCCATTGTTTATGTCTGTGACACAGCGGCACAGGATAAATTATGGACATAATTGTTTTTTTTTTGTTTTTTTGTTTTTTCTTCTTCCTCTTTTCATTTACTTACATGTTATAAGGATCCTGGTATTGCTCATGCTGGCTCTGTTAGCACTATGGCTCACACGGAAATGTCAGTGCTATTATTGTTAATGCCATGAGAACAATTACGTTTTTACAACCATAACAACTCTAAATTATTGCTCTAAAATCACCATACCAGCAATTTGTTCTTTGATATATTTTTATAAGGTTTAACAATGAAAATTAAAATCTTGTGTGTGCTCAGCAGCAGCATCCATTTTGGTACTGAGCTTACGTTTATATTTGATTGATGCAGTTAAAATATGATGCTGCTTAACTGGAACAATTGTCACTTTTCATTCCACCAGAAATCCATAACCATGACCCATGTGCACAGTTGTTTAGGTAAGCTATGAGCTCTTGACTCTCAAAAAGCCTTCATCATCAGCTGTTGCGAGTACAGTTTTACGATCCAATATTTGTACCTCTGTTATAAAGATGTTAATTTCAAGAGGCAAGAATATTCTGTTATAATTTTGGCTTCAATAAACTTAAAAAACTTGTTTGTATATATATATATATATATATATATATATATATATAGATATATATATACTTATACTGTATATATATGTGTGTATCGTTCTTAAGTTCTAGTTTAGTTTAATTTCTAGTTTCAGTCAACTGGAAATTCATTGAGAATTTAAAAGTTGCATCAGATAGCTTCTAACTTGTGTTCAACTGGAGCTGAATAGATTTGTTGATGAACAGTAGATGGCTCCATCTGACAAGATCAGGTAACATTGGAGGGGTGTGGCAGAGGAAGAGTCATAACAAATGTGTTTAAACTTACTTGTTTTGTTTTTTTCCCTTTTATCATCAGCTTTTATGACTACGCAGGTAAAGTCAATGAAGAAAATCTTAACAGCATTCTTAAAGAAAGACGGAAAGTGAGTCATTTCATTCTTTAATTTTCCGTGTCATGTCCTGCCAGCTTTATACCAAGACCATGGTCAAATTAAAATCAGATTATTTTAACTTTCTTACATTCTTTCATTTATTTTTTCCTTCTCGGCTAATTATTGATTACAGTCTGAAGTTGTAAAGAGGTGATCTATCAAAATTTTAGATTAAGTGTTGTTTCTTTGGCTTTATAGAATGTCATTGGTTGGTACCGTTTCCGGAGGAACACGCAGCAGCAGATGTCGTTCAGGGAGCAGATCATCCACAAACAGCTGACTCAGCTACTTGGCGTGCCCGACCTCGTCTTCCTACTTTTTAGCTTCATCTCTACCGCCAACAGCTCCACACATGCACTGGAGTACGTGCTCTTCAGACCCAACCGCAGGTGATAACGGCATGTTGATCAGCATGAACACACTCCCACAGTCGTGTTAACCTGTCCAGCTGTTTGCTGTCGTCGTTGCCCCCCCCCTAAATACACACTTCATCTACACTTTGTATACATCTGTTTGTTCTGTGTTTAACAGAGATATTTTTGATTTAAGAGCATTTACTCCTCGCTTTACTAGTCTTTGTATTCAAATACACTACTGCTTGCATAAGGGTCCCACACTCAAGTTTGAGCCTGTTCCTGGACTCATGTTACTTTTCCATTTTTATTTATTTATTAATCTGTCTGTTCATTATTTTTGCTCAGTTATTGTCTTTGACTCTGTCAAAATTTCTCCTAGCCAAATAACAAGTAAGACATTGACGACAGGAATTAGGGCTGGCTATTGTTAAGAACCTCACAATTCAATTCGATTCAATATTGATTTAAATGCTTTGATATTGATTCACAAAGAAGCAGAAACTCTGTTGTAGATTTTTAAACATTTATTTTCATGCTCATGTGAACGAACGCACGTTGTACAGGTACTACAAAAAAATTAGAATATCCTGAAAAAGTTCATGTATTTCTATAATTCCACTTAAAAGGTGCAATTTACATATTGTTTAGACAAATAATATGCAAATCATTATATTTCAAGCTTTTGTTTTTTTTTTGGATGTTGCTGATTTGGACTTGCAGCTTAAGAAAACCTCAAATTCAAAACTCAAAAAATTAGAATACTGTGAAAAGCTCTAGTATTGTAGGCTCAGAGTGTCACATTCTAATCAGGTAAGTAATCCAAAACACCTCCATAAGTGCCCCAAAACCATCATTGACTCCCTGCACAAGGTGGGAAAGACACAAAAAGTGATAGCAAAAGAAACTGGTTGTTCTCTGACTGCTATCTCAAAGCACATTAATGGACAGTTAAAGGAGCACTCAGTAACTTTTTTACCACAATAAATGCTTTTTTTGGAATCCCTGTGGGGCTAAACAAAGTGTTTACGGAGCGATTCGATGTTTCCCCCCCTCTTGCCGGTGCCTCCGGCCTGTGAGCAGCTCTATGCAACTTTGCCTGCGCCGACCCGAGCAGAACTTGTGACGACAGAAACCGCTGTACGGTACTCAGGTCCCCTATCTACCGAGCTGCTTCCAGCTCTGATTTGAACCAGACTACCAGCGCTAATTCGAAGAAAACATTTCTTTAGCTTCACACCACCTAAACACCGGCTCCTGGCTCTCATAACCAACTCTTTGCTGGACCAGAGTGATTCACGTAGCTTGCGCTGCCTGGGCGCCGGGTGAAGCATCACTGCTTCAGGCTCAATAATCACTTGTCATGTCCGCAAAAACTAAATAAAAGTTCGTATTCTTACCTGCTACGCGCAACACCAGAGAAAAATATAATCCATGGCATATTTACCCGCAAATCGCGGGTAAAAGGTCCCGTTTTAGAAGATATACGACTCTGCTTTAAGCAGAGGGAGATGAGGTGCTACCAATGCAGCAAAGTAGCATCAACAAGCTAGTAAACGCTTAGAAATATATCCAGGGATCAAAATAGAGGAAAGACAGGTAGAGAAGCCGTCTGTGTGCTGTGGGGGTGTAGGGGGGGTTGAACACGACAGTGAAAGGACGCCACTAGGGGGAGCCCCGAGCTGAAGTTACTGAGTTCTGCTTTAAGTGGAAGGAAGAAGTGTGGAAGAAAACGGTGTACAAGCCGGAGGGCTGACAGCAGCCTGAAGAAGATGGTCAGGAAAGGGCCATTCAAAAGTGTGGAGGACTTCATAAGGAATGGACGTGTGAGCTTCATTAAGTCCAGGATAAACGCAGCTGTCTACCAGGACATTTTGGAGCACTTCATGCTTGCTTCAGCAGACCAGCTGTATGGGGATGCAGACTTCATTTTCCAGCAGGACTTGGCACCTGCCCACATTGCCAAAACTACAAAATCCTGGTTCAACAACCATGGGATCACCATGCTTGATTAGCCCGCAAACTCACCTGACCTGAACCCCATCGAAAACATGTGGGGCATTGTCAAGAGAAAGCTGAACAGGAAGAGACCAAACAATAAAGAAGAGCTCAAGGATGTGATTGAAGCATGTTTTTTCTTCCGTAACACCTGAGATATGCCAGAAGCTGGTTGCATTCATGCTACGCCGGGTTGAGGCAGTCATTCATGCAAAAGAGGCCCCAACCAAGTACTAAGTAAATACAGATGCAAGATTTTACTTTAGGAGGCCCAACTTTTTTGTATTTAAAGTCCTGTTTAAATTGATTTCATGCAATATTCTAATTTTTTTTAGTTTTTGAATTTGAGGTTTTCTTAAGCTGCAAGTCCTAATCAGCAACATTCAAACAAATAAAAGCTTGAAATGTATTGATTTGCATATTATTTGTCTATACAATATGTAAATTGCACCTTTAAGTTGAATTATAGAAATACATGAACTTTTTGAACTTCAAATTTTTTGGGTAGTAACTGTATGTCCCCTCAAATTTTGGGGTAATGAAACATCTGAAAATAAAAAAAATAGTTGCCATTTTGGCGTTGTATGATATAACGTGGCCTCCGTTTATACAAGGTAAATAACATGCACAGTTCCCCCACGTCAGGAGGTGAATTTATTCAGAGGATTTGCTGAATCAATATTGAATTGCACAGCGAAGTATTGTGATGCATCAGTCAATCTATATTTTTACCCATCCCGAAGAGGAATTTTCACCAGCTCCCTGAAGCTGAGCTTACCCTTCACAGCGAGCATCCTCTCTAGATGATAACCTGCTACCTTGTTTTTAACAATTGTCCTGTAGGGCTTGGAAGAGACATTAGTGTCTGTAGTGTTTTTCTTTCTTTATAATTTATTTAATTATTAGATGTTATATCAAAAATTGGTCTTTAAGCTGTTCATATGACATGATAAACTATAGAAATTGTGAGCAGATTCAGAAATAGGGGTCTTTGTTGTTGTCAGCAACAGTTGGAGTCCAGCCGACCCGGCTGCCACTTTCTGCTGTCTCTCCCTCTTTGCTGTCTAACATAATTGTTTCTTTAAAAAATGCATGTAAACATCAGTGTTATCACAAAAAGTGTGTGTTTCGTTCAAACATTGTGTTACCTTATATGAAGATAATCATATTTCCTATCAAGTTCTATGCTGTCAAGTTTGGCTTCTAAATGAAAACAGTATTTGTATTAGATCAGAAGTTAGGGTTCATTAATTTGAAGTAGGCTGTTGGGAAAGAAGAAGTTGGAATGGTGCATTCTTTCTCAGGACTGCTTAATGACGGCTATAGTGGGCTTATTTGGGAGGAACTGTGGGTTGTTTAATCGCTATAAGTTTCGTGGTTTGATTAGACATTTTGATTCCTGGCTCCTTTAGTCTGTAGTTCAAAGGAGCCCCTCTCTGGTCAAGAT
Source organism: Atherinomorus stipes (assembly GCA_023101725.1). NCBI lineage: Eukaryota > Metazoa > Chordata > Actinopteri > Atheriniformes > Atherinidae > Atherinomorus > Atherinomorus stipes. Next base: position 1,864,381 of record JALJCO010003968.1, on the reverse strand, counting down.
GCTGGAACCCTAATTGCCTGTTGATATGTGTGTGAAAGGGTGAATGTTGCTTGCATTGTAGAGCTCATTAGGTGTTTAATAAGTCAAGAAAGGCATGAGACACATGTGGTATATTTTTACATGACTTTTGGATACAGCATAATATCCTGTTTTCATTAACAGTTTATCAGTCCTTCAGCCCTGACATGCCATAAAGTGTGTGAAGTGATTCAGTTTTTCATAATTTTGTACATAATCATATGTTTTATTGTGGGCGATTTTGATTTTGAAAATATATAACTGAAAGGTACTAACTGATCATCTCCACTCAGTAGGTATAACCAGAGGATTACACTCACTATCCCAAACCTTGGCAACACAAGCCAGCAGGAATACAAAGTCTCCTCAGTACCGAACACTTCTCTCAACTACGCCAAGGTCATCAAAGAGCATGGGTAAGTTTTGGCCTCCTATTTCTTCTCTGCACCCATGTCATTGCAAACAAGGCTGTCACGTGTTGGCTCTATGCAGCCACCTGTTCTCACCTGATGTAATGCTACAGGTTCACCTTGAGATTTTGATACACACAACTGCCACCCAGCAGGCTTGTACCTCGACTTATCAGCAGGCGCTTCTCAAACGCTTCTTCTGTTTGATGGGGTGCTCTGCTGGCTGAGATTTAGTCAGTTTCTGTGGTGTTGTGCAGCTCCGGTGCTTTGAAGTTCTGAAGAGTAAACATGTGTATGAGTGTCCAGGTTTATATTTATCTCTGTGTAGGTAATATCAGCATATGTTTACTGATGGCTGACTGCAGCAGTGGGCTGGAATGTGACAGCCTGCACATGCATCAGCTTATATTTCTGCACCTTTGTGTCTAAACTTAGACCCACTGTTTCTGTTGCCAATGAGTGCCCAGTAGACTGTAGAGCAGGGCTACTCAAGTCAGGTGTGTTGGAACAGATAGACATGGAAAATCTGCAGAATTACGGCCCTGGTAAGGACAGCTAATAGGTTTGGGGGCTGTTCACACAAAGATGATTGCAGGTAAAAATGGCAAAATATTTAATCGGAAGTGCCTTTCTTTCACACGGCAACAGGTTTATTCTGGGTTGAAGACGCAAAAATCTGAAGACTCATTCCAAAGTGGAACTTTTAAAGACGAGACGCTGTTGTGTTCTCATCTGCACGGTCCAAAACGCAAAAATGAAAGTGGACCTGCTCATGCCATGCTCATGTCGCATGCGTGTTGACGTCACACCAAAATAGGAAAAACAACAATGTACATGATGTACATAAACCCAACAGATCAAAGGTAGATTTGATGCATGCACGCAGACATGGTGGTATATAACAGCAAAACCTAACAGCCTGGCGGGCATATCCAAAAGGGATGTAGCGATTACTGGTTAAATGGTTAACGGTTATAAAATTCCCAATGATTAGTAATACCATTTCAAATTTTAATTCTTGTCAAAACCGTGACTGATTACTGTACTCCCAGTGATGCTGCTCATTGACTAGAAATGCAGTAGCAGTCTAAATATCTAAATATTAAATATCTCTACAGGGCGGAATTTTTTGACAAAGACGGTGTAATGAAGGATATCCGAACAATATTCCAAGTCTACAGTGCACTACAAGACAAAGTCCAGGTGAGTTGGATTATGTGTATCTGATGGGTTTGTCTAAAACATGAAATGGAATAGTTCTGTCTGAACATGTTTTTCACCTGCTTTTCTTATCTGTAGGCTGTGTGTGGGGAGGTGGAACAAAGTGAACGTGTTAAAGAGAATATTCAGGAGGATGTGAACAAACTTAAACAACAAATTGCTCTCAGGAAGCGCAAGACAGCAGAAGACGAGAGAAGTAAGCACTTGTTTTTGAATGATATCTTTACTGGTCTAGATATTTGAAGCATAAAACTGGTTTAAGACCAGTGGCAGTAAATGAAACGGGCATTTTAAGTCAGGTTCTTGGGGGGGATCCCTTTCTCCCAGACCTTTTTCTTACCACATGCATGACTGATTTAATGTGCAATTATTTTAAAACTAAATGTTTGACTGTGAAAAAGTTCCCCTTTAACCAGTTGCATCTTTCTCTTTGTCGGACAGGGCTCCGCGAGGCCCAGAATGCAGACTCCCATCCCACTCCAGAGGAGAACACAGAACCTTCTAAGACTTCGCTTCTGACACGGATAACTTTCCAAACACCTTCTGCCCCAGAGCGGCCCAGTACCTCACCGAACCCACCATCTTACACTGACCTCTTGTCCCAAGATGACAATCTGCTCTCCTCCTCTTCCCCAACCACCAGTGCTGCTCTGTTGCCCCGACCTCAAGCTGTGGGCTCTCCAGGACACCCTACCCCTGTCCCGCTGGGGACAAGCTTGGGTCTAGGCCTCGGGCTGGGCCTGGGCCTCAGTGCCAGTTCAAATCCTGTTAGCACTCCCAGCACCCCTTACCTTGGAAATGGTGACGGATCTAGCTCTGACTCATTAGACAGACAAGCTGCAGGGCAGGAAGATGATGATGATGATGACGACGAGGATGATGAAGATGAAGATGAGGACAGTAGCGAATATGAAAACTTGGTGAGCGAAGGCACTCACCTGCCAATGGTGTCTGCAAGCGTTTTAGCTCAAGGCCGACCAGCCGCCCTCAGCCCCGATGGGGACGCTCGCGGCTCACAGACCACATAGAAATACACCACAGGATGTGTGACGGACACAAATAAATGACACCCTTGACAGGTGGGCATCTAAAGCAATCAAAGATAAGCAAATGTAGACAAAAGAAGTGCCAGTCCTGAAAGTGAAAGGCATGCGCTAGTGGTGTCCCACTTTGTGTAATTCTTCTTGTCTTAGTCGGATCTCCATTTTAAGGGGAAACCTTGCTTGGTTTTGCAGATGCATCTCAGAGTGGGAAAAGACGTCAGTTTTCATATTTCCTTTGGAATGAGGCTGTTTAAGTACACAAGTGTGGATCTGTCTGGATGTTATAACAAAGTGTATGCCAGCTGGTTGGCAAACAGACTCCCTAAAAGACAGGCCCACACTTTCTGTTTGTAGCTGCATCTTTTTGTCTCACATTTGCATCACCAACTTTAAGCACCCTTTCTTTGCATGACCTGTTGCACTATTTTTTTTTTTTTAACAATCCCTCTTCAAAAACGAAGGGAAAATTTTCTGCGGCCTTCTAACAATTTAAAAGAAAGTAGGCAAATTGTTGTTACCCTTTTTTTTCCATTTTAAAACGTATATAAATATAACTCCAGTTTCTTTTTCATGCACATTTCTTGCATTTGATCTTTTTTTCTTCCATGTTCCACAGTCTTTAATCATCCAGTTGCCTATTTGAATGATGAAGAATAGATTTCAAGCAAAATTTACTCTGCCACTTCTTTAATGGGTGCTTTATATACGTAATATATATATATAAATATTTTTTTTGTCTAATTAACAGTTAATCTAATTTGACTATAGTGTCAATGTCTTGTTTTTCTTGAATAACACTGAAATTGTATGTGCTTTGCTGCACTTAACAAAATTTAAGATTTCTTTTATTATTGTGCTATACCAATGCTGACATGTTGTGCCACATGACTAGTCCTCATAGACCACCCTGAGCCAAACTCAGCTCAGCTTGTGTGCATTGTACGGGGTTCACAGGGCAAACACAGTGTACTGTAGCTTTACTAACCAGATGCTTAATGTTCCCTTCTGCTGCTGCAACACAGAGAGCTACTATTAAAATGCATATGTCTGTTCTTCTTCACATAAAAACCTGGCTGCTACTTCCACTTTACCATGCTGGTTGTCTCAATACTACTACCCACGCTCATATAACCTCCTCAAGCTCACATATCCATCACTTGTTCCCAATTAAAATTGATATAGAAGGCTGACACCTTCTGAAGTGTACAAATTATAACATTGGTAACCTTGGCGCTTTCCTTCTTGTTTTTGCTAAGCTGACAGCAGCATTCATGTATTCTCCCCTTTTTGGATCAGTTTCATGTATGGACCTGGATATGGTGATAAAAACATCATGAGCCTGCTTCAGTATACAGTGCCTTTCACTTGGGGCAGTTTCTGTCTGCACGCAATACGCATTAACGTTTATCTTTTAAGGGATGAAATTAGACTAACTTCTTCTCATTTGCAATAATCAGTGTCCAGCTTTTTTGTTGTTTATTTTTTAAAGTTCTGTAGCTATTTGCTTCTCTTTCCTCAATGTTTTTTCTCACTGCATCCTGAGCTCTTTTCCCTTGTTATTGACATTGTCTGCTTCTGAATGGACCTGTTTCTCAAGGTTGTAAATGTGACTTTGCTGCTTTATTATTTAAAACTGGAATCACAGTTAAATTCCGGGTAATTAAACAGCCTGCAAGGTAAAGTTGGTGATGAGAATGGGTGACATGCAGATGACTGCTTTTACACATCTGACCTATGTGAACACAACAGAGATGGGGTTTGATTAAGGTGTGGAACACCCTCATTGCATGAGCTGGTTAACTCTTGGCACTGTTAAATTCAGCATGGAAAGATGTTTGCACTGCACAAGATGTTTTGTGGTGGGGGATGCTTTGCCTTGTGAATAAGCTCTGCTTTATTTACACTGCCTGTTTTTTTTTGTTGTTTTTTTTTTCCTTTTTTGTTTGTTTTGTTGGGGTTTTTTTCATGTTTTTTGCCTTAGGGTCATTTCACTTGCCCTGATGTGTAATGCCAATGCATCACTGTCCAGGAACTGGCACTCAAAATGTTGTTTAATAATCACCCAGAATAACACAATCACACAATGAAAAAAAAAAAAAAAGAAATGACAAAATCAGTCTGTAAGGAGTGTGGTTTTCTTTCCTTTGAGTCCTGGAATATGATGAGGAAATGAATGATGAATGTATAGTAATCAATGGGATTGGGAGTAGCATTTAAACAGCACTTACTGTCTAAGCTTGTCTCAGTTGAGTGTTGTGGTGGCAGCAGTTCTTTGTGTTGGTCCTCGCTCTTTATCCTGGTCTTCAGGCCCTGAATCATTTTTTTCCCTTTTTTTTCTTTTTTTTGTGGTCTCCTACGGAGTAACCTTAAATAATGTGGCCAGAATTAAGCCGACAGGACCTTTGTCTAGAAGACCAATGGTATAAAGCAAGAGAGGATTAACATCATTAGGATCAGATACCTTTTCAACTTCCAACATAATACAAATATACACTCATGTACTCTTACTGTATGGGATGACCCTTTGCTTCCCTTGTGGAGTGGGTCATTGTAACATTAACTCTTCCTTGAAGCACAAAGTCCAGTGCACACCTTAGATCTTCTTGGCTTTTGTCTGGATTTGTGTACTTGATGGAAACTGACCAAGGACTTTCTTGGATGAGCACAGAGAACAAGGTGCTTAAATTGGGGGATAATAAATGAGACATCCATATGTGATCTGAGGTCCCTTTGTTTTCTTATTACAGTAAATGAAATCACATTTTTAGATATGCAAGAATGTATTATACACAATTTTTCAATATTCTTTAAATGCTTGTCTTTGCTGGGGCTTTTTTTCCCCGAAAGAAAACATTTGTACATTATTATTGTGTTATTATGTGGTGGACAACTTGTGCTCCTATCAGATGTCTCCACTTTGTAGTAGCACTTTTTTTCATTTAAAAAAAAAGAAAAAGAACTGATGAACAATTATGCAAATTAGATGTAGTCTTTGCAGAGTGAAGGCTCCCAACACAAATAATTTCGCGCTCGGAACTGTTGCACAAGCTGTCATGCATTACTGCAGACTGCTTGCTGCGGTATTTTTTACAATGACATCATCCCTACATCCCTTTTGAGGGTATACCACGTGGTTGTTTGACATAGATGCAACACATTACGATGCACAAATTAAAAATGAATGGGCTGAGTGAGTTTCAGTAAAATCAATCAACTGAAAGATAAATATCATCTCTTAGCGCCCTTTACGCTGTTGTAGCTGTCACCGTTTGTTTAGCATCCACACAGCCTTTTAATAGTTGGAATGAGAGACGTAGAATTTGATTGGTTAATTTTTGTGTATCCCTTTGCTTTGACCAATCAGCTTAGTTAGCAGATTCAGGTGGTAAATCCTGATCCTGCCTCTGACTGTAACAGCTCAGAGCCCTCTGCTTTGCCTTGTAGTGTATTTTTACAGCCCTGCTTCGGAAGCTTCCCTCCCCCTGTGCCGCCATTAAAGTCCGTCAGTCTGGTATTTGGGAAAAGGATTAAAATGATTTAAAGCGTCGAAACCTACGTTCGAGGGACGGGACTGGGGGTGGGGGGTTCTTGCTCGGTGGTGTGTATGGACCTTACGCTGCCAGGAAAACGGCACCCCAAAGAAGTAAATATGCGGCTAGTGTTGTTCAAGTGAGAGGAGCCCGAGTTCGGACTGGAGTGGGTTTCTCCGATCAGTGGGAAGCTCCATTTGTTTTGGCTGCAGCGGGGGACTGAGGAGTGTAAACACAGCAAAGCAAAGGTGAGGGTCACACCGCTTTCTTTAACAGTTGTTAAGGGCCTCCCAGATGGTTACGAGAAAAACATAATCCCGTAATGTTAGCGGACAGCCTGCTAGCTTGGCTATAATTCCTGGCTGACAACCGGACGAACGGTTGGTTGTCATGTAAAACAACTACCAGCTAGCTCCCTCCGTGAGCCCAACAGTGACTGGAAAATGGTAGCTTTGATAGTATATTGTATCTTTGTTGTTGATTTTTGTTTTTTCCTCCTGGAAATTATATCAGCCGACAGTTCCATTTATTGAAACTTTGTTTATTCGAGTCAAAAGTATCAGCAAAACGAGTAAACTGGATAACTGACAACTTCAGTAGCTGAAGTCCTGGAGCGGGAATTCTTCTTTTTCTTTGTCTTACAGTTTTGTTTAGAGAATACGCAGTTCTAAATGTCATTTCAAATTTGTAGAATTTCACACGATGTTTTGGTAAACTAGGAGGCGTGGTGTAAACACTGGCGTTACTCCCTTCAGAGCTGCGGGCTAACTTTCTGTTAGCAGCTGCCTCGTAATGTTAAGAATGTAACAAAGAATCTTTTGGTTTGAATCATTTAGTTTCAGATAAGGGTTATAACAGACATTGAAGCGAAATCAGTTTAGGTCATAGATTTTTAAAAGGGCCAGTTGGGCACAAGCCCGGGGTCCCAAAGCATTACCCTGTAAATGCCCCAGACAAAATAAACACTTGCAGTGAAAAGGGACACAAGGGCTAAAAACAAACTTTAAAAAATGACAAAGCAAGAGACATTTTAAGAAAATTAAACGCAAGACGGAAAACTGCAGAGATGCCAAACTACAACAAAAAAGGTCCTCTACTCCAGAAGTGGAAGTTTAATTGTATAATGGCTTAATAAAATGATAGGGGAAAAAAATGAAAATATAATAAGAAAAATCCGAACAAACTTATAAGTAGAGAAAATACACACATTAAGATAACTTAAATGATCCTAGAGACATAAGGTAGCTATATAGAGATGCGAAGCAGTCATAAGGGACAAAACAATAACAGATATGAATAGCTAAAACAGAGCTGCAGAGAGATGTAGAGCTACAGTAAAGGGATGTAGCATTGCTTCAAAGAGGCACAGAATGTCTTCTGAGACATTTGGCATCTCTTTCACTCTGGGTATCTGGGTCCTTTAAAAGGTGGGGGCCCTCTGCATGTCTGAGCTTGGGGGCCAATGTCTCATAATCCATCCATAATTTCAGTGCTTCAGTAAGTGTCTTCACCAGTCACGCGCCTCCCTGCTGAGTGTCAGGTTTCATCTGTCCTTGTCTCTTGTTACCCAGCTCAGTTGTAGGGCACAGTTGCCTGCCCTGTGTATGTAACATACTGTATGTGTTTTAAGTGTCAGACCTGAGTAGAAACAGTGCTGTATACAGCCTGCAGCTTTACTACTACTCTATGTTTTTTTCTTTTTTACAACTTGGTGGCAGGTCAAGAGCTGACAGCACTAAAGGTCGTAAAAGTGTCCAAGTGCAGCAAAAGACTATAATAAAGATGTTTGTTTGTTTGTTTGTTTGTGGATGCATAAATAGATGTAATAGAGATTTTAGCTGCACGCGTTTTGCTTGTTTTTTGTGCCCTTGTGTCAGGGCTAAAGATAATCTTGGTTTGGTTCTTTTATATAGTGTATTTGAATTAAATGTATTTGTTTGTATTTTGTTTTAAACGCTGAAATGCTCCATTTCTTTCTGTTTTACTTATTCATTTATTTTTTACCGCAGTGTGCTTGCTGTGTGATCTCCTGGAGAGTGGATCTGCCGAGCTGACAGTCCCTCTGAACGGCAGGAAGCCTCCTTCAGCGGCGGTGCGACGATGACCGAGCTGGTTGCCAAGTGGGCCTGTGAATACTGCACATACGAGAACTGGCCGTCAGCCATCAAGTGCACCATGTGCCGCGCTCAGAGGCCCAGCAGGGGTGCCATCATTACTGAGGAGCCCTTTAAGAGCAGTCCTGCGCTGGATGCCAGTTTGCATCAGTGGGACCCTGCAGGCCTCAGCAACAGTCCATCTCAGGGGGGATCCAGCTTACTCATTTGCCCAGACTCAAGTGCCCGACCCCGTGTTCGCATTTCTGATGTACCTGAGACTAGTAGCAAGTGGTCATGTCACATGTGTACCTATTTGAACTGGCCTCGTGCCATCCGTTGTACCCAGTGCTTGTGTCAGAGGCAACAGGCTCAACAACAACAGCATGGGCAGCATGCAACCCATCAAGGACATACCCAGCAGCCACGCAGCCCCACGGAATCACCTCAGACCTCAGGCTCTGGATGTCGCCCCACACCTCCGCCCACCACTACAGACCCTTGTGAGGAATATAATGACCGCAACAGGCTCAACACGAATGCACAACACTGGACCTGCACTGCCTGCACCTATGAAAACTGGGCCAAAGCCCTAAAGTGTGTTGTGTGTGATCATCCCAGGCCCAACAGTTTGCTAGCTGAACCCATTGAACTGGCATCAGAGCCTGAGAGCCAACAACCATCCTCCAAAGTTAACGAACAGGACAGGGACAACAGGAGGGGTGTGGTTGGGCAGGGAGTTGGGGGTGTGGGAGGTGTTGTGGGGGGTTGTAGCAGTAGCCAGAGGAGGTCACCTCCAACTGCAAAACGGGAGTCAGAGGTAAACATGGATTTTCAAAGAATTGAACTAGCGTCAGGCGCTGGGATTGGGAGCAAAGAGGAGCTCGAGGTGGATTTCAAAAAGCTGAAGCAAATTAAGAACAGGATGAGAAGGACGGATTGGCTTTTTTCTCAATGCATGTGTTGGTAAGTTTTGAGTTTAAATGATTTTCACATAAATATATGCTAATCAATTTATGTTACGTCAAATGAGGGCAATAAGTCAACAGAATCAATTTACAACCTTCAGGGTAATTGGTTAGAATCCAGTTTATATAGCTGTATCCAGGTGATCCTGATTTGCATCCTCCTGATGCTGACATTCTGTATATGCTTAAAATTCCTTTGCACTGAGCCAGTAAAAACTTCCCCACACTATTATCCTCCGACCACCCACACTGAACAGGGGTTGGAGCAGTTGGAGAGAGGGAGGATGAACAATTTTAAGAATAATTAGTGATTGCTTTTGCCTTTCACAACATTCTGTTTCTCTCCTATATTTAGCATTTGGGCAAAAAGTTTATGTGTATATGTGTAATTCTGGGAATGAGTGATTGGTTAAACTTAATTGACAGACGCAGGACAGTTTTAGCCTTTGTCAGACTTTATCAAAGTAAAATCAGATGCTTTTATTAGCAATGGATGCTCCTCCATCTGACGTTGGGTTGCATCTGTTGCTGACTTGACTGGAGACTGACTTGGAGGCTTCTCAGTACAGAACAGCTCTGTATTTTGATGCTCCTTGGACCTACTAGTTGAGGTGGTGCGAGAGAAGAGAATGATATCTGTTAAAGAACAGCCCTCTCGCAGGACCCGAAGCAGCTCCAGCCCTCTCACGATCCTGCATTTGAATAATCTGTTATCTCAAGGCTCAAGATAATGGCATAAATTATCCCGTTGTCACGAGAAAAGAGAGTTTAAAAAAACATGCAAGCTTCCGTACAAATGACACTTTTCACGTGCCTTGATTTTCTGACAGTGAAAAATCAATTCCTAACTACTTTTGTGCGCACAAAAAGATGGCTGCAGATAATGCAGCCATTCATTATCCCTCTGCACATTTGGAATTAGGTCATGTTGACTTTTGTTTTTGTGTTTTTTCGTTGGATTTTTCATGTGGGTTGGAAATCACCTAAATATTGGCCCCAAAAAACACCAACTTGCAATGAAATTAGCCTCTTTATGACATAAATATATTCCCACTCGGTCCTAACATGGGCAAATTTTAAGTCTGCTGGTGAGGATCTTATCATAAATATCTGCTTATTATCATCTGTGTTTGATGTTGGTGAAAATATCTGTTATTGTTTACCATTATAGAACATGATGATTAATAAGTAAACATTATAGCTACCTTTTTTGTTTCCTGTGCACACTTGCACAGCAATTTTTGTTAATGTCAACTTTGTCTTGGATCTTAGGCTGTGTGTGTCTTCCCACGTACTTGTTTTAGGTTCCGGCTATACAAGCAGGGCAGATTAAAATTTATTGTTGGGGTTAACGGACCAGAATGAATTAATGAGGAAAATTTAAGCATCTTTTCAGCTGTCAAGGCTAAACCTAATACTATGCTTTGATAAAGAATAGCCATTGCACAGCTTAAGTGTTTCAAGAGTGTGGATGTATAAATATTAATGCACTACACAGAGTGCATGCCAAAACTGAAATGTATCAAACTGGATTTAACCTTTACTGTCGGTTTTGGACAAATGTACATTTAAGAAAAAAAAAAAAAGCTGCACTAAAACAACATGACCCAGATCACAAAAAAAGGGAAAAGGGAGGAACAGTGTGCTTGATCCCATCCCACACCTGTGATTTTAAAACTTCCTAAACCCAGGTAATGTTACTGGCTTGGGAAGTTAGCTTCAACAGCTACAAGCTAAAGTCGCTCTGTAAGCAGCCATTATTCAAGTTCATTCACCCACTGTTCCATATTATAACAGTTAGAGATTTCACATGACAGCAAAGCTTTCTTTATCCCACTGGGACCAGGATCCTTCAAAGATTCCTAGCCCCACCTCTCCATCTCTATCACATGCATTTCTATTTAATTCAGCTTTATTTGTATAGTGCCAAATCACAAAAAAGTAATTTGAAGCCACTTTACAGACATAATCATCTCAATGTGATCCAATTTAAAATCCATAGTTATTTATAATAACTGTGAAAACAAGCAAAAAGGAAACTAATGGATCGCATCAGTATCAGGGATGATGCAAATTTATGAACACACATGCAGTTTGAAATCAAGGGTACTCCTGTGTAGGAATGTGAAAGGAAACAGCAGCATGGCCAAAGGAAGCCCGTGGGAACACATGGGAAGTGTGCAAACCCCAAACAAACCTGTGTCCTACTTTCTTCAAGGTGTTATTAATAACTGGGGCTGAGTTTCTAAAGGAGAAAAATGATGCCTTATAAATAACGTCACGGTTCTTTCAGAACACAATTAAAGTCAAGTTTTACTAATATGACTTACTTACCTAGACAGAAAAAAACAACTTCAGGCAAATATATTTAAAATAATTTCAGAGATTATAACAGACACCTGCACAACATTTTGTATTAAACTCAGCTATCATGTTCTGAAATTGTTCCCTATGCACCGATCTGATACCTGGATCAGATATCGGCTCCGATATTGACTAATTAGCTGGATTGGATATCAGATGAATGAGGCTGATCCAGTCATTTCTTTTTTTTTTTATTAATATCATACACAGCAATACAGTTACGGTCACTTCAATTCTATGTTTGCAATGCCGGTTATGTCATCATGCAGGGCAGAGAAGTGTTATTTATTTCTTTTTGCTGCTGATGACTTCATTTGTTAATAAATAATATTAAGTACATTTACATCTGCGTTAATTTGTTACCCTTTTTTTTTTTTTTTAACAAGGCTTAATGTTTATATCAATCCTGATGACTTCTCTCACACATTCATTATACTGTAGTATTGCGTAGGGCTGGACGATAATTCAATATTGACATATATCCATCGATAGGGGTTTTTTCAATAGAAAAAAAAGAGGGTCAATAAAAGTTCATTGTAGAAACACAGTTTTCCACTGTAGCCTATCGGGTTGCATGATACAGTCACTATTTCCGCCAACCAATCACAAACGCAGACCCAGGCAAAGGCTGAATTGGAACCCAGTGTTAGTGTGATCTTTATCATGAGTAGGTCATTCAGCAAAAGCTTAATGGGGAACTTCGGTTTTTTCTAAATCTGGACCTATTTTCTAGCATGGAATGCATTCATTTACTCACCCAGACAGTTTTGGTGCAACTTGAATTCCTTTGAGAGATGTTTAGATCCACTCCAGATCAGCGTATGTCAAATATAAGGACAAATCACCACAAAAAAGGCGCTTCGAGCTCACAGGGGGTCTGACTAATGTTTCGCAACAAAACATTGGTGAAATGAAGGAGTTTGTGGCAGAAAATGCCTTATTTAGAGGCTGCGCAAGGTTGCCCCATCACTTCCATTATATTGGACATAACACTGATCTGGAGTGGATCTAAATGTCTCCTGAAGGAATTCAAGATACACCAAAACTGTCTGGGTGAGTAAATAAACAGATTCCATGCTAGAAAATAGGTCCAGATTGAAAAAAAGCGAACTTCCCATTTAAATGGCCAGGGCTGCACCTAAAATGGCTTTTATTTTGATGACTTTTTTTTTTTTTTTTTTTGATAAATATCGACATCGATCGATACAGATTTTTTTTTATCGATAATCTTTTTTTCTATACTGTCCAGCCCTTGTATTGCGTATCGACCGGTACGCTCAGCCCAGGTATCAGTATTGAATTGGATAACAACTGGATCGGTGCATCTCTATTCTCTAGTGCAGGTATCTTGTAGTTTCTGTATATGAGTATTATATCAGAAAATTATGCAGATATGCAAAAGAAAAAAAAATAGTCTTAATTGCTATGTTTGCTCTGTCACACTTTTTATAGGCTACTGCCACCACTAACTTGTGATGCAGCAAATAATAAAATATATCTTAGCCTTGGCAATGCATTTCACTCAGGAAGTGGCTGGTTTAGCAGGTTGAGCAGACTTTAAAGAACCAATGTTTGCGTGATAACTGTTGTTCATGTTCAGATTACTGAAGCAGAGTGTACTGTGTGGAGGAGGAAAGCCAGAATCACTTAACCTAATCCATTCTCTCTCCTCAGTCCATCTTTAAACGTATCTGTTTTATTAGCACCCTATGTGTTCAGCAAAGGATTGTGAGTACAGTACTGAGTGCAGGGCTACAGGCACACCTACACTAATGGAGTATTTTGTGGAAAGTGGTTGCGATCCCTTTATCGCACTGTGTTGCCATTGTGTAGTTTCTCTCCTTGCCTATGTCAGCGCCAGCCAGCTCCACATGGCACAGCAGGTCCTTCCACCCACTCCATGTCTCTCTAGCTCTCACTCACACACGGATCATACAGCTGAGCATTGTGTGTGGTCCTTTGACGTGAGAACAAAAGTTCAACAGTGTTTGATGCTGTCAAATGTACGAGAGGGTACCACACGGGCATTTACTGTACATGCTAGAAATGGGAAGAGTATGTTTATATAGCTGTGAGGCATTGAAACTAGCTTCCCCTCTAATGTTTGATTTGTTTTGTCATGATAGTAATGATAACACATTTGTCCAAATAGTTTATTCATCTGAAACATAGCTTAAATTCACTCTGATGCCAGTTTGATTGCAGAACTAGAGACTTCCTTTGGGGCTGAAACTTCAATTTTACTGGTTGAACTGATAACACAGCATTCTACAGTCTAGTTTCTCTTTAAGGCTTCCTTTATTAGAGTGTGGTTTTGCTTTGTATTAGGAGTTAGGCTGGAAATATACCCATTGTCTATCCTCTCAGGATAATTCTCCATTGTGCATTACTACACACATGCACACTGCCCACCCTTCTTCTTACATTGAAACACAGAACTGACTAAAAGTGGTTCATGTCTGAGCATCAAGTTTGAAATTATTGACAAGAAACCGTCACACTAACTGTGTGTTTAAGATGATGGTTTAATTGGGAGTTCACTCATAACCTTTAAAACAGTGGAGCGATTTCCAGTTGTTTTGCTCCTCTTATGTTTTTTGTGCTAAACGGTGTCGTAGGTTTCTCTTGGACTGCCTTTGTGGGCCGGTCAGCTCAGCAGTAGGGTTTGTGTGCTTGGGTTGATACAGATTGTTTCTGTTAGTCAGTAATATTTGCGATTTGTGCCAAAAGAAAGTACAAAAAGCAAACACCTGCATGTGTCTGATCCAACTCATCCCTCAACCCTCATGCTGAGATCTGAAAGGGAAAAAAACAACTGACAGATTACATTGTAGCCCCCTGTTGTTGTTTTTTTTTTCCTCTCCGACTTCAAAGTCAGTCAAGTCTCAGAACTGTTACAGCTGCCACACAGTTAAAGCACGTTCTGATTTTCATGCATTTTGCTAGAGCACACATTGTCCTAAACACAAGGTGTTCTCAAGTCTGTCTTGTAGCCACTGCACCAAGTCAGGATGAGGCTGCCAAATTCCAAATTCTGCCCTCAATGTTCAGTCATTCATGCTTCATGATGCAAATAAAAATTGAACCGATACAGTAGATAACCTCCTTTTTTCTACCTGTAAGATTAAGATCAGAGTTCAAGTATCAGAAGTATTGTGTGATCAGTGTCTTCTTGTTATTAAACCTTTTGATATGACCCTCTCTTTCCTCTTTTTTTTTTTTTTTTTTTTTGTCTGAAAGGTGTTGTAGAAGGCGACCTGGCAGCTGTGGAAGCTTACAAGTCATCTGGAGGCGACATAGCACGACAACTGACATCAGACGAGGTGCGGCTATTAAATCGGCCCTCAGCCTTTGATGACGGCTTCACGCTGGTTCACTTAGCCATCCGTTTCCAGAGGCAGGACATGTTGGCGGTGTTACTCACTGAGGTCAGTTGAGACAAACAAGACATTGTTACCATTTTCCTGATTTAACACGGCCTCAAATATCAGCTTTTTTGGGTTCTGTTTATTTAAACACATGACTGCAGGTGTCAGGAGATCATAGACAAAATTAATATGCAACAGATTCTCTTCTCAGCAAATCTTCTACCTATATAAAAAAGCAAAATTTTTTCTCTTTTAAAATGGGTTTGACTGACAAGTTTTTTTGTTTTTTTTATCAGATTAATGTAAATGTACATGGCTCTCTTAATATAACAGTGTCTCCTTGTTTAATATACAGCTAAATGTATTGTGTAGTTTTTTTATTACAAAATAATTGAGATAATTCATAATTTAAAAAAGCTAGGAGATCAAAATGTTTTTATAGAAATTGGAGAACTTCTGATGGAAAAAGCAACGGGCAACAGTGTTGCCAACTATTTCTACTGTAATGGAACTATATCTAAAGTCTGCCAAAAAAGTTGCCAAACATCACAAAGTGATGTCATATATTAATTACTATAATTATGATTTCATCACATTCACATGTTCATTGCCAGTTTTTTCCCTTTTACTCCCATACTCACAAATTTCAATACAAAGTGCTCTCATTCACATATTTTCCTGTTTTTGTTGTCAAAGGGTGAAAATAGTAATCAAAGCTATATGTTTATGAATGATGATACCTCTAACAGAAAGTCCCAAATGGTAGAGAGTCTTGTTTTTTTCTCAGTTATCAGGGGCTGACAGCTGGTGTGCAGTGGTTGCTGCTGTGTTTATGTCATATACCTGCTCCAGCAGCTGTCTGCTACTCTTCACTCCAGACTGCACAGCTCATATGACTATCCTCACAGACCGATGCTGGTGACTTTCTTTTCTGCAAATACGCTAAGATTGGTCTGAAAAGTAGCTACATTTGTTTTTGGTTCTTTTTTTCTTCTTATAAAACAAGTTGCTAAAGGGGCCAGAAAGTAGATATATCTGTAGCATTAATGTGAAGGATTAAACATGAAGAGTGTTTTTGTAGAGACGTAATCAAGCAACACAATCCTTTAGTACAAAGCTTGAAATAATGTGACAGCATTGTGGTCTATTAAGATGAAGTTTCCTCTACTTGTATATTTACTTTATGTTGTTAGTGTTTTGTATTCAGTTTTTTTCTAAAAATGTGTTTTTTCTGGTGCATCTGTGCGGCATCAGTTTGTGTCTGCCTGCAATGTGTCTGTTTGCAGTCTGTCAGTCTGCAGTGAGTCTGTCTGCAGCATGCATTTGCTGAAGTTGATTGCAGCTCCTTTTGCTGTCAGCATTGTGATCCCAGATTATCTGTATACACATCTCACCTCTCCTCCCACTCAGTCACTGCCCCAGTTTCTTTTCCAAGAGGGTCACTGAGTAACCATTGGATCATGTCCCTAAAATGCGACAAAACTGACAACTGCCTGAACACTAAATAGAAAGTGTCTTCAAAGGCTTTCCAAGAAATACCCAGGAGTCCTTTTTTTTTTTTTTTTAACAGCAAAATACATGAAAATGTCTGAAGCCACCTGATCACACCATTCTCTTAATTTTTCATGTGGTAGAAAACCATTGAATACTTTCCCCTCTTGCAAGCATTGTTTAAGCTAAATACATGCTCGTCTTGTGTAGTGTTGTTTACATTTGATCCATTTACCCAATGCAGCTCAAGCCTTTTAGAAGTGGCTTTTCCAACTAGTTTATTACGCTTATTATCACTTATCTAATCCAAACTTTTGCTATTAGAAATGCTCTGGCTCAGCTCTCGGTCTCTGTCTCTTATAATCTTTCAGGATACTCTTTCCATCCTTTTATCCTCTCTTCTCTGCAGGTGTCCCAGCAGGCGGCTAAGTGTATTCCAGCCATGGTTTGTCCCGAGCTGACAGAGCAGATCCGTCGGGAGGTGGCAGCTTCTCTTCACCAGCGCAAGGGAGACTTTACTTGTTACTTCCTGACTGACCTGGTAACCTTCACCCTACCTGCAGGTCAGCACCTCATTGGCAAACAAAACAAACATGACCAAAAATATGAGCTCACTTTCCTTAACAACTGGAAGCAAACAATAGGTGACGCAGGCACATTCATGAATATCATTACATGAATTCCAGAGGCTGGCAAAGTGTCCTGCCAGTACAAGGGGAACTTATAACTCTGCAGCTGAAGAAACACATTATCTAGCCATTCCCTTGTGGCTTTCCAAGTGTGTATTAGAATGCCTGTTTTGTTTACTTGTGGCATATGAAATTGCTTGTTGTTTGCGTGCTGCAGGGATATAATGCCACGGTTGTCCATTTCCAACTGCCAGAACATGGAGGCTACCTCTGGCTCACTGTTTCAGTATTGTTCTTGTATGCTGAATATGACAGGCTGCCAGCTGTGCATTTTTCCCATTCATAGTGAAACTATATTTAGCATTTCTGCCGATTTCTTTCAGTAATGTCGCTCACACTCATTATTTTCTGATGAATTTCATTGTGTGGCTGTTATGACTCAGTTTGTTACTGAAACTATGCTAAGGATTCTTGATACGCTTTATGCTCAGGACAATGTGGACCTTGGCATCTGGCCACAATAGAAACTCATTCTGTTCAGTCCCACAAAGTCAATGCATTCATTTATTTTAGTTAAAGAATACGCTTCTGTGTTGACGAGAGGTCAGAGCATGCAGTGAAAGCCGTTTGCTGTTATGAAGAGAACAAAACACGGTAGCTTGATTTGAACTGAGCCAAGACAGAGAGAGACTTTTCCCTGTCTGTCATTCCAGGTAGATAAGGAAGGGAGGAATGCCTCTAGCAAATAAGATTAAAAACAGTTTCTTCTTAGCTTTATTTTCATTGCTGTTAATCACTCCACCTCTTGGTCTTTTGTTTCTTTTTTTTCAGACATTGAGGACTTGCCTCCGGCAGTTCAGGAAAAATTGTTTGATGAAGTGCTGGACCGAGATGTGCAAAAAGGTAAATCACACTCTGAGCTTCAGTGCAATTGCTTTAGTCTATAAGAGAGAAACCAGATCCAACGACTGTTTGACTGGTTGGCAAACAGAGGAGCCCTTTTACAACCAGGCTACTATATCGGGGAGGCTGCCCAGAGCTGGCAGGGTTGTATTACTTGTGTTTCCTGTCTTGCCAACACAGTTCTTACTGGCCCACTTGTCAATCTGCCAGGCAGTCCCTCTGTATTGTGTGCACCAGTTGCATCTGTGCTAATCAGCCTAATTAAGTTTCAGGGTTTTCTTTGTCATTGAATGACTGCACCTTTGTTCATCCACAGACATAAAGACAGATCTTAACACATGGAAAAAGCGTCACTTTTATTTTATGATTCTTATTTTGTGTATCTTCTTAAATCACCCAACTCTAATCAATTCTGTACACTGTAGTCAGAACAGGCATTTTTATTTCAGGCTCAAGAACCTTTCAGGGTGTGTTTGTTAGAACTGGAAGAGAACAGAATAGAATATCTAAGGATTTGTGCAGGGCCAGCTGACATTCATTCAGACCTGTTTATCTGGGCATGTAAAGACAAATTTTGTGTTCATGATGTACATTCTGTTAAAAAATGAGGGGGAGTGGGGACCCAGAAATAAAAGATGTCACAACAGCAAAATAGCAGAAAGGAGGGAAAGATTGTTGCTTGAGAGTTTCTGTAATCGTGTTCAGAATAATTGATTGTCATATGGATTTAAAGTTGATTAAATCATGTTAATTTTGTTAAGCTATTTTTTGTCTGTTTATCTGCAAGCAGGAATTTGACTTGGAGTCTGAGCTCAAACAGAAAAGCTGTAACCTGTACTTTGTAGCATGTTTCTGCCATACTGTATCTATTTACATGTAGTAACACAGGCCAGTATCTGTCTGCAGCATATCTTATCTATTACATATCAACTTCAAGACATTTTTATGATAAATGCGCATCTACATATATTTGCATCAAGAATTCTCCCCTGCTGTCATTGGCATTTTATTTATTTATTTAACCTTTATTTAAGTCCTGTGAGACTTCTGTTTCTTTTTCACATGAGACCTGGCCAAGAAGGCACGCTTTAGCAGTCAACACATATAAAACCAAGCACACAATAAATCCATTAAATAAAACTATAAAACTGAGGCTAAAACACATACAATTGTCTTAAGAGTGGAATTTACAGATTTCAGTTGCATTAGATTCTTATGAAAGGTTTTAACTAACCAAAAGAGACCAAGTTCTGAGCTTTCAGGTATCCTGGAGGGTATTCCAGGGCCAAGGTGCAAAATAAGAAAATGCAGTTCTACCTAGTTCTGTAAACATTTTTGGTTTGTTAAACAGCAGCAACCTGGTTGAAAAACACATTCAAAAAGTTTTTAAGTGCTATTAAGAAACCTCTCAAATATTACTTTTACTCAGTACAGTTTTGTAGACTAAAATTAAACAGTGATGTTTTCCCCTAAGGGTCAGTGAGAGCCAGGACACCAGATTATAAAGGACACAATTATCTGTGCTGGGTAAAGAGTTAGAGGTGAAACACAGGGAGCAATGATAAACAGTCAAGCCAACTCGGCACAGATGATGCTGCACATAAATAGTCTCACGGTTAATAATGATGTTGCTTGCACACAAGACTTATTTTGATATTAAAACCCAAACCTAATTCTTAGGTTGTTTTTTTTTTTTTATCAGGTGCTCGGTATGCAGTCTAAATGAGAGCTTATTGTCCATCCAGAGGCCCGTGTATTTGTATCAGAAATCATTTTCATTTTTATCTCCACATATGGTAACAGCAGAAAACGTGAGCTGAGAGTGAGACCTAGAAAAGACCATGAATTTGTTTTTCTTTGCATTGAGAACCAGATACACACAGAAACTTGCAGCTGCTTAAATGCAAATCTGTGGGTTATCAACAGCCGTACCAAAGCAGGGATATTGATATTGTATGCAACTCTCAACATATATTGTGCATTTTTTGCTGCTACACAGTTCCTTTGTGGTTAGCTAATCAATACCATTAAAGGTTTCAGCACTTAACCTTCCCTTCCCTCTTATTCAGAACTCGAAGAAGAGTCTCCAATCATCAACTGGTCCCTGGAGCTCGGGACAAGGTTGGACAGTCGACTGTATGCTCTGTGGAACCGCACAGCTGGGGATTGCCTCCTTGACTCTGTGCTGCAGGCTACATGGGGTATCTACGACAAAGATTCGGTGCTTCGCAAGACCCTCCACGACAGTTTACACGACTGTTCCCACTGGTGAGGCACAGGCAGAGTCTTGTGTAACAGTCTTATAAAACACAACCTTTGAACAGTGAAGCTAATTTGCATCCAGCCTTGGGTATATTCAAACTGTTTTCCACAGACTGAATGATATAATCCAGCACACTTTATCAGCAGAGTGATGCTCAGTTTGGTAAAACAAGGAGAGAATAATGTTTTGTTTTTTTAAAAAAAAAAAATTTTATATATATATATACTGTAGACTCATCAAACAGTTGCCTTAGTACACTAGATGTTAAAAACTGAAGTATTAGGTTCCAGTTATGAGGCATTCATAAATCGTCCATGCTTATCTTTTTGGCATCTAATTTTGCACATTAATAGAAGAGTAAGATTGTTGAGTTTTTTTTTCTCCCATAAACCTATAGTCTACGATTTTAGAATCAGTTGCGAAATTTTGAAAAAAAAGCTACCCAGCTACTTACTTATTGCAGAAAGTTTCGAACACAAAAGAAAAATAAACAGATACATGTATAAATAAAATGTTGAAATGCAGAAGAGGGCGGGGACGAGGCAGACCAAGGGGGGTCAGCTGTCGGGGGAAGGTGGTGTCAGCTTGAGCAGGGGATTGAATGAGAGCAGAGAGAAAAGAGACACTCAGCTATGTTGACCAATGTAAGCCATACGGCTGGATGGCTCGTATTGGTTAGCGTCTTTTCAGCCCAGAATCCAGTAACGTGGATGGATTTTTTTTTGTTTTTGTTTTTTTTTGCTCTTCACATTGTGTAGATTGTACTTTAGGCACATAACCACCATTTAAATGAGGTTATTAATTATGATCAAACTTGCAAATAGTAGACCATAACTTTAAGGACACTGAAATGTCTGAAACTCAATACTGAAAATTCACAAGTTCAAGTTTAAGTTATTGTTATTTACCATAATATGGCAAAAGGACATATTTAGAGATCGGGATATGTGCCCAAAATTCCCAAGCTACCCAGCTACCCATTTCCCCCCATTTCTCTATGTACCTGGTTATCAGACTTATATTTTGATTTGATTTTATTAGAGCAGACTTCAGAAAAGCAGGAAATTATATTTTTCTCATTCAATTTCAAATGTATATAAACAACCAACAACAGAAGAGGTTATGCTGTCATTGAATTAAACAAACTTAAATAATACATAGTGCCAATGTCAGTTCTGCACCTGAAATCCATCTATTGTTATGTTGACTGTCAGGAAGTTCAGTTTGTGTTGCCTTGACGTAGACAAATACAAATAAGGTTGCACTCTTATGGCAAATTCGTCATATCCAGCTCATACAGAGATAAGACACATGGATGTGGGGATTTTATGATGGCTTTAGAAAGATTTTAGAAGTCACCAATTTTACCTTAAATGAATAAACTATACAGTGAACTTTAAAGTTCTTAAATAATTTAAATCCAGCACTCATTTATCAACCATGCTTGGGCACAGATGTGTGCATAATGAGTGCGTAACAACATTCCCACACACAATGTGTGGAATTTACCAGCTTGTACTTAGGAATGTGTGTAAATACTGTATAGATATAGATCTGACCATGCTTTCATGCATATAGAAAGTTTCGCTGGCATCACAGCTTGCATTGCAACATCCACATCTGTTCTTCATTTCCACAAATTAAAAATGACGCTGTTAGTATTTATTTTTCTTATAAGCAGTCATTTTTTGAACCCAGTAGTGAGTGCCCCTTCAAAGAATAACCTGATCTGTTTAATGAAAATGTCTTCTGAGGGACAAAAAGAAGATCCTCTTAGATTTATAAATGATTGTGGACCTGTTTTGCAGAGATACTAACTGCACAAAAGCTGCTCTGTTGCACATCCAAGTGGGATTTCCCCTCTGGTGTGTGGTGGAATGCAGGTCTACAGATTACTTTTTTTTTTTTTCATCTGCACTTTGATAAGTGTGCTCCAAATTATTATTATTATTTATTTTTATTTTTTTTTTGCCTGAAATATGTTCCCTCATGCATGAAATGCCTGATAGAAATGAATGTTAACTTGACTTGAATGCTTTATTTGGCTAAGTCTGACCTCTCCAGATGAAAAGACCCATTAAAATACTGGAACTCAAGGACAACAGTTTATCCTTATATTAACAAGTTTGTCAAGAGATATCTACATGTTCTAGTTACTTCTGGACCTTCTGAAAAGGTCTTCTCCAAAACTGGAGAGATATTATCAAAGAAAAAAACAGACTGAAGCCTAACTTATTTTAAATGTAAAAATGTTTGAAATAAAAATGTTTGACCTCCCCCCAAATGGACCCAAACACGGTGTGATAGGTAAGACAAACTGAAGGAGTTTACAAGCAGCATTTATAACTTGGTCAATAACCTTTTAAAAACCTTTTCTCACCAGTGTTGAAAAACAAAGTGTGACTTAAGAATGATAGAACTACAGGTTTATACATGTCAGTTTTTTTGTTTTATTTGGGGGGGGGGGTCTTAAATCAAATAGTGAATATTGCATATTAACATACATCTGTATACTGTCATTTTCTCCTGTAAATATAGATCATAAAACAATTTTTGAGCATTTGTCTTGTGAGCAATTATCATGGAATCGGTTCATTTAGGGTATTTAAAAAAAAAAAAAATCAGATCTCTATTAAATGGCACATGCACACTAGGATGCATTCCAAAATTTATTTGAAAACCCCTTTTTTCTCTAAGGTTGATAAATGAGTGCCCAGAGACATTTGAACTCATTAAAAAATGGGGCACAAGTTGTCTCAAATTGAGTAATAAGTCTGCCTTATATGGTTTTTTTCCACGTATACATGAAATTAGGTTCTTGAAATTACTCCTGCTTTTTCTTCCTGAATAAATTAAAAGTAAATGTTCCATACTCCTAAAACGTAAACAGAAAATGCACAGTGGAGGCTTTAGATTTCCACATACATCTATATTGCAAACAGGCTCACATTTGGCTTCAAAACTTTTATTATGGGCAGATGAAAATTGAAACCACATTTTCAAGTGTTGAACTCTGCACATAAATCCTTCTTCACATTGACGCTCAAATCTCCAACTGAGGGAACAACAAAACATTTTTCAGTGAAGGACTGAGCCTGATTTCACATGAATATACCAGCCCACTGTGACTCATGTCTGTGTGGAACAAACTGTGTGGTTTTCAGAGGGAAAAAGACCTCTTAGACATAATGAGCCATTGCCAACCTAAACCGTTACAGAGAAAAGAGGAATGTAGTCAATAGCAGTCACACGCCTTTCTGCACACAGGTCAAATAATGTCAAGGGCTAAGCAGTTTATGTGTGTGTGTGTGTGTGCAGGTTTTATACACGCTGGAAGGAGTGGGAGTCTTGGTATTCCCAGAGCTTTGGGCTGCACTTCTCCCTCCGAGAGGAGCAGTGGCAGGAAGACTGGGCTTTCATCCTATCCCTTGCCAGCCAGGTACACATGCATGAAAGCAAACACTCATATTAGCACAGAGGACAGAAGCCTCTTGTGCTTAAAATGTAATACAGTAATGATGCATGAATTATGCAGGAAGTTTTACTGCTCTTACCGTGGTGTACGTTCTCTGTAATGCTCTGGGAAAGTGCATCCTGTCTGTCATAAGCACTGTTATATGTGACCTCAGTGACTAAGTATTTGGGTGGGTTATTATATCTGGGTGTGAAAGTTCTGTAGTTGTGTTTTTTTATGTTGGGAGTATGCTGGAATAACTTGGCAGCTGAATCTGAAATCCTCTCTTTGTATTTTCACCAGCTTTTGCCTCTAACAGTTATATCCCTTTTGTGTTTTTCGTTCTACAGCCAGGATCCAGCTTGGAACAGACCCACATTTTCGTTCTTGCACACATACTTCGTAGGCCTATTATCGTTTACGGAGTGAAGTATTACAAAAGTTTCCGTGGCGAAACACTCGGGTACACCCGTTTTCAAGGTGAGCAATTTGCAAAGTCTTAAAGCTGATGTTTTGGATAAAATATTGATCATTTTTGAGTGCAGCTCCATACCAGTGGGTGCGGAAGAACTAGACTTCCTCTGTGAAATAGCTGCAGCCTACATGTGTCTGCATAGCTGACATTGCAGACATAACTGCCCCTGTGATCCATCAGTAATTGCTATTCTCAGCATGTATCAGTCTTGTGCATTTATTTTTGAACTGTTTGACTCAAAATAACACAAACAACAAATCATACTGTCACAGAGTGCATTCAGAATGCTATTGTAATGCAGGAAAATGTTAGACACATGTGAATGCAGCTGCATACATGTAAACCATCAAAAATAACAAGTCAAACAACCCTGCAAGTGTTGAGAGCAGAGTCCACCTTCACCACTTGCAGTAAAAACAGTCTGGAATCAATTTGCTCCCTGAGTGATGCCTTGCAGGGGATGATGAAAGTGCTCTTTGAGGGCCAACTGAGGGTAAAGCTTGCCTGATGGATCAGTGATTTACTGTTGCCAGGGCCCAATGTATAACACACAGAGGCTGTGCTTATGTGTGCCTAAAGGAGCTGCTGCTGAGGACACTGTTCAGTTAACGTGATGACCAAGTGAACCCAGTAAAAAAAACACAGTGGTTACTGGGAGAGTAGCTGAACAGAAACTTATAAATCATGGTGCCACAAAGATATTCATGGGGCATAAGAGCAGCTTTGCTTCTAGTTTTCTGCATTGTTTTATGAGAGTTGGCTCTAAACACATTTATTCAAGCATCGAATATGTTTTATGCATGTTTTATTTGTTGAACCTTAATTCTAAAAGACAGTTGGAACACTGAGTTAAATGTATATTTTGAAAAAAGGAAATCAAAGATTTTCAAGTAATTGGCCTGTTATTGACTTAGCATTGAGATATACGTGAATCTGCCCCTTCTGTTTAATCATGTTCCTGTCAGTGTTTTGCTGTCATATTTGTTGGCTGTACATTTATATCTTCATTATACAGTATAGAAGCACACACCCAGTAATAGTGATGGAGGCGAAGTGTTGCTGGAGGCTGATAATTGTTTTCTCTGAATTCTCTGAACCAGAAACTTTGGAGGAATAAATCCTAATAGGCCCATTAAAACAAACAAATGAATAACCTTCTACATACTTAAGACAAATGTTTATTCATTTATACTAAGTTTCTCTTGAACCAGAAACTGTGTTAAAGTTGTAGTCATGGTTCTGTGTTTTTGTCTAATTTTATCTTAGCAAATTATGGTTGTGTTGCCTAAATTGCAGTTATTTCTTTTGACAGTAACATCATCCAAACAGAAGTAAATATCATGAAAGACCTTTAATTTATTTTAACTATGCATTTGTAGCTTATATATAAATGACTTCTATTCTATGAAGTAAAAGTATTATTTAAATGTAACCCTTGATTTCCTTTTATCATCAAACTACTCTATATGTTCCATTTGGTAATGTTGAATCCAAAAAGCCACCAGCAACATTTCTGCAGTTGTAATTAACTTATTTACAGACCGGTAACTTATTTCTGTTTTTTACTACACATACAGTATGTAGCTATTTAGTATAAGAGTTAGGGGTGTAAATCACTGGTTTGGTCACAATACGATATTATATCGATACAGCCGATATGCGATTTAATACCTGCCGATATCTCAAGTCACGATACAATTTTGATTTGATTTAGGATCCACTTACCAATATAAAACTATATGAAAAATATTACAAGTAATAAACAAGGTTATTGTTTCTTAACATAACTGTAAGCTTTGCAGTACAACTTCCCTGTGTCACATTTGTCCACTGCACAACTATAAACATGGATTTTGTTGTGAAAATGTTGTGGCAGAGGACCTTCAAGATAAAGCCATTTTCACAATAAAAGGTTTGATATCGATTTTGGTCGATATTGTGTTTTTAAACCGATTTACGATCAATACACCAATTTGTATTGATATATCGATATAGATCGATGTATTGTTACTAGGGCTGGACAATTAATCGAATTTTAATCGCAATTTCAACTTTGCCTTTTCACGATCATAAAAACACTGTAATCGAAGAAAAAACGATTAATCCTGAAGTGAACAGACTGGTGGAGTTATAGGAAGCAAACTGCAGGGAGTATAGAACAGGAATGCATGTAGACTGAGTATTCATTTTTATTGCTATTATTATCTTAAATAATATTCTTATTTTACTCCTTTACTTGTTTCTAATTTATTTCCGTTTTTTTTTTTTTTTTTTAAGTTATATTTGAAGTTGGGTTTTGGTGGTTCAATATACACTTTTTATAAAATCAATTAATAATTGTGTATATTAATCGTGATTTCAATATCAGTCAAATTAATTGTGATTATAATTTTTTCCATAATCGTCCAGCCCTAATTGTTAAACCCATAATAAGAGTCATCACTTTATGTGCAGTTTATTTATATGGGGAAACTGAAACACGTTTAGACAACAGGCTCTTCAGCCTATTCACCTTCAAACATTTACCTTCAAAGCTCGGAAGCGGGTAAAAGCCAAACCAGTATTAACCCTGGTTTTCCAACGTGCACTTTCTAAAGCTCTTTTCACCACAGAGTACTTTCTTTTCTTCACTGCATCTTCCGTTTTTTTCTTTCTTTCTTTTTTTTTCTTCGAGAGTTCAAGTGACTGGCATTTGCTCCAATCATGAGCTTATTCCCACACAGCGTCATGCCCTTAGCTTTGTCATTGGCTGGCGATATATACAGAAATCTCCGCCCAAACGAAACTCGCAACTGGCGCTTCAGGTAACTGCAGCCAAGCTGTCACGGGAGCGTGCTCAAACTGAAGCTATAATGTTGTTTACTAAGCTTTTTCTTCGTAGTTACACTTTTTAGTGTCTTTCAGTTGATCTGGATCGTTTGCTGACGGCGGAAGAATCCATAACTATCACTTACAGTGTTTGAATTTACCGCAACTGTCTTCTTCCTGTATCAAAACTGCAGATGTAGCGTCATTTGACGTCACGTCCGCAGGGCAGTGCTGGAAATTCAGACACGGAATTGCAACGCATTTTGCAGCACACAGCCTGTTCAAGGCAACGGAGAGAAACATGGGTGGAAACGTTCTTTTTGGCAGTTAGCACTTCATCACCCATTAGTATTAAAAGAATGGACATGCATGTTTGTTTGTTTTTTTATTCCTGCCTCTAGTCCCTTTAAATATATGGAGTAAAGTTCTCTTTCCCACCACCAACAGCAGATTGGTCTGAGGTGAAGAGTTGGTCAGCAAACAGAATTGCACTCAATTTAACAGTGATGGAGTTTTTGAGATGATGAGAGATAATCAACTTATCAGGCAGGAACAAGCTTTCGTCTCCAGAGATCACACGGTAATCAGCTGTTCAGATAACAGCATCAAAATGAATAATTGAAGGCAGGCAAGGCTGCTCTCTTCTTCTCTTGTTATTACATAAAGTATGTTGAGCAGTAGACCATTAACAGTCATCCTTTTAATTCCTCTGCTCTAATAATTTCCTTTTTTATTAAGCAGAATTTGAAATGATTGCGTACCCCTCCCCCTGCAGGTGTGTACTTGCCCCTTTTGTGGGAGCAGAGTTTCTGCTGGAAGAGCCCCATCGCTTTGGGGTACACACGGGGCCACTTCTCAGCGCTGGTGGCCATGGAGAACGACGGCTTCGACAATCGCGGCGCGGGCGCCAACCTCAACACAGACGACGACGTGACGGTCACGTTCCTTCCGCTGGTGGACAGCGAGAGGAAGCTGCTTCATATTCACTTCCTGTCAGCACAGGAAGTAAGCCCCCTATGGCTGCACTTTTTGTGATGCTTGTTTATTTTTATGTCAAATTTATTTTCTTGGGGAGGCTGAGAGCAGTAATGATAATTTCCTCCTCCCTTTCAGATGGGTAATGAAGAACAGCAGGAGAAGCTCCTGCGGGAGTGGCTGGACTGCTGCGTGACAGAGGGTGGCGTCCTGGTGGCCCTACAGAAAAGCTCCCGCCGCCGCAACCACCCGCTCGTCACCCAAATGATGGAGAAGTGGCTGGATGGCTACCGGCAGATCCGCCCGTGCGCCTCCTTGTCCGACGGCGAAGAGGAGGAAGACGACGATGATGAGTGACAAAACTGAAGTCGAGGGAGGCGGTCTGCAGGGGGGCAGGGCTCCTCCTTCTTCTCTCTTTCTTACAGTGTTTATTTGGTTTCATTTTTCTTTTTGTTTACTTTCCTGACACGGATAAACTGTGAAAGCCTTCAGCAGAGGACAGGGAACCACAAGCCCCCCCCCCGCCCCTCCAAACTGACAGAAAACTGGCTGCTCTGGCACATGCAGGCTCTCAGCTTTCAAAGACAGTCAACACTTCACTCAGACCAACCTGAGGCCAACAGAATTGGGGAGAGAATAAAGGTTTACGAATGCAAATGACCCTTTGATTTGCTTTAAGTTTCAACTGTAAAGACATGAAAAAAAAATCTTTATCCATAGATGTAAATGCATGTGGTTGTTCAGAAAAAGTTAAAGGAAATATACCAGCATCGAATCAAATCAACACTTTGTATCTGTTCAGTGTGGGCACTGACAAAAGCACACTTCCAAATTGATCTTTTTGATGTTTATCCAGCCGTATTAGAGTTGGCTTGTTTAGCTTTTTTGTTGTTTTGGAAAAGGCAGGGAAAAAGCCAATAAAGAAAACCAGAGATTGTGTAATAATAAACAAATTTAATCCTTATTACTAAGCACTGCACATTTATTAAAACATTTCTATACAAATACAGTATCATTGCTTGAATTGAGATCATATATGAAGCTCTATAAAAGGGAGATTTACCCTTCACTACTTACTAAGGTTTAGCACACTAACATTCATGTTGGATATTCGGTTTACCTTTTTCAGACTGATTGAGCTGAGAAGTTTGTGTGTGTGTGCGTTTTAGTTTTTTTTTCTTTGAATTTATTATGCATATTTATTGTTTGAAAACTTATTTGAGCTAATGAGAGCTTTCTGTATATTCTTTTTGTGGTTTTATTAATTATTTACTCAAATCTTGATGAAGACACGATGCACAGAAACACTGTTGCTGTGAGGAAAGAACCAATCATGAACATCAGTGGAAAGTTTACTTAACTTGTTGCATGGGATTTAGTACCTCATCTGAATGCTTAAAATCTGGTGCTTTTTATTTCTAGGTGGACGAGTAGGCAACAGCGGGACACATTCAGTGTCAGTGTAAAACCCCCAAGTCACACTTGTCTAATCCTCATCTTCTACTTCCTGTTTGTCCCTTCGTTCCTTTAAGCATTTGTTATCCAGCTCACCCTCACGGTACAGGTCAGTTCACCTCCTTTCCGAAGCCTGTTTGTCGTCTACCCATATTTTTAATTAAAGTTGTTGTGAAAAATTACAACATATAAAACCAAAGCTGACAATGAAAAGAAAAAGAAAAAAAAACAGTTGTTTATTTTGCTGTGAATGTTTGCATTTTCTTATTTCCTGCCATTGCGTACTGTAACCTCTTTCGTGTTTCATTCCTGTCCTACATGTTTTGAGCATTGCCTATATGTTGCTTTGTATTTATGCAATAGTTGCAGTTGTGACTATAATGGTTTGTGGATTTAGGCCTGACTTCACTAAACAGA
The DNA here is from genome assembly GCA_023101725.1 of Atherinomorus stipes. Taxonomy (NCBI): domain Eukaryota; kingdom Metazoa; phylum Chordata; class Actinopteri; order Atheriniformes; family Atherinidae; genus Atherinomorus; species Atherinomorus stipes. The sequence continues at coordinate 1,834,496 of JALJCO010003968.1, read as the reverse complement.
GTGTAATGCAAAGAACAGGCAAATATGGGGAAAAAATAAAGGAATCCCTTTTTGAATGTCCAAACTACACCGTTTTGTTTTTTTGTCTGTTTTGTTTCTATACGAGTTTATTTAAAAAGCCTGTTATCATGTCAGTGGATTTATTTGAGTTGTTTTGTTGGTTTATTTTTTAACTCATGATTTATGTTTTCATAATTTATGCCAGATCTGTTTTGGTTTTCAACTCCCTCTAGTGGATTTGAAGAAACAATACAAGAAAGTCAACTAAATGGCATGAACACTTTTTTACAGCCTCTACATCTACCATAATTTTTTTTTTGTGTGTGTGTGTGTATGTGTATTTAAATGCAGCTTTTTCCTTTTTTTTTTTTTTTTTTTTTTTTGTAGTAACTGTAATCCAGGGATCCTGCAGGTTTTAGAAGTTTCCCTGTTGTAACAAATCTGATTCAGACTCAAATTCCACAGAGCTTCATGCCAAGCTCTGCACAAGTCAGCCAATTACCCCAAAAGTGATCAAAAATTGATTACGTGGACTAGACGGCACATATCAGGTATTTATGATGTAATTTGATGTACCACATCAAAAGATATCTTGGTATGTTGATATGACACAAATATAATTTTTTTTAAGTATTCTTACAAATGTTTGCTAATTGATCTTCTTGATATTTGTTAAATTGAGGGATGTTTACAGCAAGTCAACAATAAGCAAAAAAAAAAAAATTCTCATGATTTTTTTTCCTTTTATAGTGGACAATTATCTAAACATTTAAGACAATCAAGTACTTTTAATGCATTGTGGTTTGATTTGTTCACATTCTCAACCATCGTATAGATTTAGTCACAGACAATAATATTGTTAATTAGCATCTTATGAGGCAGTAAAAGTGCCTTATTACCTTTTAACTAATAATTAAAAATCTGACACAAAGTTTTACAGATATGTTTCTTACCAATACCAACAGAATAAAGATAAATGCGAAACACAAAATATTTGATATTTTTCTTTTTTAGCTGATCTATAAGCTGACTGAAAGGCTCCAAGTTTGATTTAGTTTTCTGTTTTGGCTGCTTGTTTTTTAAGCATGTCTGGCTGTAATCAACAGTTGGATCGTTTAACTTCAACAACTACCAAATCCTCTCAAATCTGTCTCTGCACACATTAAAATTAACTAGCTGGGATCAGTTTAAGGGCTGGGCTTAGAGTTTTATTGGCATGACTTTGAAAGTAATATAAATAAAGTTGGATCTATCAACTTCCATGTCTACCTTACTGCAGCTCACAGCTTGAGGCTCATTATTTGTTACATTTCTTATACAGAAACCCTTTAAGAGCCCTGTAATCTTCTGAATGATCTCTCTTTCAGGCAAAAACTGCAATGCTGCTCCTCTCAGTGAATTAAATCAGAATGCTTTTGCACACATTGGGGTGTACATGCTGCAGTAATACCTTTACATTTAACATAAACTGTGTATAAATAGCCATAAATTTACTATGTCATCAAAAAAAGCTATCTCAGAATTTGCCCTTTAAGTTTTCATTAGACTAAAGTGATTCACAGATAAGGGTTTAAACATCTGCCGTTATAGAAATAGGAACCCCTGCAGATAACTTGACATGCAGAAGTGTGGTCAGAATTTCAGCAAGCTTAACCAAGGCCTCAGTGCAAGTTACAGAAGCCAAAGAAATGCTTCCTAATTCCATTTGCATCACCGGAAATGTACACTGTCATGGGATCTAACATAAGTTAAGTCTACTGGACTTTCAGTCTCATTCAGAGGAGCTTTTTCAGTTTTGATGTGGTTGTGACCAACAACTGCTTTTAAGATGTGATCCACTGTTGTCAAAGTGACCTTAGTTTCACTTAAGGGCAAGTGTGAGTGTGTGTTGTCAACTTCCTTGGGATAGCTGAAAGGATGTGAAGGTTTTCCTGCATCTTAATGATAAAATACATTTTTTAAGACCAGAAAGTTAAATTCTGGACAGAGAAATTAAGTTGCTGGAATGGGGAAAGAAAACGGTCATCTACTGTAGGTCAAAGTGGAGAAACCTCACTTAACAGAGGAGTCCTGAGACATCTTCTCTCCACCACCTACAACAGCATCCTTATGACCTTCACGCAATCACACTTATTCACAGGATTTATTCGGAGGCACAACTCACTGATGGCCATAGACTGTAAAACATCAGCGGTTTCACAGGCTACTTAAAGCTGCAATGTGCAAGTCTATGATAGAAAAATGTTATATTAATAAAAAACTTTCTATTTCTATCTAATCACTTCCCAAAATAACTTATTCTCTTAGAATGAGCCTTTTATATTAACTTCTTGTTGGCTCATACGTGAAATACATGAAAACTGACATATTTGCACCAACATCTTCACTATGGTGTCTCTGAATATACAAACATCTGCGTGCGTGAGGTGAAAACCCTCACTAGCATTTGTTTGATAGATATTAGAACCCCGTATGGAGTCAGTGACACCTTAAAAGACACTAAAAGTAGTTACATGTGGTGCAGCCATCATTACGCTTGAGATAACTGGATTCACTTACAGATGAAAACACGTTTTGGCCCCTGACAGCCACCATCCACTCACAACTTACTGTACCCATCTTTAACGCTAGATGTCAGCAATGGTTACACTTTAGCCTTTGAGGGAAGTCTCCAACCATCTCCATCAAAAGTAAAAAAGCTCTTCTGGATTGGAGAAAAACATCTTTATGAACTAAGCCCCGTCCAGTTCACTTCACTTACTTTAGACACACGACATATAGTTTTCAAGGTCTGAGCAAGAATATCTGCCAAAAGTGATGAGAAAAAGGTCAATAGCGATATACTAAAGTGAACTTGGGGCAGTGGGGTGCGTCAGATATTTAGAAACCACATTTAGATGCTTTTCAAGATCCTTAAAGTGATTTTATCCAGACAAAAGAAAACAAAATACCCAAAATAAAACAAAGCAAACACAGTATCATCAATCAGAACAGTAAGTCTTATTTATTGGTTCCAGCTGCACTGTATGCTATATGTTCACCTTGTACGAGAAACAAATACAAATACTCACACTTAAAAACCAAACAATCTGCTAGCAGCCGCCTCTTGCTAACGTCACGGCGCTGAAGGGATGGATGTGGCTGCTGTTTGTTCGCAGAGCCACAGCTGGCTCTCATTAGAGCAGAGAAACAAAGAAGAAACTATGAGGGGAGGGAAGAGGGCAGGGAGGGATGGCGGGTGGGTCACGTAAGACTACGGTTATATGAACATTTAACAAGGCAATACAAATCTAACAGGAGTGAAAAACATCAAAAAATGTACATTTGATATATAAAAAATACCACAATGGAGAAAGACATGGAAAGCAGTAATCCAGAATTGTCTCTTTGTTTTTTTTAAAGTTTGTTTTCTGTTCAGATTTGATGTTAATTTTTTTCCTGAGTCAGTAAGAGATTTCCTGTTTTTCGTTATCCAAACACTTTCATACCACACAAGCTTTTCACTGCCGTATAATCTAGGCTCCTCTGAACGCCAACATATAATACAGACGATATTCTGTTTATGAAAACAACCAAAAATCAGCCGCACCTCAGTTCAGCGGAGCCATAAAGGTTACAACAGCTAAATGCAACTGAGGCTTCACACTCAAACGTACAATGTTTAACCATGAATAGCAGTTGTTTTTCTCTTCTTAGTTCCTTTTTTTATTTGTTTTGAAAGGGTCATTTCTACTTCATATCCTGAAATATTCTTCCACAACTACTGCCCTACATCTTGTCTTTACATTCAGGGTTTACCAGGCGCAACGCAACAGAGAAGAGCAAAGATGTAGTCCCAGACTTTTCTCTTCTTCTAAATATAACTGTAAATCCATTCATTTTCACACACTGGAGAACAGAAACACAGAACAAAGGATAATCAGAAAAGAGTTAAGAAAACAAAACACAAAACTAAGTGAAATGAGACATGTTTGTGCAGAAATGGGTGAAACTGAGAGAAAAAAGGGGGGATTGATGGGTTGTCCTTTAAATCAGGGAGGCTGGGTCAGGTTTCCATCCTGCATTTGGTGCCTGGCAACATGTCCCAGAAGTCAGGAGGAATTTCCCTAAAATACACACGATAGTAAAAGATATAAAGGAAAGCATCACTTAGTGAAGAACAAAAACAGAGATGGAGGGAGGAGAAGTTCAGATCTTCTGCGCATAAGTTTGACGGTCAGTCCCATCTCAGTGTGGCAGCTCAGGTTTGTTCGAACATCCACTGTCCTCACTGGGGCTTAGTGGTTTCATACAAAATGAAAAAGTGTGAAACGTCGCCCGGCAGGCAGTCTGCTGGTAGGTCCGGATGGCTGAAGTCAAGCGTACGGTTGAATGGGTTGACTCTGGAGGTTCTTTAGTTTACACTGATTTGCACGCCTCTTGCTCGGCTACAGCAGCAGTCCATCTACGGCTCAGTCATGTGCTCTCTCATGGGGTCGCCGTGTTTGGAGGGTTGGTTGGGGGAGGTGGCCTGTGACGGGTGGGTGCCAGGGGGCAGGGTGTGGGCGATGGGCACTCCCCCGGGAACCAACCCTTCCATAGGTCCGGGAATCCCACCGGGGGCAACACCCATCATGCCAGGGGGGAATCTGAGGAGGGACAGACGATGATCGACACAAATGAGGAGAAAAGTCATTAGAAAGTTTCTATAATGAAACCCACAGTGGAAGAAAAATAATACTAAGTTCTGTCTGACATGGGGTTTTTAAATAAAAGGAAAAAAGAAGTAGAATCAAATTAAACCATTTATGTGTATTAATGGCGTCAAAGTATCTCACATTCTGCTGGACTCTGAAGTCACTTCTCAGAAACAAATTATTGGAAAATGATGGATTAAATGTGGCAAAAATTTTACAAAGTATGGAGGCAACGAATAAGGATGCTCGAGGCAGTAATTTGGTGTAGGCAAGGACAAAAAAAAAAAAAGTAACACATACATTTGGTTTTATATTCTCAGGCTTTAAGTAGATCTTCTGTTAAAGGGTGCTGGAAGAGCATAACTGTTGAGAACTAGAACAACTAATATTACAGGTGATTTCTTCATGGGGTCACTCTTTAAGAGAATAAATTCAAGTTGGATCTAAGTTTTCTTTCCTCCCTTCTGCCATTAAAATGCTGAATTTATCGTGAGTAATTTGTTTAATTTGCAGCCCTTTGATTGTTTTGTTTATTTATTTATTTTATTTATTTAACCTTTATTTAACCAGGCAGTTTATTTGGTTTATTGGTGTTAGACATCTGTTTTAGGAATGTACAGGATCTGCTCTGTCTTTTGTTATTAAAAGTATTTCAATGAGTATATGGCTGTAAAAGTTACTTTGACTTTTAAATTGGCAAAACCCAGATTCACACCGTCTCCATTTGATGAAATCAGCATCACAGATCAATATTCCTATTTTCATTTCTGTTAAGCTACTTCAAAGGAAAAAGTCTCGCAAATAAATGGTTAGAGTGATTAAAAGTACCTGGAACAATTCTAAAATTCAAGCCAGTCATTTACAAAACCAGGGAAAATAAATAAGGTTTAAAAAAATAGAAGGTTTTCAAAACATTTTTTCAATATCTACAGATTTCTTTTTTAAATCAGATATATTTTTCTGTTACAAGATTTCTCTCTCTTTTTTTTTTTTGGCAATTCCATAAGGACGAAATTAACTCCAAAGATTTTTATGTAAACTTGTGGTTTTACAAAGCGGTAAACTCTCATCCCGTCTCCACCCAGTGACACAACTCCGCATCCACCCAGTAAATACTGAAGAAAGAGCAGAAAGAAAACGTCCAACATGATACTGATCCTGGTGCTGTGTTGAAGTTGAGGGAGGAAAGGGGTGGGATGGGAGCAGCTGGGGGAACTGATGGGATGCTGGGTGGGTTACAGGACGTGTAAGTTAGAGAGTGAAAAGGAAAAAAGGCTGCAGAACTCAGTGGGGTTTGGTTTTTATTAATGATGTTATTTGCCCCAGCCTGCTGGCCAGCAGCAGTGGTATTCATTTACCTGGTTGAGAATTAGGTATATAATTTGTCCTGCATTCCCCCGTTGCTATGGCCTGTACCATGGTTTGGTTCACTCGGCTGTGTGAGAGAAGCAGTTCAGTCTGGTTGAGAACAGGATAAATGCTAAGAAATGAAGAGCCTAAACTTAACAAGGGATACTGTAAACTCCTTTGGGCCAACTTCTATACCCCCCCCCCCCCCCCCCCCAAAATGCAAACATATATACAGACTATTCCTCCCCCACGTGTTAGGTCTCACTACTGCAGGTGTAAGATGGTACAGGCAATCCCTGCGTGATGCATACAAATCTCCTACCTGTAGGCAGCACCGTTGATTTCAGGGTGAACTTGAGGCTGCTGCTGCTCGATCATCCCCCAGGGTGCCGTGGTGACAAAGAACTCTTTGTTGACGCAGTTCCGCAGGCTGTCAGGAATACGGCCTGAGTCAGGAGAAGATCAGACTTTAGTGAGTCAAGAAATCTAAATACACATATGATGCACCTTAAATGCGCAGTCATACCAGTGATAGCTCGGCGAATTTCTGTGGCAGCGGCCTCTCTCATCTCCAGCGATGCCTGCTCGCTGTACCAGGCGGTGTGGGGGGTGCAGATTAAGTTGGGGGCATCTTTTAAGGGACCCTGGGAAAAACTGTTGAGCAGCATACAGTACATGGGATAGAGACAAGCAGGTGATTAGGAGACGTGAGTAGGGCTGCCACGATTAGTCGATTAATCGACTAATCGTCGACTAACTAATTCCGCTGGCTTGTCTGCCTTTCTGTCCTTGACGCACGTGCTTAGTCGCACATATCGGGTTCAGCTTTTCTTAAATTGTATATTGACATAACTTAACACACACACTACCAGTCAAAAGCTTAGACACATTTTTCCATTAGATTCAATGAGAAAGTGTCCAAACTTTTGATTGGTGCTGTAAATATGCTACAATTTTCATATGATCCGATTAGTCGACTAATTGCCTAAATAATCAGTGACTAATTGATGATCAAAATAATCATTTGTGGCAGCCCTAGATATGAGAGGAAGAAAACAGGGACTGAGTAAATACTGGAAGCTGAAGGCACCTGAATGGCTCTGACTCGTGGACATCCAGCGCCGCGCCGCGTATTCTGCCTTCCTTTAGAGCCTGAGCCAAAGCTTTTTCATCCACAAGGCCTCCTCGAGCAGAATTGACCAGGAAAGCACCTTGGCGCATCTGCACACACAAACAGAAGAGCAAACTGCTTTAAAAATACCTTTATTTAAAAATAAGACATTTTAAAGACTCTCTCTCTCCAGATCTTATTTCTTTACTTTATGTCCTCCAGGGGGCAGCAGAGACCATAAGAAGACTAAGCAGACATGCAATCACAGCAGATTTGCAGTCATGTCAGACACATTTATGCATGTAGATATATTAAGGGGACATGTGTCATGCAGACAAAAAAGCGGCATAGAGAATGAAATATTTTGGTGCTGAACAGCATGACGTGGTTAGCTTAGCCACCGTTTCATTAAGGCTTGCACATCTGGCCTGGCAGCCTACACAGCTGGCAGCTGCAACTTGGCCGGTCAGTAGCATTCCTTGGCTTGTAACTGGCTGCTTTGTTGGCAGCTTATAATAGGTGTGGCACAGTGAATGTGCAAGTGAACAAACATGTTATCAGCTATCTGTGGGGTTACAGTGCAGGGAAAATGTTTACTGCTGATGAAAGCCTGTCGTTTTTCAGTTTCTGCTCATATGGAAGTTGGGTCATGTTAGATTTATTTTTTCCAACTTTAAAGTCTCTATGCTTGGCTCGTTTCAGTAAAGAGCTGTTTAACTGCATGATCCTACACCCACACGCACTTTGGCAATGTTTGGGTCACACTGACCTGAAAGTTATAAAAGGACAGGAACAATGCATTACATCCACCCCCACAGGCACTGAGCACCCGTGCCTTTTTTGCATTTCCTTGTTCCCAGCATCTTAACACTCATTAAAACGTTGTTTAAACAGCCTGTAACTACATGTTGGCAGCAAAGGAGCGCCAACAGGACAAACATACCAGTGGCTGGTTAACTAACAGGCTACCAGCTCCAGTAAATAATTACCTAATCTTCAGACCACGTGTGTAATATCAGACTCTTTATAGATTTTACAGATGACTTGTCAAGGTTCCTCTGCATCAGAGATGCCCCACCTGTTTGATGGTGAAGTCGTTAATGAGGTGGTGGTTGTGTTCGTTCAGGTTGCAGTGCAGGGACACGCAGTCGCTCTGGTAGAGCAGGTCCTGCAGCGTGTAGACCCGCTGAACTCCCAGCGAGCGCTCCAAGCCGTCCTGGAGGTAGGGGTCGTAGAAGATGACGTTGAAGCCGAACGCCTTGGCGCGCATGGCCACCGCCTGGCCGGAGCGGCCTGAAGGAGGAAAGACGGACAGAAGGAATCAACTAAGTGGTATAAATTGTCTCTACAATGACTTAATGTACTGCTTGTATATGTCATCCAAAATTACATCTTTTTTTTTTTTTCTTTTTAATCAGCCTGACAGCCTGAGCTGCATGTGGTGTTGTGGTATGTAAATTTAGACTTACACCACAACCAAACAACCACATTCACTCCTGTTTTTTTGCTTGTTTTGCCAACTTCCTGGATACCTCGAGGATGATGATTATGTTGCTTAATCCCATCCGTATTTAACAAGCAAGCCAGAATATCCCCATACTGCTGATCCTCATATTTAAAAATCACTAAACACAAAAACACTCTAAACCAAATGTATTCATACGCCTGTGACTTTGGAACTAATGCACTTGATTTCTTCAACTACATCACAAACATTTAATCTTTTCTTTTAGTAACTAATAATATTTCCTCACCTCCTCTAAAACTGTTTGGAGCCTCTGAGGGTGCTAGCCTCACACACTGAAAACCTTTGCAATAGTTAATAATTAATGGAGAGGATCTATTTTATTAATAAAGACCTTTGTTTACAATGAGCAAAGTGTCAGCTTAATAATGCACATGACCGTGTTCATTTGAAAAAGCCCAGCGCTGTTAAAAGCTGTTCATGCTGTGGTGTTATCAGGGCGACAGTCATTTAAACTCATTTTGTTTAACAGCAGCTGGGAAATTATACTGCATGCACTTTAGAGACTGACTGAGGAAAAGTTTGAAAGAAAAATATAGTAAATGTCCTTTTTAGTTTCGCAGTTTCATGACAGCTGGATGTAATTAGTCAACCAGAATAACATTGTAGGCTCAGGAAAGGACGAGTTTATCATTTTTTCTGACTGTCCAGGTTAATCTGAGGACTCACCTTTACAAAAATGTACATATTTCACTCTAAATGTACTGTTTGATTAAGCAGATTGCAAAGCAACATTTTGATGATATAGTGCATGCAGGGCATGTGTTCCTCTTAATATTTAGAGCATGTTTTATTAGGAAATGAAGTCTCATCTGATGCCTAAATTAAAAACAAGATGCACAAGAGGCATAAATTAGAATAATACAAATGAATTAGAATTAAGGAAATACAGTCTTATTGTCTAATTTCATAAGGGGGAGGACTCTAAGACGAAGTCATCATTAATTAGGAACCCCCTCTCCCAGTATGCCAGTTTTATTTGAGTGTTGCTGTAAAATCCCAAACAAGATTCTCACCGAATCCGATGAGGCCGAGCGTCTCCCCTCTGATTCTGGCGGCCCCCGATGCCACCTCCCGGATCTGCTCCACGCTCTGAACTCGCGTGCCCTCCCGGAGAGCCTGGTACAGCCAGGTGTTTCGCCGGTACAGGTTAAGGATGTGACAAAGTGTTGAGTCTGCTGTTTCCTCTACAGCTGCTGAGGGAATATTACACACTGCGATACCTGGAGGAGGGGGGGGGGGTCAGGGAGGGAAAAAAAAAAGGAAAAAAAAAGAAAAGGAGAAACTAAAAGAGCTGAAAGAAAACTACTGTAGTGACAACATTTAATAAAGCAAACATTAACTCATAGGATCACCAAAAGACATCAATGCCAACATCATGATGTGATAGTGACTGTACTGTAATTAGGATATCACACTAAATCCTGCGCTCATACCAAACATATGCCAAAGGGGCCAAATGGGAATCAGAGGGAGAATTTCATATGAGCTGAAGCATCTGCTCTGAATGTGCAATCAGTTCCATTACCTCTTCTGTTTGCAGTTAATAAATAATTTCTGCTACATATGTTGTTTATGTTGAGTCAATATAGGGAGCAGAGTTTGGGTTGGCCCCGAAGAAAAGATGCACTGTCCTTATCCATAATGCATCATTCCTCTTCCTGTTGATTTATTATTCATTTCTCCTTGTCGTGGCGAATAGTTGAGCCATATGGGCAGATACGACTCCTCTTATTCATTATTCTTGGCATATGATTACCGTCTGCTCATGATCAGCATCTATAATCCGCCTCTTTTTGTCTGCGTGTGTTTCCCCCAGCCTCACCGAGCTCCCCGGCAGCCTTGATGTCGATGTTGTCGTAGCCGCTGCCGATGCGTATGATGATGCGCAGCGCCTTGAACTTCTCCAGGTCCTCTCTGGTCAGGGTGATGGTGTGGTACATCATGGCCCCTACGGCCTCGTTTAGCACCTGAGGGACATCAGAGAGAGACTCATTCATCAGCAGCCATTCATGTCATAGACAGACCCAAACATTTAGGTAATAAACACATTATCGTTGCTGCTTTTAATCATTATCCCCACAATGAGCAACTTGTTGCAGCCACTACATATAAAAGTGCTTCAACCATCTTCCATTTTCCTGAACCCAAGTTAATGTTAGCTATTCTTCATCTAAATGCAAATGGATTGTTTATGTGTGCTCTAAAATATGAGTGGTTGCCTGTGCATTTACTCTATAATGAGTGCTTGCAAAAGCTGGTTTTTGTCACATTCCATTAATTCAGACTGTATGCAAACAAGGTTAGAGTGGGAGCATGCAGGACAATAAAGCAGACTGACAGCTGCTGAAAAAGCCAGAGAGCGTAAACAAGTAGCTGCTGAGAGCCAAGGCCGTTAAATAACAGGTTTAAATTCACAACCCGCTAACAGAATTAACCTACCCGAGCCAGATTAGCATAGCCATGAATTTCCACACAATATTTTTTATTGGAGTTAGATGTAGCGGGAGCTGGATGCTAAACTCAAGGTTAAAGCTCTCCTCGAGCATTAAGGTCATTATTTGAGTGGGGCACGGTGGCTGCAGGCTCGGCTGGGGAAATGACAGCGAATCGCTGCACGCTCTTAATCAGCAGGAATAGAAACTGAGAGCAAGTTTACATGAAGTGGAAAAACTGAGCAAATGGATTTTGCACAGTGTTAATTAGTAGTTGCGTTAAAAGTGCTCTTCTGCAATTAGAGTTGGCATCGGTGCACATGCACCTTTGCATTGTGTTGTACAGAGGATTTATAGAAGGGAGGGCTGCAGAGAGAAATCTGTGTGCAGATAGCACATAAAATTTGTTTATTGGTGAGACCGAGCTGTATCATTTTTTTAACTCTGGGGTGAGCAAGGTTTGCTGTGTCTGTGCGCTTTAAGTCTTACTGATTAGCTTAGCAAAGCTAATAATTTCTCTGCTGAAGCTCAGATACAGCTTGTTAATTAGTGCGCTTCCAGGGCTGTGTTATTAGCTTTCAGCTGAGCCAAGCTATGTTTCATGATGCTAAGTTAATCACCTGCTGGCGCCACAGTGATGCGGGCATGAGAGTAGCGGCGCAACTATCAAGCCTATTCTCTATTACTGAAACCAAAGAAAAAAAAAATGATCAAGGAATTATTTAATCAATTTCACTTGTTTATTTTGCAATCAGTCATCAGAGTCATCATCCAGAGGGCTTCAGGGGAAAAAAGGTCCCTTAGATTAGAATGGTGTAAGATGAATCTGGACATAATCATTCAAGTTTTCATTAAAAAAAACAAAAAAAAACAACTGATTTTAGTAGTCTGCATGACAGAACCTTGTAATCAGAATTTTTATGCATATATAATTTTATTACTCATAAATTACAAGACCTATTGAAACACAGATCATTCCAGTATAATTATGGTGCACACTGCATGATCCCAGAGACTGAGACACAGACTGATGGTGGGTGTCGCTCTCACAGGATGCATCACTAGTTCTTTTAAAAGCACAGACTGCTTACCAAAAGAGAGGCGATGCTAGCTAAGTATAACTCTAACACAGGCTGCTGCAGAGACAGGCAGAAATGGAGAAGGTCGCATGAGTACTTCTTAATTTATAGACAGTATAGTGCAATACTGTGTCCATTCATGCACGACGACGCAGCAACAGCACATAATAAAGTTAGCCGTAGTTCAGGGGCAGCTGCTAAAAACTGATTAGTTGCTGAACTAAAAGGGGGCATCTGACTGATGTGGAAAGAGCTTTGAACTACAAGCAGACCACGGCTAACTTTCTGATCTTTAGCTGCAGGTTGTTTTTTTTTATCTTTGTTGAATGGCTGCGCTGCATGACTTCTCCTGTCAACAACTATCACTGATAACAGCCACATTAAAAACAGAAAATCTGTGAAGTGGCATTTGTGTGACAAAGTGTTGAAATATATATGCTTAAACAACAATAAAGAAAAAAATAAGGCAAAAAAAAAAAGTAGTTACATTAAACAATGTATACTGATAAGAAAAGGACATGACATTATTCAAATCAACATGTTTGGGGAGATTCTAGATGAACAAAAACTGCCATACAAAGATGAAATAAAAGCCTACATTTACTTCTAATTAAATTTTTTTATTCTATCTGATGATGTTAATGCACCAATTTTGTTATTCATCTATTGATTTATTTTGTTTGCTTTGAGTATTTTCCATCACACAATCAGCTGCATCTGCTCACTTCCCAGAAACCCACACAGAAAATCAGCGGTGATTTGGTTTTCTCACAGAGTTTCTAATGGATGATCAGTAATTCACTACTGAGTGTGGGTTTGTGTGTCCTCTGTATAGTTACAGCGATGGGATCACAGCCAACGTCTATTCTTCCAGATGGGCCCTCTGTTTGTGTCACGTATTCACACTCAGAACATTTAACCAAACAGAGATTGGTTGTGTGTGCATGGTGGTGGGGGGTGGGGAGCGCTCACCAGATTTCTTTTGCATTTCTTTCATGAACATATCCAGATCGGAAACAAGTAAAACTGACTTTTTCACAGCTGTAAATTCCCCACACACAAGATTTCTTTAGAAGATTAGTAAAAGGCAGCGTTTTCCCTGAAACTGAGGCAACATGAAGTGGAGGCCTCCTTTTTCTCCTTTGGTGTGAAACCACAAACCCTCCAGCTAGGACTGTAAAATAGCTGCTTGCTGGCTCCAGAGACAGTAAAATAAGACAAATGTTTCACCCACTCTGGCTGAGAACAATTATACAGCATTTCTATTACCAGCCTCCTCCTCCTCCTTCTCCTTATTTAACAAAGCCGCACTTCAGCACCCAGTGGGATTAGCGTCAGTGATGAAACCATTATAGTCGTACTGGGAGAGCAGAACAAGCCAGTGGGCTGAAATATCATTAAAAACCTTACAGAGGAGGAGGAGGAACAGAAAAGGGATGAGATGAATCTTTGTAGTGAGAAAAAAGCAAACTGTTCAAGAAACACATTTAAAGTTCATACTTTTTAAACTTGTGCGATGCTCATTTTTTGTTACGTCATCATCTGATCCATCATTATAAATACTGGAAACAGCTGCATGAAGTACATATAAGATAACTGCACGAGGGCTTCACATTATGACAAAGCTGGTGGTAATGGAGAGATTAAAAAGTTAAATGGTACTGAAAATGTCATGATTTCATCGCAGCTTATAAAATCAAACACTTTTAATGTATTTTTTTTCTTCTGCAACTTTAAATGCTCTTCACCTTCTATCTGGAATGTAATTCAGTTATTAATAAAATGAAGAAGAAAAACTCAAAAGAGAAAGATGAAGTAAAAGGTTTTGAACACTTTCACTGTTATCACACTGTAATAAAGCCAAATACCTAAAGCAGTGGTTGAAGCTCTGTGGGGTCCTTTATGCAAAGCTTTGGACCCCACATTTATTCACTTTAGGACCTTGTTTAAAAAAAAATACATCTTCATGCTCTCAAAAAAGCTGTTTCCATGTGAGCAAAACATCCAAATGATTACTGTACTGTACATCTACACTTGTCTGTGGGTGGACATGGCCTTAATTATGACAATGACCTCATACAGTTAAAACCTCGCAGACCCCTTGTGCTTTCTGAGGTCCCCCCTGGGAGGTCTAAGACCCCAGGTTAGGAAACACTGAGAAGGTCAGACAGGGAGAGTCTAAAAATGGCATCAATTTCTCTCATGATTGCCTACATGTCGTCTACATATTAAAGAGAGCATTCCCAAAACCAAAAAGAAAACTAAAACAATCCATTATTATTCATTCTCTATGTCTTGGAAGTAAGTCAGTAAGTAAGTCAGTATGTCATTCATTCATTCATTCATTCATTTGTAACTACATTAACAGAATACTGCATTCACACTTGTGCTGAAACATCAACACTTCGGCTCAATCTCAATCTCCATCACCATTATATAAAAACATGTGATATGCTTGGGAGAAGTGGCAGCTCAGGCGACGAGACGCTGGCTTGTTTGGCTAAAGGGCAGCATGAAAGCGATTTCGGTCCGAAAATCACCCCCACCCAACAACTGAGCCGAGTCCTCAATCAGACAGTCTAGCAGACCATCCTGGTGGGAATCCACCCTTAGATGTTCACCCATGACAGCAAAATGTGAGTATTTGACCGCTCTGTGCATGTTTCGGAGATAAAAGTAACAATGTCATAATTTGCATAATTTGAGGAACTTTACATAAAATAGAACGATATAGATCATTTTCATTTCTGCGTCTATAAGGCTGTAGGTTGCAGCTCTTTCTGTTGTATCGTAAAGTTTGTGTAACGCATGTGTCTTGTAAACAGGGAGCCCCAAGCAGACTCACCTCCTAATCCGTACTGAACACCGGCAGTTTTGCTGACGCTAAATGATGACATCAAAATCATGAGATGGAGAGAGGGCTGTCTCATTTCATAGGCCTAAAAACACAGCCCTTTGCCTCAATGCTCTGTAAAGGCGTAGGGGTAGGGCTAGGGGGAGGGGGGACTGAGACTGGGCCTCTATGATAAAATTGTGGTTCCTACATCATTATTGGTTTGTTTTGACTCCTCAGTCTGAGATTCATACATGGAACTTACAAACAGGCTTAATAAACAAGGGATGGAAATATGAGCAACTTTGGAATAAGAACAGCTGATTTGTGTTTTCACAAAGAACTCTAATGTTATAACAAGTAGCTCACCCACAGCATTACAGGGCAACTATAACTCACAATAATGGTAAAACAATTCAATGATGTCACGCTGCATTTCCAAACCTCATCGCTTTTAAAATATCCAGACGAAGAGAATAAATCAATAAATATGAATGACAGCCATCATGCGACTCAGATTTGCTAAAATCGCAAATCATTCCATAAAAAAAATTTGATTGAGGATTTGTTAGATAAATAATTACGACTCCTAGAAATTTTCCCCAAATAATCGGCAGTCGCCGGCTTCTCTGAACGGCTAACACCTCACTCTGAACCAATAAACTACTGATGTCCAGAAAGCAGGAGGAAGTTAGTTAGAAAGCTTTTTCCTCAAGTCAAATCGTTATCAAAAACAGTCGCTTCTCAGATGGTGGAAGTCAATTTAAGGTCCAAGAAAACTACTTATAATGAACACTATCATGAAAACAATTTTTAAGAAATCTTCATTATGGAGCAGCCAGTTGAGAAAAACTATTCTTGTGCCCTTACTGGAAAATTCGGCATCAAAGGACTGCAATCCTGAAGCCCTTTAGAAAGTAGTGATGTGTACTGAACCGTTTGTTTACAACAGGCAAAAGATGCTTGGAAAAAAAAGGGGTGAAGAATTTCATAAAAACAAAATCTATAATAATGTAAAGGTCATGGGTGGACTAATTGTATTTCAAGCTTGTCCTGTAGGCACTGACATTAAAAATAATTCACTGTTAGAAGCATGGCTCTAAAATAACACCTGCCTACATGCCAAATGAATCAGTTTCCCTCTGTAAGAGCCACAGCTGCTGAATTTGATAATAATTGAAGATGAAAATGCAGGTTTTGCATCAGATTCCAAACCTTTTCGTGTATTTCCTGTGTGGACTGGGCATCACAGAAAGCAACAGTGGCCAGATCTTTTAGGATGGGCATCTCCACGGTGCAGTCGCGCCCATCCAGCAGCGCCACCAGGGGGCGCGGGTGCATAGGCCCATTCATAATCTGGGGCCGAATACCTGCAGAGAGAGACAGAGAAAAGACGCAGTTCATTATTTATATGTGGCAACACAGTCAAGAGCTGCAGAAGAAGCAGGGAATAGGGAGTGTTTACACACACACTGCAGCTCAGTGTTTTTGGCTGCGTGATAGTGACCCGCACACACCTGATCGATACCCCTCAACTTGACTGAAGCACTCTCTACTTTAAACCACTTTCATCATCTCCCTTACCTGACAACATGGATCGATATTACACAAACACACTCACATGCTCACACACTCACAGACACACAGAACCAATGATATGACTACCCCCTTCACTCGCTGTTATCCACACTGTTACCAGGCAACAGGTCCTTTCACCCCATGAGGTCATCACCTCCATTATCCTATCACCACGCAGGAGCCGGCAGGCCTTTCGTTACTGTTCCTTACTGTATGTGTGTGTCTGTGTGTGTGTCTGTCTGCACCTTTTGTACGCTGTGGATTCTTTACACACTTATTCTATGACTGAAAATAGAAATCCAAAGTACTTCACATCAAACTCCTGGAGTTTCTGTATAGGATCAGCAGCATCCCATATGATGCATTCCCAGTCACACATAAAAAAAAAGGAAAAAACAAAAACTTTCAGCAAAATTAAAACAACGAATTCTGCAGCTTGACAAGAAAAAGGTTCAGTGTCGGGAAAAAGTAACCCAACCGTGTGGTCCCAAATTCAGATAAAAAGAGGGAAAAGAAAACAGATAAAGAAGGTGGGGGGTCCACACACCGCCACTCGCTGGCTCCCTGCTGCCTGTTGTCATGGTGATTAGAGGATTTGGGCAGGATTATGAAATATTTTATTTAGTGGCATCTGCGCTGCTGGAAAGGACATCAAGCCTGCTCGCTCTGTGACTGTTTTTGTAACTCCTCTGGTGTAGGGAAGCAAGGGAAGAGTTTGTGAACTCCACCACTACAAAAGGCCGTCATATATATGGCAAACAGATCAAATCCATGCAATGATAAAGATAAAAAGAGGAGCATGTACTGCAAAGGTAGCAGTGCTTCAAATTCTGTTTTCTACTCTGGACAGAAAGTGTTAGAAGTTTAAGATTACACTGATTTAAATAAAGAATTAAAACGACTACCACAAGTCAAGGAATCTAACATGAAAGAAAGACTTTTGCACAAGTTAAAGCAGGTCTTGCTGTTTCAGAAAACATATCTAGATTAAATAAAAAAGGTGCTGTTTGAAATGGCTGTCAGATACCAAATGGCCCAAGAGGCCCACAGCATTAGTGTTTGTGTAAGCTAAGGACGCATCACACCAGAATAGACCAGGGGCTTGGTTTGATTGGGCAGGGACTTCAGAGAAAATTCATATGTTCTTTTGGGTTTAGTTTGGTTTCACCTCGCACCGACCCCCATGAACAATGTCACGTGGTTACAACTACTGCTTGCTTGGGGCAACATTCTCTAGAATGACCACTGACCAAGAAAAAGAAGAGGAAATTCAGATACGTTACGCTCCACAGATTTCCATGTTACTTTCTCTCTTCCACAGTTTTTGCCTCTCCCAATTTTAACATCAAAGATCTCATACTTATTAATATATCTAATTACTAGGGATGCACGATCTTGGAATTTTGGCCGATATCCGATATGCCGATATTTTAAAACTCATGTGGCCGATAACTGATATCGATACTGATATTGAAGCTGAAAAAAAGCAGTCATTGCAAATAGCAGTTTTGTTATCTGTTTCAGATGCTTTAAAAATTAGGGGTGGGGAAAAAATATCGATACACTGAAATATTGCAATATTTTCGTATGCTGATATCAAATCGACATTTAAAAACACAGTATCAATCTACTTTACTTACAAAATCTCGCGAGATTTCATCATTCTGTTACAAAATCTCACGATGTTTTATGACAGAACGATGAAATATCGTGAAATTTCGTTAGTAAAATAAGTCGATACCGCATTTTTGAATGTCATATCAGCATATGAAAATATCGTGAAATTTTCGTGAATTTTACCAATGAAATCTCACGATATTTCATCATTCCGTTACAAAATCTCACGAGATTTCATTAGTAAAATAGATTGATACCACGTTTTTAAATGTTAATATATCAGCGTATGAATATATCACAATATTTCAGCGTATTGATACTTTTCCCACCACTAGTCTTTATAAGTTTTAAAGTCTGTAAAAAGAAGTTTTTGAAGAAGTTTTCTTTTAGACTTTAGAAAAAGCGGACTAATCGGTTCAATATTGGTGGGGTGGTCAATGTCCGATACTCAGTTTTAAGGCCGATATAGGCCGATACCGATAGGGCACCGATTATATCATGCATCACTACTAATTAGATACATTTACCGTATAAAAATTGTTTAAACTAGCGAAATTAAGTCTTTTTGAGGGCCTTAAGTTTTATTTTAGTCCCATTCAGGCAATCTCTCCTCACACTGGCACATATTAGACAGCATTCCCATGTTCACAGCAGCTGATTATTAAGTTTAATGTCTGTCTTATTCTCATGAGTAAAGCTGAACAGAGAAACACAGATACGTCCAGCATGAGGAACAGCATCCCACCTGTTCTCGGTGTTCCCACAGAGGGAAATGAAATCAGAGGATTAATTTCTAAAAGAAGCTTAGCAGCTTGTCATTAATATCACAGCTCTGACAAATGACCTGCGTTATTGAGTTCACGCGTTCAATGATGGTTTCTTTCTCAGCTTCTTCCTACAACAGGGGGAGGTGAACCAAGCCGTGCAAGCAGAGGCAACATGTATGGAAGCAGTTCACCACGCAGCTAATTAAAGATGAAGAACTACAAGAGGAGTCAAACAAAGAGGAACAGGAGGACAAAGGGAGGAGGACGATGTGGTGATGGGTGAAGAAAACTGGAATGTGGGATGAATGAATTTCTCTCTCACATATTAAAGGATTCTCTGCTTTTTGGAACTTTGCTGATCAATTTCAAAAACAGTGGATGTGCCTTTAAAGGGTCTCGCAGATAATTTTACACATTTTTTTTTTCTTTTGCCAAGACCAGTGAAAACTCAGCCTGAGAAAACAGCTGCATGAAATCTTGTGAGACTCTGAAGCGAGACAATGCATGACGTCTGTCAGAGTGTGGGACACAAACTGGAGGAGCAAGGACCGAAAGATGGGGTTAGTTAACAGGCAATAAAAAAAGCTGCAGAGCTGCATGATGGGAAATGATCAATTGTTGACTCAGTTTTGCTTTCATTTACATCATTCTTTTTATAATCTGTCTCTTGTGGGTCTGTAACTTTGAAAAAAAAAAGAGTACAACAGTAAAGCACACTCCTACTCATGCACGCCCACCAATGGGCCCGTTGTCAAAACTATTCCCGTTCAGATCAGACTGGCATCTGGCTCCCAGTGGGAATACTGGGATTTTATTTTGCAAATGAGAGCCACACCAGTCCTCCTTAGGTTTAAAAGCCCAAAGTGCTTTTGCCAAAATGTTGTGAGTTTAGTGTTTCCTTTACAGGCACAGAGTTTATGCACAACACCTGAACATCTACAGTCTTCAAAGTGCACTTTAACAGGAGTTTGTGGTGGGAGATAAAGCCTGGGATGTGTTGGGACTCTGCAGAGATGCATGCTTAAACTTTTGGCTCAGTTTATGAGGCAGGAAAAATAGCTAAAAATCATGTTGGGGGAATTTATAAACAGGGTGATTATGGTGAATACAATGTGGATAAAAACGCCTTCAGCAGCTGAGATGCTGGACTTTTACTGCCTATCTTTCCTCACACAAACACATACACGTAAAAACACACAAACGCTACAAAAAAACAAACAAAAAACAATTGCTTCATGCGAGGTGTTCTCAAGATAATGTGACAGAAGTGACCTCGATCTCTCTGTATCAGCTAAAAGAACACAGTATTCTTGCTGGATGGGCTTATTTTGTGTTTGTTGTTGCATGTGTGAGAGAGTGTGTGTTCACTGTGTGTGTGTGAGGCAGCTGTGGAGAGAAGACTACTGCTTGCCAAACACACCTGTGGCTCTGCAGCTCTCCTTGCGTCTCCTCATCACACTCATGCAGAGTTCATTATCAGACGTGAAAATACTTCCAGTCATATAACAGTCACACACAAGGAAATACACCACTCCTCTAACATCCACCGCCTAGCGCACACACACACACGCACACACACACACACACAAAATATTGCAAATGCACGCACTGAGATGAAAAAACAGTCAGGTGCTCATAATGTCCAAACAAGAAGCAGCCAGTAGAAAAAGCTGCAGCATTTGAAGGAAGTAGGTCAAAAAGCTGTTGATTAATTATTTCCTTGTGGCTAATTGCTTGTCTTTGAACTAATAAGGCAGAACGTGGCTCTGAATTTAACACGTGGAGATTGTACAGATAATCAACTTAACAAGGTTGTTAATGTGGCTCTTAATGACTCCGATACCTGACCAGTGATTAGACGGAGCTCACGAGTGATGCAAAGATAAAGGACTCAATCTTCCTCTGTGACACTCAGCAAAGACAGGTTCACACTCCCGGTAGTGTGTGTGAAGTGCAACCAATCATAAAACAGTTTCAGCTGCATTTCTGAAAGAGGGCAAAACTGGCAACAGAAGGTGAAAACATTCACAGACATTCAAACTGCTCTCGTTCATCTGCTTTTTTAATCTATTTAAAACACTCAGATGAGCAAAGAGATGTTTGACGGATGAATTTAGATCACTAGATGACTCTGCCTTTAAACGCTTCTGTTAGCTACAGAATATTATGTCCAAAACCTTTTCCACAGTGGATCTGATAAGAAATCTCAAAAGGTCAGGAGCCTTTTCATATACTTTCAAAAGCAGACATGGCGCTGACTCACACTCTTCCACTTGAGAAAAACTGAAAAGAGCTCAGTAATATTGCTGAAATCACTATCACAATATCAAATATTAAGAAGATTTCTACTGTGATACAGTTTTAAAAACAATATGTCCCCAGGCTTAGACTACGGCAGCAAGTTTATTGCTCTCTTTTTACATCAGTTCTTGTTTCAGACTGTCTCTGACTCAAAAACAGATTCAGTTAAAGAAACTACACTTTACAAGAATGGTCTTCTTTCTCGGTGACCTAATAATGCCTTTTAGGTCCACCTCTAGCAAAACATGTTTGTTGTATTTCTTTATGTCACTCTGTTTAACCTTTTAAAACTCAAGCCCCCCCCCCCCCACACACACACACACACACACACACTTTGACTGTGCCAAACTGTGCCAAAAAGGCCATTTTGAAAACCTAAACTCTCTAATTTTGTTCTGCTTTGCTTGATCGGACTTGGCCTTTGCAGTACAAACATTGTATTATGCCTTAATAGAGGTTAGAGCTACAGCTGCATTAATCCACAGAGATACTCATATTCACCCTGAAAGTGTTTGCTTTGCTTTATAATAATCATAAATATAAAAAAATAAAAAACTTAAAAATATATATTTTTAGCCACAATAAACAAAGTTACATAAAAAAAAAAAAACTCCAATGTGGATGGCTATACTCAGGCCAAGGTTAGAGCTGCCACAAACGATTATTTTGATAATCAACTAGTCACCGATTATTTTGGCGATCAGTCGACAAATCGGATCATACAAAATTTTAGCATATTTTCAGAACCAGTAAAAAGTTTGGACACTTTCTCATTGAATCTAATGGGAAAATGTGTCCAAACTTTTGACTGGTAGCTTATTTATGTCATTAAACAAATGAAGAAAAGCTGATCCTGATAGCTACAACTACACACGTGTCAAGGACAGAAAGGTCTACAAGGCAGCAGAAGGTACAGTGGCAATTTTGAGAGGAAAAACAAAGCTTAAAAGCAACTAACCATTAGTTGATTATGAAATTAGTCGATTATTTTGATATTAGACGATTAATCGACTAATCGTGGCAGCCCTAGCCAAGGCAAACAAGTGCAATACAGTACAGCAAGTACTGTATTGTATTCAAAGTATTCAAATAGACCTTGTGGTTGCAGAGATATCCTCATTTAATTGTGGATATGCGATTTCAAACAGGGGCCTTAAAAAAGAGAAACAATCCAAACTATCCAACTTTCAATTACTGAATGTTAACATAGCTGCGTTCTGGAAACTTTGGCTCCCTTTCAGTGTGTTTTACTTCCAATAAAGCAGAGGTGTAAAAATGGTGTCCATGAGTTAGTGTTCGTGACGGCAACATGTTCAGTTTAGCGCATGTTGCCATGTGAGGTAACTCTGCCCCCTCTGGTAATAATGCAACTTATTGTTATGTCCTCAGCTGCTTTTATGAATGTCACCATTTCAGCCCTCTGAAAAATAAATTTTCATCGCTTGTTTACAAAATCAAATTCCTTCTTTGAGTCACAAATGCTTAGAACTTTTCAACATCATGTGTAAAACAAAACCTGCTACGAACTGACAAACATTTTTTCCCCCAATTTCTCCAAAATGTTAACATATCATACTTTACTGTGTGTGTAATTAACTGTCGTAAATATTTGTATGAAACATACCAATTACCACGGGGGAGTTCCTGGTTGTGACATTCTAATAACCGAAACAATTAGCTTGTATGTATAAACCACTTTAATGTAATGTTTACTGATTAACAGTATCTTGTGCACTATTTTTTTTTATCATAAAAAAACCCAGCTGGGGTTATGTTGAGGTTATGAATTAATTATTTTCCATGCATGAGAAAAACAGCCTTTGCAAATCTGCTTTGCATTCAGACAACAAGAACTGCATCTTACAGCAGCAAAGATGTCTGGAAAGTGGGAGTATGAAGGAGTTTTATCCAAAGAATTTAATGTTTTTTAGTTGCAGTCAGTAAAGGACTCACTTGAGTCATTTTACTGTTTATTTCCTTTTGTCCAGCTCCCTGTAGGATGACATCAATGCAACAAGACTGAGAACCTGAACTTAAAAAGGAAACACAGAACTCACCCTGTCCAAACATAAAGATCCACCCAATACCAGACTCCTGCTTAAGCAAGAAAAAAAAGCACCATGAAGCCATTATTCAAGTGCCTATTAGCTGTTACATAAACTCCTGTGAGCAGCAGAAACAACATGATTAAAGACGGTTTATGTTAGGCTGTAAGATATTTTGGCTGGTAGTCTGTGGGATAAAAATGCTAACAGCTTGTGCCAATGTCCTGTTATTGTACCCAAAAGTATTTATCACAGCACAACAGCCAGCATTGTCTGTCAGTAATAAAGAAACAAGAGAAGAAGCCAATAGCTTGAGTAACTAAATCTAAACCACGCTCAGTGAGACAGCAGATAGTCTAATCCAGTGGAGGTCATGTGTTGTTGCATCCCCCCGAGGAAAGCTTGAAAAGGCTAAAGTTGATATCATCCTTCGCCAACGCTAATCACAAACTGGATGATGTGTCAGGAAGTATGAAAACTTTTGGCAGAGCTGGCAAGAGCGAACCCTCAACCACAAATGGATTACAGATGTTCCAAACTAAAAAGCCGTTTTGGATTCTGACAACAGAAATAGAAGTTTTAAATGTAAGGAAAAGAAAAACGGAGCTCAAAGAAATACGTCTCTGCTCTGCGAGCGAGATCTGGTGTCTAATTCTCGTGTTTGGACGGTCTGATCTTGGAAAAGCAGCTCAGGGAGCTCCTCTGCCAGACGCTGTGACTCAGAGTTTTCAGAAGGGGGAAGGATCGTTTTCTAAATAGAGCACAAACAATCGATGAAAGCGCATAAATCCTCATTCAGACCTGTGTTTCTTCCCCTTGGGTTTGGAAATCAGCCTTTAAATTGGTATTTAATAACACAACACTACATCAGTAATCTTCATCTCTTGAGTTCTATTTTCTGACAAATCGAGCGCTCTGGTTTTGTGGTTTCATGGATCTCAAACATGCCTCGCTTGGTTTAAAAAGGCAGTTTTATTTGGAAGCTAATGCGCTCCCCTCAGATTTATTTGTGGCTTGTTTTGTGAGGTTGTCACACACTTTGAAATGTAAATTTTCCACTCTGGGACCGCAGTGTTGTATTAACTTACCTGCACTATTGTGATTTCCTGAATAATTTCACTGTGTGCTTGCCATCTCGAATCTCTGTTAATAGCCTTCTGAGACAGTTTATTTTTCACACTTGCAGAGGAGTCACACACTCCCGAGGCCCTCTCTAATATCCTTACGTCACTTTTCGCTGACTCTAAATTACAGGTGACTTCATTTGTCAAAGCCTCGCCACCCACAGGCCCATTCTTTTCACTCGCCTCCTGCCTGGCCTTTCTGGGCTCTACTTCTCATCATCTTCTCTAACAGTTGTGTGAAAGGTGATGAAATGTTCCTGTGTGATACAAGCCAGAGCCAGTCTCACACTGGTCCCAGTATCAGTGGAACAATAAAACTGGGAAAACAAAAGGAAGTGAGGAAGATTTTCCATGGCGTGGTGATGTCAGGGACGCAGCGGTGGTTGCAGAGTTCACAGCAAGCTTTCATAGAGAAAGAAAAAAAAAAAAAAAAAAAAAGCCTCTGCTGTTGACGCAGGACCAAAATGGACTTAACGGGCTTAGGCCCAACAGCTGGTTCTGGTTACCTAGCAACTCCCAAGCTGGGGGGTCTAAGAGATGGGAGAGAGCATCGAAGAGAAGAAGAGCCACAGTTGGTGCTCCTATCCACTGCATTTTCCAGGGAAACACTGGAAACACAAAACCACCGCACTAAGTTTCACAGGCCAAAATTACACCAATGTCAGAGATTATCAGGGAAACCTCTGATCTTCAAGGAAAATCCCGTCTGTTCATAAATCTCAATAACTCTGTTTATCCACTTTCTTGCAGCAGGAGGTGAAAAACAGCAGCGTTACCCCCTCAAACTGCACACATGTCAACAAAAATCCGGTGCCTGCATTCTAGGGAGTGTCTGCTTTTTTTTTTTCTTCCTCTTTTTTGAGTGTATTTACGATCTCTTGGCATGCGTAGAAAAATCGGGGAGGTGTAAGCTTTTCTTTGGCAGGCTTGGCTGCTGCAAGCCCCCACCGGACCCTCTCAGCGCCCGGCCGCACTGCCGCCACCCCAGCCTGTCTCTTGTTCGACTATGTGGACACACAAAGACATTGTTTGTCCTTCCCTTCTGCCGGCGCCCCCTCCAAAGTTATCACCACCCAACTGCTCAGCCAGAGGGGTAAGAGAGGGAGGGAGTACACAGGGAAGGACAGACAAAAAAAAGGGAAAAAAAATAGGGTACAAGTGTAAGGAGAGATTAAAAGAAGGAAAGGGGGGAACATATGCCGATACAACGGTATCACAGCAGGTGTCAGTGCAAAGTGACAGTGATGCAAAATGAGACAGAAGACAGACATCCATCCTCTTTAAAATCACCTCACAGCACAACAGCTTCATTTGCATGCATTCAGCTGAACGAGTGCATCTGAGTCAGGAGCATGTACACACACATGCATGTTAGTCTCTTACATGTGCGTCTGATTTAAAATGAAGTCTGATTTAAATGCAACATACTAGCTTAAACATATGCCAGTCAATCCATCTAGCTTTTGCAGCACTGAAAGCGAAGGGAAAAAACAGTAAAGCTCATTTTTCATCACTTTTCAAACAAGTCCTGAAAAATGATCAGATTTTAACAAAAAAAGAGTGGGGCTAACACTATTAACCCTCACACAGGGAGACCCACTTATAAGTCCAATCCTCTGTGACCTCTGACCCTACAAATGACAGCCCATCTAATCCCCCCCATACACCCCACCCCCCCTCACACTGCTGTGCAGAGCTCTGCGGCGGCTGCAAACCCATGAAACACTGACACGCTCGCAGGGGTGCTTGCCCTCATGCGCACACACTGTTTTCATGACACACTTCATTGCAAAAACATAAGAGGCTCATTAGCCTTAAAGCCAACTCCCTCCTTCCACCTCTCACAGTCACACACACATACACACACACTGCACAGATTTTTATTATTATCCCTGGTGAGCTCATGCACACACACGTACATGCATGATGTGAAACATGCTCCTTGCCTGGGAAATGCTGTCTCCACATTTTTCAAATCAGGTGCTGCACATGGCAGAGGAAATGTCGAGGTCAGGGACAGAAAAAAAAAGGGGGGAGAAGAAGAAGAAGAAGAAGTGGGCGTTGGTGTATTCTCACACAGTATGCCCTGGGGTTATCCTCTTCTCTCTTCCTCCTCCTCCAGCTTCCCTCCCCTCTTTCTGTCCTCCTTCGCTGTCTTCTCTTGCTCTCCCGCTGCTTGTCTCCAAATCTGTCCTCCTTCGTCACCTCACCCCCAGAAGTTCCATTTTTCACACGACTGGTCCTACTGAGGGAAATAAAAATGGATGGTGGCACAGGAGGGCAGCGATGGTCACTCCCCCACCCGCGCAGTTAAAACGGTGCCTTCAACTCCTTTAATCTCCAGAGAGGGGGGTGGGAAAAAAAAAAAAAAGAAAAGGAGAAAAAACAGGATCTCTTTTCGGCAATCCGCACTTGTCTGCGCTCTCCTCTTTCCGCCTCTTCAGCTGGATCACTTGTATCGCTCTCCTCAGCCTCCTCTTCCCCTGCTCCGTCTCCCTCTTCTCTCCCTTCACAGCAGGTTTGGGCTATTCATTCAGACGTCAGGCTCACTCCGTCAGCCTTTTGTTGGAAGTCACAGAGAGACGGAGGGAGGGAGAGGAAGGGGTGGGGGGAGAAAAATAGAAAAAAAAAAAACGACAGAGAAAACAATCTGGTGCCACAGCTATGCAGGGGAAAAGAAAAAAAAAAGGGAGGTAAATAACGGAGACGAAAGAAAAGCACCAGTCACAGTGAGCGGTGCGGCGCCCCTGGCACACGTACAACTCTGTCTTCCATTCTCTCCGACCTTCCCCTTCGCATAACATATTTTCCTTCGCCCTTTTTTTCCTCCCCTCCCTCCTCCCCTCCCTCCCTGCCTTTCTGTTTTATTATTTGTGATCTGGGCTCCACAGTCCTTTAGGAGTGCCAGCCCTCACGCCCCCCCCCCCCCCCCCCCTCCTCTTGCCTCAGTCTCACTCCCTCTTACCCACAAACTCTCCACAATCTGACACTCGCTCCTCTCATTTAAAATGGGCACCACTGTTTTTGCCGTTCATCAAAGTGCCATCAAGTGTTATTTCGAGGCTGTGTGTCAAGCTTGCACAGGCAAACATCCCATTTAAACATACAAACTTGTGCAAAATGTTCACAGGAAGAAAATTATTTTAACTCTTACATTTTAAAACAAGTACAAAGACAATGCTTAAGCCCTTCTTCATGTTTTAAAATTAGGGTAAAAAAAATGAGATCAGAGGCTTGTTTACGAAAGCTGCATCGCCTCCTAACCATCCTGCTAGTGTTAAAGAACTGAGGAGAGCAGCTGTTGTAGCCATGAACGCTACATGAAAGGGACTTGTTTTCTCATGCTATGCTTTTTTTTTTTTATTCTTAATGCACCAAATATTTTCTGCCAGAGGTCTGAACTTTGGGCAGTCCTATTTCCATTGACTGCAATCATTTTGATGAAAAATTTCAATGTACAATAACATCAAAATACTCTCTTCATTAAAAGAAATGACTAATGATTCATCAGATACCAGGACACTTTCCCATTTCATCTCATTCACTCTTAAACTAAGCCCAGCTTATCCAAATCTTAACCTCAGCCGTGTCACAGATCACAGCTTTTCATTGTCCGTTTTCAGCCTACTCCTGGTCATACAGAGATTTCTTCTGATTTTCTGATTCTTATCTGCAAAACAGATGATGATTCCCAAAATTCTTCCACATTTCACATTTAAAATTTAAGTAAATTATGGGATATTTGAGCCTGAAAGATTAGCAGTAGGGATCGACCGATACAGCTTTTTTGGGGCCGATACCAATATTTTCTCATCAGCCTCAGCCGATACAACCTACCAATATTTTGGGCCGATATCGCATTACCAGTATCGGCCCCATATAGTATACCAGCAGCAGGATTTTCTTATAATTTCTCATATCAAAGTATTTTGACTTTCTGAGCAGCAGATGATTAAAATAAATGTCCAAGATGTTCCTGATTTTACCTGCAGTTCAAATCTGTAGTGATGATATCATGTCTGTGCTAAATCTCTATCTATCTATCTATCTATCTATCTAGTGTTATTACAATTTCTACAACTATAAAATACAGTAAACAGGTTACTGTACAACTTTTCATATTTTTATTAAAAAAAATATGAATGAAACAGAATGAAAGTACAACATTTCCTAGAAAAATTATATTTAGCCTAAAAATAATTATAAAATAAATTTTTACGGGTTCGATAATGGCATTATATTCAAATCTATAAACCAATACATGCCGCCATTGCGGGTTGCCAAATACGATCTCTGTGTGGCAACAATATGTTGGGCACAGTTATGCTGTTACCGGGAAACAGTGGAGATGACGAGTGAAGCAGCTGCTTCAGAGTCCTGGAGATATTGTTATCTGTTTCTGAGGAGGAGTGACCTGAGAAGAGCAAAACCTGGAGTAAATTTAGGTGAAGACTACACTAAATAGACCCACATAAACGTTTTCCACGGTGTCAAAACACGGAAATGGCGACTTTTCTTCTGAATCGGTAAGCTAGCTTGTTTGCTAACATGGCTAACGTTAGCTGTCAGTTATAAACTCCTCTGCGTTACTTGTTGGACATGATGCAGACTGTTGGTCACTTGCATATCGGCAGTGAGCCTGGCATCCCGGCGGCTGGAGTTGTTTTTCTGCCGTTGCAACTACAACCTAGACACACGAGATGTCGCTGTTCTGTCCGTATTCCATATTCAACCTTTAAGGTGAGAAAAAATTCTCCTACATCAACATCAGGTGTGATTACTCTACAGGGCTGAGGGAGCAAGTCTCACTTACACAGTAACAGAGTTTTGGGGGTAAAAACGCAAATATCTGACGACGACCTGCAGAGTGACATTTTCTGACGGTGCCAGGTGAGTCTGGACATCTTTCATGTCATCCTGCACGTGTGCTGTCAGAGCCAGCAGGTCTGAGAGTGCATGGTCTGGTTCTGTAGAACATGTTTGCCGTTGGGGAAGACACAGAGATTATATGAGCCATAATTAGCTCCTCCGTACAAGTGGACACACGGTGCTTATGTTGGTTTTTTTTGCTTTTATCGGGATGTTTCACATCTGGATGTGTGGTTGAAAAGTTTCACTGCCCACTGGACACCTGACATGCTCTGAGTTTCTGCTCATGTTCGTGTTTTTCCTGCACGGAGAAAGTTAATATTCAGCTGCTGCATAAAGGAGATATCTCTCTCTCTCTCTCTCTCTCTCTCCCTTTTTTTCCAAAAACGCAAAGAAGAGTTTTGCATTTTCCGTGGGTGAGTTTTCTTTAACCAGAGCAGCTGGATCAGGTGGTTTCTCCTCTAATTCTCTTCATAAGGAGAACGGTTGCTCAGCTTCAGGTAGAAGCAGCAGCAGTAACTTTCCTCCTGTTTCTGTTCTGTAGCCTATTTATGCGAATCTGACGGAGATCCGCATAAATACAGTTTTCTCATTTTCAGTCCACATCGCGCTCTGAAATCGCTCGTCTTCCCCCCAGCACGAAGTCCAACACTTGCGATCCATACTCTGATGGATAAAAGAAGACGGTTGAGAACACATTTGAGCTTTTACCCTCCTAAAATGATTTTTATTTGATTGTGTAGTAAAGTCAAGTGGCGCTTTTCACTGCAGTCGATCAGCAGGTTGTGGCTACGGCTCAATATGATGAAAGACACGATGAAAACTAATTTTACAACTTTTAATATAAAAAGCTAAAAAGCAGGGGGGGGGGGGGGGGGGGGGCGTGTCTCCAGCAACTGCTGCTCATATACAGATGCCTGTCTGTAAATTATGCCGAGGGGCGAGTATCGGCCAACGCCCCCGACGTATCAGCTGATGTCGATACTAGCAAAAAACGCAAATATCGGCCTAAAATATCGGCTGGCCGATGTATCGGTCGATCCTTAATTAGCAGTTCTTTCAGATGTTGCTTTAACATTATACAAATTTTCCAGAACTGACTTTGCTTTTTTTTTTTCTTCACTTTAAAAACAAACAATTATCAGGTGCATTGCAAGAGACAGAATATCAAACAAAAATGAGAAAACATCCTCTCCCAAATGCTTGCAGTGTTGTTAAAAGATGTGATGCAACGCAGTGGTAAACATACTTGTGTTGTGTCCCAGTTTTTTTGTGTTACTGGGATCAAATTCAAAATGAGCATGCATAAAAAAAAAAGACAAAGGGTCTGAGTTTCACAATCTAATCCTTTGATATGCTTGTCCTTTTCAGTTGAATATGGGGTTTAAAAGATTTGTAAATCATTGCATCAGAATTTTTGAACTTGAGAAAGAACTGGTTTGCAAAGGAGGCTAATGTGACTACCAACACGTGTGCTATCATGCTAGAAAAATAACATAAAACATGGGGATAATCTAGTTAATTCAACAAAACACAAGCGTTTTTGAAGAAAAAAATATGTCTGCAAAATATTTTTTTTTCCATGCAGACGTATTTCCATGTTTCCTGAAATATCTGCCTCTGAGCTCTCTGAGTGTTAGAAGCCTGTTTCTCTTTCACATGCAAACGTATGCTCACAGTAGGAAAATCCTTCCTGCAGTCTAACTGATCCCAAGATTTACACTCAAGCAGGAGTAAAGATTAGTGTGTTTACTACTACACCTGTCTGAGCTGAGAGGGCAGCCCGACACTAAGCCACTTTTGCCTAAAAGGATTTTGATAATTACGGTTGAGGCCACGCTTTCAGGTCAAGTCTGCTTTTACAGAAGCAACACGCATTAACATAACGTCCCAGTTATTACATAAAAGCAGGAACTAATTAATCGATTCACCAGTCAACAGAAAACCTTTGAAGGTTCAATCTCCTTAAATGTGAAGATTTGCTTCCAAATGAATGATTAATAAATCATTAAAACAATCTGTCACATATTCATCGATAATTAGCTGCAGCTTTAGCACATGGCAGATGTAATGTTGCTTATATCATCATCCAGCTAAGAGTCATCTCAGATCCTGTAAGTCTGGCTTAATTGCTTCTTGTTTAGGCTAATTTGACCCTTGTCATTCCAATTAACACCCCAGTGCAGGGCTACTCAATTTGGTCTGACAAGGGTCGCAATCCTGCAGGTTTTCAATGTCCCCATGCTCCAACACACCTGACTCAAGTTAATGAGTCATTGTGCAGAGTTTGATAAATGAAATGGATCCAGTACCCTGAGTCAGGTGTGTGGAACTCAGGAGAGAGATGTCATTATCCAAAATATACATCCATGATAAGCTACAATAGATTAAATTAGTTATTTATCTGGTTTCAAATGCTGCATTTATCTTATTATCATCATTAATGATGCTTTTGATAATGAACAGCTGAGCTGTGTAAGCATCAGTAATCACTTTTAAAATCAATAAAAAGTCAGCTGATGTACTTGAGTTTTTAATGTTTTTACATAAAAATTTCAACAATAAGTCATATCAGTTGTGGTTAATACAAGCAGGAAAATACAGCAACAATACATACTGAGCAGATCATAAATTAGAAATGGTTAATTAATTAATTTGATAATTTATTTTATTTTTTTCTGAGGGTTTATTCAGCTCTCTTGACATAGTTTTTCATGACTCTCCAGACATCTTCAGCAAATTTGCAACAATACCAAATAATGACTTATTATCCAATAAAAAAAAGGAAAATGACACTCTGACACCAGCAATAATCCAAACAATGCCTGACACTTCTCAAAGCCCTCTTTCAAAGGAAATCCAAATCCAAAATGCAAAAAAGAAAATATATTCTTAGATACTAAAACCTATTTGTGCACAATCTTCTGGAGATCATGCAGAAGCAGAGTCAGATCATATAAAGTTTACTAATTATGTTTGTGAAACAACTGTGTGTGTTTCCTTTAGATTACAATTGAAGATATATATTAACAAGGATTATACAGAAATCAAAGTGACTACATGAAAATTCTGGTTTGCACATGCAAACTGCTTCAATTTACATTTGAGATTAAATAAATTGCATGTTTCATGTAGAAGTGTTGGAGTTACACTTAAAGAGTCAGTTTTAACGCCAGGTTACATATGGTCCTGCCCTGTACGATGTTAAAGTTACACTGGACCTAGTGTTGGATTTTTAGTGTTAATTTAACACTGATAAGAGTTGATTTTCATCATAGAGTTAAACTTGATCAACACTGACACTGTTGATAAGCTTTTACTCTTTGAGATAAGTAACACCCTATAGTGTTGATTTGAAATGTCATAAAACAAGTGTTTGACACATCTAATTCATTAACATTCTCACTAAGTGAAATATTTCAGTTAATATTAACTTGGGTCCAATCAAGATTTAAACCAGGATTCCTGTCCTTGATTACCTTGATGGCAAAAAGGTTTTGTGAAGAGAGGTCTCATCTATCATTTCCAACAACACTGGCAGTTAAATTTTAATTACACACCAAGGAAACATAAGCTGAGTACATATACACTGAACTCATGGTGCAGGTTGAACAGTGGAGTCACAAAGCATGATGGGAAATATTCAAACTGAAAAGGGCGAAGTCTCCCTGAGTAACTCTGATAAGAGTATTTTTTCTTTGACACTGAAAAGGAAAAACTTGCTTTTAACCCTGAAAATGATCACCAGCACTGCTGGTCATCAGGTGGCATTTCACTCTCACTGGTGTTGGAATTACTCTGAAGGAGTTCATGTGATTTAGCAACTCAAATTTGTTATATTATTGTTATTCAGAAAAAAAAAAAAAATTAAAAAAAAAAAAAAAAAAAAAAAAAAATAAATATAATTAAAAAAAAAATAAAATATTATATTCCCCCACCCCCCCCCCCATTAATCCCCCCCATAAAACCCCCCACCCCTTTTTTTCTTTTTTTTTTTTTTTTTTTTTTTTTTTCAAAAAAAAAAAAAAATTTTTAAATCCCCCCTCTTCTTTTTTTTTTTCTTTTTTTTTTTTTTTTTTAATCCATTTTTTTCAACTTTTTTTATAATTTAAAAAAAATACAAAAAAGAAAAGAAAAAACAAACCTGTGAGGGAAAATGTGTGAAGCCAACATCAAAGTACCAAAAAACAGCAGTTCCTTAAATGGAAGTGGTTTCCATAGCGAATTAATCCCCATGGTACAACAAGATACATGTATACTGTATGCCCATTCTCTCAGCACACTCATGATGACTTCACAAGGTGGATTGCTGCATGAGTTAATGATACTATGGTGTAGTAATCTAATAATGACAGCCTGAGCTTGATCTTGGATCCATCTTCTGACCAAAAGGGCAAACATTCAGTCCTGAACTTAACCTTCAAAACATTCATCTTTGATGTACAGCCATTGATGATATTTGTTTTCTTAAATAAAAACTGAGCTTAGATGCTTGATTTTCCCCGCTGTCAGCTTATTCTCCAATCTTTAGCCTTTTATTCATTTGTAGCACTAGATCATCCATAAATGTGGGGATCATTCAAACATAAGCTCTATAAACAGAAACTGCAGGTAGCACATTTAAGGATCTTTGAGCTTTGAACTGTTTGCATGTTGAGATTTAAACAGATAAATGAACAAAGCCAAAAAATGTATTCACACACTGCAGTGCGCTGCATGTATCCAATGTAAGGAGTACAAAGAGTTTAAAGGGCTTCATTGAGGAGGTTTGGCTAGAACATGTAATCGGAGCCTACAAACTAGGCCTGCAGTAAAATGAAAAAAAAAGCCTCATTCATAAAAAGAGAGCGGCAGAGTAAGAGGAGCCTTCTGTATAATTTGACCTCTAAAATTCGACATCCCATCTGCTTCCTGTGATCTACATGAGCTGCCGCTGCCAAGTGGCTGAGGCAGAAATGAGTTTCTGGGGAAAAGAGTGAGAAGAAGACAGATGAGACAGCTGCAGGTGGACAACAGATGCTGAGGGCTTTTCTTTTTCTAATGCTCTCCCATTCAAACTTTGTCAGACATCGCTCCAACTCTGCAAAAACATCACTTTAACTTCTTAACCTTTTCCTTCTCCCAAGACTCGAGCCAACTGGCCTGATTACAGACAGAGACATGAAGGCGATGGAAGCCAACAAGTG